>CM069081.1:29421054-29801054 GCA_035578085.1 Solanum pinnatisectum
TGCACAACAACTCCAAGAATAAAGTGCAGTGGTGTGAACCAATTTCAATTGTTAAACATATGATCTCTTGAAATAAATAAGTTAAACTTGCATGGCAGATGAATGACTCAAAGCATGTATGCAGACAACATCTTCTTCAAAGTGACTATTCTTTGAGATTGTTCTTAAAGGGGCCATTTAAAGCAGCAAAATCATGTGTTATTTGTTCACGAATCCGGAGTCAAAAATGGCCACTTTTGCTAACTAAAATACATAAAGGGTCACTAATTTTCCCAATTAATCAAAACGAACAAGTCGTTGAGCCTTGAGTGACTTATCCTAATTTTTAACGGATGGCCAAACGACTGTTTATGCATTTAATCTATTTTAATAAATCGTTAGGCTTTGAGGACTTACCATTACTTTTTTTAGCGTGTCACTGAAACTTGAGCGACTTGCAATTTTCTTTTTGTTTATTTACTTTTGGTGGTGGTTCAAAATATTTACCTAATAAGTTTTATTGGGAACCAATTCACAATTTCTTAATTCGAATTCAGAATTCATGAGAAATAATTCTTGTGCAAGCTGCCAATGAAGCGACAAGTCATTGACAATCACGCGATTTCCAAATCGTTGACTAGTGCACGAATCTTATTTATACAACAACCTCTCAATTGTTTGAAATTACTCCATCAAATTTTCGTTTCTCTTTCAATACTTCAAAAATCAACTTTCTCCCTCTATCAAATTCATCTTTTTTTTACGTCAAAGTCGTCAATTTGATGTATGTTTTAAATTTTATATTTTCTTATTTTATTTTAAAGTTAAAAGAATTAGTTACTAATTATTATTATACTATATTATATTATAATATTCTTCTTTAAATAATATTATATTTCTTTTGAATGTTAGTTATTAATTGTTATTATTTATAATAATATTAATAATTGTGTCGAGAATAATAGTAACAAAAACTTTATATTTTCTTTGTCTATATTGTTGGGTTTTAAAGGTGTGAATGGAAAATGAAGAGTTGTGACTTTTATGAAGAGTTGTGACTTTTATGAAGAGTTGTGACTTTTATGAAAAGTTGTGACTTTTATGAAAGGTTGTGACCTTTCCGAAAGATTGTGACTTTTCCAAAGGGTTGTGACTTTTTCGGTAAGGCACAATAAGAATCTTTTCACACTATCCTTTGTTTTCTATAAATTGAGAGATTTCCTCTCATTGTAAGCAAACTAATTTTTGTGGACTTCTTCTACTACTATTAAATCTAGTATTCTAAGTGTACTTTATTGTCGTTGAGTGGTTCGCTGACACCGTAGTTTTAGGTACCGATACACCGATGAGTAAGATCGTTCTATCCTGGGAGGATATATTTCATTAACCTCGTGTACTTGAGGGGAATAATTTCCTTAAGGGCACACTGTGCATTTAGTGGGCTCGATTTTCTTTCTTTGAGAAAAATATTTTTATATTGTTTCTAATCTGCTTCTGATTCTATTTTCTCTACTAGTTTTAATTTTCTAGTTTTGAAAATTAAACTTTGTTGTTTCTTGCCAATTTCTTCAAAATTTTGTTCTAAGTATCTTAGGAATACAAGATGAACAACAATCTTAAGGAAATTATTATACTGTTGGTATTTCTTGTTCTACTGATTGAGCAAAACAGATCATGGAAGTAGAAGATTAATGCAAAAAATGTACTAGAAGAATTTGTGGTATTTCGATTAAAGATTACACCAAATAACCTTCTTATTATTTATCTAAGGAGGAAAATAGTTTATAAAAGTTAACAGTTTTGATATTTATCATGTATGTCTTTGGAAAAAGATCTACAAACCATATGATTTTTGAATGAATTTTCCCTGGCAAAAAGTGTTGCCTTTAGAATTCTTTTGTTTACAAAATGAGAGATGCACATTTTTGTTTGATAAAATAGTATGTCAAAATATCATAGTTGGAAGGCTATTTGAAAAGAAAAGCATATCTATGTGATAATCTAAGAATATGTTTAATTCTGTTTGGAGACAAAAAAAAACTTTTGTAGTTTTGTACTCCATGTAAAATTTGATTGTGTCTGATTTTTGTAGACTAAAAACTTTTGTAGTTTTCTACTCTGGATAAATTAGACTATGCAATTCATTTGAAGAATATGAAAACTTCACATAATAAGTTTGTGTTGTACATTTGGTTTTCTATAAACTTCGCTGTTATATAGAAACAAATTGTATAAATTTTTTTGTTTTTATTGTTAGTATTCTAAATACTAAGTGGTATGTCTACTTGTGATAGATGAAAAATATCAGTGACGTAGGGTTTGTGATTTTGTGCCTCTATGAAATGAACATTGACATTGTGAAAAGATTGTCAAAGGGAATTGAAACACTATAATTCTTTTGTAGAATAATATTTTCAAAAAAGGTTTCATGTTGCCAATGACATTTAGATAGCATGAGAAAAAATATGTGGAAAAACTATTTTCAAATACTTGAAAAATATTTTTGAGATCATATTTAAAATGTGGGGGTTCTTTGCTTATGCTAAAGATAAAATTAGACTTAGTGTCTAAATTTAAATTTGAGCACAAGATATGAAATTTAATGATACTGTTGTTTTATGTTAGACCCACAAAATTCTTGGAGTATATTTGATATTGTGGTTGCTGAGTTTCTAGTATATGGTATGACTAGTATAAAACTACCAAATTATATATACTTGTTCAAAATAATTGTGTTCTTTTATGAAAGAGTATCACTTAAAATGTTGTGATTTTTCATGAAAAGATATGTGTCTATTAAAATATAACTATTTGTATAGACATGAAAATTGTTGAATAGTCATTTGTCATGTTTTGTAAAAGAAGCATTTCAACTATATTGCCTTTATTGGACCCGATGAAACTATGTTCATGGGTAGTTCTATAACAATCAAATTGAAAGTTATGGAAAGGTCCTTCTGAAAAGGACATTTGACAAGGTGCTAAGTCTTAACAATGTTTGTATCTAACAAAATTGTAATAAGTAGGAAAAAAAATATTTGTGAGAAAAAGCTACCTTGCGGAGGGCTTTTCAAACTCAATATTTTATTTGTTCTTACTTGCTTGAGTCAAACTGTTTATGACATGAACGCTTGGGACATGTCAATTACAAAACCTTGTAAGGAAAATTGATCATCAACTTAGAAGTTCTGTCTAACTTTGATTACAATAAATAAAAATGTCAAGTTTGTGTGAAATATAAGTACGCTAAGCATTCTTATAAATCTGTTGAACGGAATTCTAATCCCTTAGAGTTGATTTACACTGACATTTGTGATATGAAGTCAACACCATCTCGTGGTGGGAAAAAGTATCTCATAACTTTTATTGACAAATGCATTTGATACGGTTATGTCTATTTGTTGAATGATAAGGATGAAACAATAAAAACGTCTAGACAATATAAAATTGAAGTTGAAATCAATTGAAAAAAAGATGAGAAGTGATAGGGATGAAGAATATAAATCTCATTTTGCAGAAATATGTTTGGAAAGTGAATTTATCCATCAAACTACTATCATATTCACCTCAATCTAATGGAATTGCAGAATGGCAAAAAATAAAACTTTGGAGGAAATGATGACTACATTAGTTATAAGTTTAGGTTTACCACAAAACTTGTGTGGAGAAGCTATTCTTACAGCAAAAGGGAACAACAAAAAGTTGTCTTTTCAGAAAGAAAGCAATAAAAAGTTTTGTTTGTTCAGGACACAATCTATTCCATATGAGAAATGAAAAGAAAAGAAATCCAACTTGAAATATTTCAAAGTGTGAGGGTGTCTAGACAAAGTCCAAGTTGCTATTCCTAAAAGGATTAAAATAGGACCTATGACTGTGGACTGTAAAATTAGACTTGAGTAGTCTAGTGAAGGGTCTAAAAGACCTTGGAAAGAAAAAAGAGACTGTACTTAATAAAGAGATTCAGAGGCAGAGTAAATATCAAAGGACATCTACTTCCTTCGAATGTAGACTCATCCTTTTGGAAAGATGGTATCCATAGTGAGATTGATTCAATCTTGAGCACCATTTTGGAAGTTAATTGATTTTCTTCCATAAAATATACCTTTGGGTTCAAAGTGAATCTTCAAAAGGAAAATGAAAGTCGATGGAACTATTGACAAATACAAAGCAAGACTTTTTGTTAAAGGTTGTAGACAAAAATAAGGTCTTGATTTTGTCGACACATACTCGTCAGTAACTAGAATTACATTCATTCAGATGTTAATTGCATTAGCTGCGGTATATAACCTCCAAATTCATCAAATGAATATGAAAACAATTTTCTTAAATAGAGAATTGGAGGAAGAAATTTACATTGAACAGCCCGAGGGTTTTGTGGTTCCTGGTAAAGAAAAGAAAGTATGTGAACTTGTTAAGTCACTTTATAGACTAAAACAAGCGCCCAAACAATGACATACTAAATTTGACCAAATCATGTTGGCAAATGGATTTAAAAATAATGAAAGTGATAAATGTGTTTACATTGAAATCACAAGGTCATTGTTTGTTTTTATATTGATGACATGTTGATCATCAGTAGAGACACTAATGACATAAATTCTACTAAACGTATTCTAGGAAGCAAGTTTGATATGAAAGATCTTGGAGTTGCTGATGCGATCTTAGGTATAAGAATCCTTAGAAATCTATAATGTTTATCATTGTCACAGTCTCATTGCATTGAAAAGGTACTTGACTAGTTCAAATAATTGGATTTCAATATTGTCAAGATTTCAATAAATGTGAGCTTTGCATTTCAAAAGAGTGAAGGCGAAAGTGACTTACAATTGAATTGTGCTAGAGTATTGGGAAGTATGACGTATATCACGAAGTATGTGCGATCAAATATAACACGTGCTATTAATGAACTGAGTCAGTTCACGAGTGATCCCAATCGAATTCATTTGATGACAATGAAAAGAGTTTTAGGGTATTTAAGAAATACTCAAAACTATGTCTTGCATTATAATAATATCCAGCAGTATTGAAAGGATATAGTGATGCAAATTGGATCACCAGGATCAAATGAAGTAAAATCCACGAGTGGATATGTATTTACTCTTGGTGGAGGAGCAGTCTTTTGGAAATCCTCCAAAAAGACATATATCGCTAGCTCTACAATGATCTCTAAGCTAGGTGCTCTAGATAAGGTCGGTGAATAAGTTGAAAGACTCCGAAATTTCTTGATAGATATTCTTTTTTTGGCCCAAACCTTTGGCATCAGTATGTATACACTTTGATAGTCAAGATGCAATAGGTAGGGCATGGAGCATGATGTATAATGGAAAGTCTCGTCATATAAGACGTAGACATAATATCGTTAGAAAACTACTCTCTAGTGGAATTATCACAATTGACTATGTAAAGTTAAATGATAATGTATCGGATCCACTTACAAAAAGGCCTAACTAGAGAGAAAGTTGAAAGATCATCTACGGGAATAGGTTTACGACTTAGGATAAGTCATCATGGCGGTAACTCTACCTAGCAGACTGGAGATCCCAAGAGCTAGGTTTAAGAAGAAAAACCAAGTTGTGACTAACGGTTCGACATTGTCAACCAACTCAATCCATTCTCATGATGAAGACAATGTTCAGGAATAAGGATACAACATTAAGGTTTGTTAATGAGTTAATAAAGCTTAAAATTTTTTAATGGTTTGCTAAGTTTGGCAGATTTGATCAAATAGTGTATCTACGCGATAACCCGATTAGAAATCACCTATGTGAGTGTGAAATGTAAGCTGCTTCAAAGAGGATAATTGTCAAAAGCCCATCTCTTTATACATACATGAAATCAAGAGGTGTTCATGGCTGAAACGAACACAACCGTAAAAACCATAAACGGTAAAGGGTTGATTATGTGACATATGGTTGTCTAGGTATACACCAAAGCTTGACGATTCAAAGATATCAAATCTACCGATTGACCGAGTATATCCGACATATGTTCACTACAGAAAGTTCAAAGGGAAACCTACTTATCCAAATGCAATTAATTCTTGCTTGTAAAGTACACATACTTGTTTGCTTCTTAGTCTTGGAGTCATTCCCCATTCATGCGAGGGATTGTTGGGTTTTAAAAGGTGTGAATGAAAAATGAAGAGTTGCGACTTTTATGAAGAGTTGCAACTTTTATGAAAAGTTGTGACCTTTTCGAAAAATTGTGACTTTTTCAAAGGGTTGTGACCTTTCCGGTAAGGCACGATAAGAACCTTTTCACCCTACCCTTTATTTTTCATAAATTGAGGGATTTCCTCTCTTTTTAAGTAAACTAATTTTTCTGGACTTCTTCTACTACTACTAAATCTAGTATTCTAAGTGTACTTTACTGTCGTTGAGTGGTTCGATTACCACATGTCTATAGATATGCAAATATAGAAAATTTCTTACTTTTTTTAGTTTTAGAACTGGTAACATAGAAAAATTTTTACCTTTCCAGATGTACTTTTATTCTTTTACCTTTGAAGAAGTTTTTTTTTACCAAAATTAGAAAATCATTTGTCTTTAAAAATTTTACATATTCAAAAAATAAAGAAAAAAAAAACATGTGATTTTTTACCTATTCAGAAGATCTTTCAAAGCTACACGTGATTTCGAGTTCATTTTGGATAACCACCAAAAACAAATTAATAGAAAAATAATTGTAAGTCATTCAAGTTCCAACAAAACACTTTTAAGAAAAAAAAAGGGAAGTCGCTAAAGCCCAACGACTTACTAAAAAAAATTAATTGGATAAACGGATATTTGGTCATCCATTAAAATTTAGGACTAGTCGCACAAAGCCCAACGACTAGTTCATTTTTAGGGGTGTCAAAAATGAACTCAAACATAGGTAACCCGCCCAGAATTTTAAGGGTTGGGCTCAAGATAATTTGAATTGGATTCCTATATTAAAGGTATGAATTATTATCTATTTAACATCTTTTAGGATTTTATCTATCAATTTTTTACTTTTTAAAAAAAAAATCTTGAGCCAAAATTCGAATTGTGATTATAAAAGTTAAATATCACTATGTTAAAATTATTGAGATTAATTGGGTCAAATTGGGAGGATCAAGACCCAACCCGTTTTTAGCCCATTTGAACCCAACCCATTTGAGCCCAAAGTAAACTTGGGCGAGTCAAGACCCAACCCGATTTTAATTTCAACTCATTTTAATATCTCTAATTTCAACTCAACCCGCCTATTTGACACCCTTATTCATTTTGATTAAATGGGAAAATAAGTGACCCTTTGTGCATTTTAGTTAGGAAAGGGGGCCCTTTATGCATTTTAATTAAGAAAAGTGGCCCTTTTGGCTTTAGACACATTTGCTCTCTCTATCTAGTTGGGGAGGGATAGGAAACAAATTCCAATTCCATTTGAAACCATCAAAGCATAAACTTCCTTTTATAGAAGGGACTTCCCCCTCCCCAACCCCCACCTCAACCACAAAACCAAATTTTCCAATCATCTAACTTTTTTGTATTTTCATCATCTGCTTTGAATGCTTATACATTGTAACTGAATTGTCTGTGGCGAACAAGTTTTTTGCATTGCATTTAACCAAATCCTCTTTGACCATCATTGACAGACTATAACAAGTTTCAATAAAGCCGAATCCACAACATTTCTTTCAAAGCAAGCTTCCTCACTCCACTTGCCTACCCTAGTTAGAGCTGATATCAAGTTTGATTCTAAAGCTCTTTGATTATTTCAACTAAAAGAATATGGCAACTGATAACGAATATTTTTGTAATGGAAGAACGAGGCAACAAATAAAGAACATGGAATCACTGCCACGACCCGAGCCTACATGACGTGGCCAACACTCGGGAATCATTGTTGGTCCCCAAGCGAACCCTCATCCTGACTGACTACAAGCGGAAGACTAACTCAAGCATACAAAGCTTAAAAACTGAATAAAAATAATATATTCAACTCGCCATAAAATAGGCAACGTAAGTTTTTAAAACATTTAATAAAATAAATGAACAGACTTCTGAAACTCTATTTTCTATCTATGAAGCCTCTAACTAACAAAGATGGAAGTCGAGACAAGACCCATGACATTCTAACAACTGATATAACTGAAAGTACAAGTGGAATCCTCTGGAAACAAGGAGACTCATCATAGCTAACTCAAACTGCATGCGGTATCAACGAAGCGCCTGTTGATGATCCTAAGTACCTCTATCTACATCATGAAACGATACAGGCCAAATGACTCAGCATATGGAATGTACGAGCATGTAAGGAGGGGGGGTTCTAAAGCATAACATAAGCTTGAACTGGTGAGATAGAAATATACTTACCTCTTCTCAACTCAACTCAACTCGAAGAAACATAGTTCAACTCAACTCAGAGAAAATAGGGCTCACTCAATGATAAGATATTCAACTCAATGAAATAAGGCTCAACTCAATTATAAGATATTCAACCCAATGAAATAAGGTTCTACTCAATTATAAAATACTCGACTCTAAGTACTCAACTTTGGATACTCAACTCAATATAAACCAACAATATAGATGCAATATATGGAACTCTTTTAGAGGGGCGGGCCCATTATCCACTGAGTTTAGAAGGCTATGATTGGTCCAAAGGGCGGGTCACAGATGGATTTCTCGGTTATCGAAAAAATAAATATATATAGAACTCTTTTAAAACAGTAGAAAGCAACTCAATCTATTGAAAAAATCAACAGTAACTCAGTTTGTATGCAAGGATACAATATAAACTCTATTTGTATATAAAAATACAAAATAAACTATGTGTATATAAAAAATAAAAAATATCTCTGTGGGAGTTTCTCTAACTGACAACCATCATTATGAACTATGTAATGATACAACGTCTTGCCTCACGCTGCCAGGGTCGTCATATACCTTGTCAGAGGTATAAAACCTAACTACTAAGTGGATCCACTAGTCTATGCTAAAAAGCACTAAGGAATCATCTAAAAAGTATGACCCTTTTCTACCTATGTTGGCTACACAGTTTATGGGGACTTTGAATTATCTGAACTCAACTTGTCCCCAAATAGGTGCTCAATTCTACTCCCAAAATGTAACTAGCTCATATGTTAAAAAACATAACTCTTTCTTTGGTTTGAGATGATTACTCAAAAACTAGCTCAAAGGCTCTCTAGAAAATCGGTGTTTCCTCTCTTGCTTAAATGTGGAATGAAAACATTTACTCTTTGGGACTACTTAGTTCCCATATAATCTTTTGAAGAAAATAAACTTCATTTTTACTCTTACTCAACTCAATGCTTTTAAGTTTAAAACATTTGTAAAATACTTCTTAAAATAGGGTTCATGCCGAATTATGGACGTGAACGACTCAATTCAAGGTTTTCAATAACCATAGATAGAACTCAATACTTGAAACTCAAGAACTTCAATGATTCTACTCATTTCAAGAATGCTCAACTCGGAGGGTTCATGCGGAATTATGAGCACGAACTACTCAACTCAAGGACTTCATGGGTAACATCTAATAGTCCCATGATTAGGAATATAATCTCAAAAGGGTTAGGAACTCAATACTCAAGATTTAGAACTTGAAGATACTACTCCTCTAAAAAATACTCAACTTATGGAATTCATACGAAATTTATGGGCATGAACGACTCGGCTCGAGGGTCTACATAACAATATGGAACTCATGAATATGACACTTTTCATTCTCATACTTACTTCCTCAAAACTTAGCTCAAATTGATAGTTGATCTCAAAGGATTCACAATTGAACTCAAAGACTTCCTTGAACTCTACTCTTAACTCTCTCTTGAATGTAATTAATGAATTCAAGAGTTATGGTTCATGATATGTAGGATCTCGTGATGATAAAGTAGACTCATGAATACATTCTCCTCATTCTCATACTCACTTGCTCGAGTTTTGAAATAACTTATTAGAAATTGTAGAAGACTCCTTAAAACACTCAAAGGACTTTCTAAAAATGTTCGAAAGAACCTCAAACTTAACTCTTAGCTCTACCTTGAATTTGAATTATGAATTCAAGGTTATAATTTGTGATAGGAAAGATATCGTGATGATTAAAAGTGTTTTAGATAGTTAATCATGAGAAACAGTTGAAAAACACTGTCTGGGGAGCAAGTCCGCGACACGGAGATGCATTTTAATATTTGGTCACAAAATAAATTTTGAGACAGTGGGGTCCGCGATCTCTCCGTGACGCGGAGAGGAATTTTCACCCTGAAGGAACAAGTCCGCGGACCTCGTACTAGTTTTCTGTCCGACTTTTTCTTCCTCGTTTTCTAACCCCAATTCGCCTAAATTTGATTCTTTTTCTCAATTTCTCTTTAGATTCAAATACCCACTACATGTACACAAGAATATAATCAAACATATATCTAAAATCAACATGATTTCCTCAAGAACTTATCAATCTCATCTAAACTCAAGAACAAAAGCCAATTTCAAGAACACCAAACTTTCAACTTTCTAGAACGAATCTCGCTGAAATTAACATGATTGGCGTGTGGGTAAGAAAACCCAACACTATGGAAGCTTACATACCTCTTAGGGATCAAACCCATGGCGAAAATATGCAATAAAACTCAAGAACCTCGACGAATGCCTTGATCCTTTCCACTTTTCTCCTATTTTCTCTTCTTTTCTCTTCTTGAACTCTCAACTAAAACCCTGGGCATATATTAGGATTACAAAACTGAACCTAATCAAAATAGACCCCTAAAACCTTACTAAAAACCAATTAAATCTGATTGGGTGAGGAAAAGACCAAAATACCCCTTGCTATTATCGGGTAACTTTCCTTATTTGGATAACATGACTTCAAACGGGAATATCTTCCTCATACGAGCTCAAAAATTAGCAAACTCGGTGGTATTGGAAATATAATTCAAATACCTTTCATTTGATATCTTATGGGCAACCTAACTCATCCTGTACCAAAGGTTATGATCGTTTGAAGTTGATCCAAAACTTAGAAGAGCTTATGAATGACTTCAATGAATCCTATCTAGTTCTTTTTGGAACATATGGTGCTACATCTAGTGACCTTAACTCTTAGGAAAGATTTAAATTCCTTGATAAAAACTTACTCACTACGAATGATGGTTCAAGTCTTAGCTCAAAAATTTTCTAGGGTGTTACAATCACCTTGGAGCTTATTCGACAATTCGAAAGAAAGATTAGAAGAATCTAATAAAATTTCATAAGTGTAGGCCTGGATATCAAACAGTTTGTACAGGCAAGGAATATGTAAGGAAAACATGTAAGAAAAACATAAAATGACATATTTCATCGTGTTTTTTCAACTTAAACCAATTGCACTCTTAATAGTGAGACTTTAACTCCGTGTAACTATAACTTAAATGAATCTTAAAGGAAAGCTTTAACTCCTTCATTACACTCTAATTTTAAAGTTTGTCCAAAAATGAAACCATGGTTAAAATTTAAAGAAAGAAGTTTGTTAAAAAAATGAAACCTTCCACTATCTATTCTTCTCCTATTTCATCTCCTTACACATTAACAAAATTGTTGTTTTAACAATCCCATAGCCCTCCATCTTCCTTGGTTTAATCTTTTCCAACCTATTCCATCTTGCGAAGACAAATGGCACCGCCCATACGTTATTCCATTGAATCTAGACTGCAATCACCGTCCAGGGATATTTCTTAATTAGTGAAGCACTGCATCATTTTCTAGTGGAACATTTTGTAAATCTCTCAGGCTATAAGGGTGGAAAATGATAAAACAAGACAAACATAATTTGTAAGCATAATAGGAACCATTCTCGCATGCCCTGATTCAAAGAGCTGCATAATTGTATGAAGTAGCACATTCTGTCTTTACCCTTTTTTCTTCTTTAGCAAGCCTTCTTTTTCCATTTCTCTTTTGAAGGTAGGTTTTTGTCTCTCTATTTGACATATCACAACCTGTTTTACTTCCTATTGGCCCCTCAAACTAAACTTACATGTTCTCCATTTTGCTAATTCCCTACCTCAGACCACATACATTACTTGAAACTCCTCGACTTTATTATTTTTTATCTACTTTTATCTCTATTTATTTCCATGTTTCTCTACATAATCATTTTCACAAAAAAAAAAAAGCTTTAAGGTTTTCACTGAGGAGTGAAGACATGGATAGTTGACTCTTTATGGTTCTCTAAGTTATACATACAAGAGTCTTTGAGGGATACAACATGAGGTTATAAGGAGCGTGCAAGTTGCTCCTTGAGTAGTTATATGAGAGAGATGGGGGATAAGTGGGAAGGGAGGAGAGAAATGAAAGCTATGAGGAAAATGGGTGGTTTTCTTCTTCCTTTTTTTTCAGTTTTAGAACTCACCCAGTGGTTCTGGGCCATTGCTTAAAATAGTAATTTTGAAAACTAAACAACTAACCAAGAAACATTAGGAAGGTGGAATTTTCTTCTCATAACCCAGTATATATTATCTATTTACTATGTTTCCTCTTTTGGGGGATAAGTAATCTCCTTGTTACTTCTAGTCATTTTTATTTCTTTCTCCTAGAATAATTATTCTCCTTTCTTACATCATGACAATGTTTAAAAGGAGAAAACAACAACTCATAAAACTGTAATCCATCTTTAGTGGGAACCCCTAGCTGTGGGAACCTACAAACTTAACATAGATAGATCGGTCAAAAAAATTCCTAGGATTGAAGGACTTGGAGGAGTTTTTAAGGACCATTTCGGCAATTGGATCCTTGGGTTTAGAAAAAACTCCCCATACCAGCCCTATAATGACGGAACTCCAAGCCCTCAAAAGGGTTTTAATGTTATGCATAGATCACAACTTAACCCCCCTAGAAATCAATACTGATATTGCTGACATTATTATTATGATTTCACATGGTCCTTTGCTTTATAATAGCCTTATCATAGAGTGCAGATATTTAATGCAACGACTAAATTCTCCAGTGCTGGCACACGTGTTCAGAGAGCAGAATAAGGTGGCAGATACGTTGTAAAATGAAGGAATGCGGAACACTTTCTTTGATGTCCCAACCATTTTGAAAGTCTCCCCAGTGTGTGCCCAATAAGCTCTGCAGACAGACATTCTAGAAACTACTTTTGAAAGAACAGTTATCGTTAAAAAAATTTATTCCATGGTCGGAATGTGGCCCAACATTTATTAATGTGCATCCCTTGGTCACAACCTAACTTATTTGCTATAATATTACTACATCGTTATGCCCAAAAAAAGTGTGGAAGGAAAGTGGTTGAAAATCGGGTTATAAGAGAACAAGAATAGACAATACAACAAGTCAACCCAATTATGAGCCAACAACTTAGCAAAGAAACCAAATTCAGCAACAAATACAAAGAGCATTTTCCAAACGTATTAACCTTGGAGGTTGATAGGAGGGTATACCTAGTCCATCTAAAGATGAAAATTGCTGGAACTAAATATAATAGGTAAGTCAGCAATTGAGAATTAATATTAGACAACAGAGCAATTTCTTAAGTAGTAAATAAGTTCATAGTTGAGAGGCATTTCTACAGAGTGGAAACGGATATTGTGGTATGCTTTCAGTAACTTTATATATGAATCTATTTGAACTTTCTCAATCAAACCCTATAGCATGTATGTTGACCATTTGAAAGGAGAAACAAGTGAAGTCTTTTAACATGGAGTTTCATATTAGATGTGATTCTAGAGGTGTCTAAAATGAGCCAACTATAAGTAACTCGCTCAATCCATCCAGATTTTTAAGGGTTGGGCTCAAGATAATTTGAATTGGGTTCAATCTCAACTCATTCAAACTTTAACACATTTGAAGAGAATTCTCAATTAAATCCAATTCAATCTCCAATTTTAATCTGTTTTAAGACTATTTATTTGCATTGATGTAATGTATGTTCCTATATTGTAATGTATCTATTAGGATTTGTCTATCCATTTGTAACTTTTTTTTTAAATTCTCTTGATTTGAAATTCAAATTGTGGTATAAAACTTGAATAACAATATATTAATTTTTTTAGATTAAGCGAGTCAAATTGGGCGGGTCAAGACCCAACCCGCTTTTAAGCCCATTTATACCTAACTCATTTGAGCCCAAAGTAAATTTGGGTGGATTAGAACTTAACCCAATTTCTATTTCAACTCATTTTAATATCTCCGATTTCAACTCAACCGCTCATTTGATACCCCTATGTGAGCCAGCAAATGCATCTTTCTCTTTCATTTTGTTTCCACTTTTGTGTGTGCAAGGATGTCGTCCAAGTGCACAGTGTATTGGTGTAATATGATCACGACACATAGATAATTTGGAGGATGAGAAATATGGTCACGACACATGGACAATTTGGAGGACGAGAAATATGGTCACGGCGTATGGACAACTCGGAGGACGACTCATGATAGCACAAGTCTAGTCAGCTCCTAGTCATCAAAAGTAGCTTCGACAAGAGGTTAAGGAATAACTTGGGAAGTTTGCTCCAGGTCTATAACGAGCTTACCCTAGAACCATCATACCATAGTAAGATGGTGTTGTCTCTGAGACAAGCGTCTGGTCGATTGGCCAATGTGAGGATAGGATAGACATCCCAAACCTACTAAATCTGAAATATTCGGATCCTGTATGACGGTTACAAATATGTGTTACATACGAGACGTGAAAATATTGATCAAAATGAGGACTGATATATTAGGAATATGTTAGTCTAGGATTGTACTATAAATATATACCCTTTTTGCCCTCCTATATACCATCGGATTGTCATGACAATTATTGCTTAAGCTCTCAAGTTACAACAACCTATTATATTCTTATTCATCCAGACTGATCACTACCCAAACTAGGAGTTCTCAGTAAGAATTCTCACTTTTTTGCTTAGACATCATTTTTATACTCTTTACCCTTTGTCTTTTAAACTAGATTCACATTATTATGAGGTTAATCGTGGTTGAAATAAGTCAAATAACTTACTTATATGTAACCATTTTCCAGACAAATTACCATGTATCACATTTTAGCCCACTAAGTTCAAAATTAACTCAACTAATTTCAGATAACAGAAGCATGTAAATTATTACCTGAAGAAGATAATAGAAGATATGATATCCCTCGGGATCTTTGCTAGTCTGCACATCCATCAGTGAACTAATCTTGGAAGCATAATAGAAATATGTAAATAATCATTATATGTGCTCATTTTCCATCACAATCTCAAGCTCTTGCCTGCTAACTCTATCCGGTTCAGGCTAATTGTTATCATCTTCCTTCATAATCTACAAATAGATAAAAGACTCAATTTGTTTACTCCTTTGAAATCTATAATAAAAAAGGAACGAAACCTAAAATGCGGAAGTAAAGGGAAAATGTTTTCAAAAATGGAAAATACCTCACTATCGACAATAATACGACAGTATTCTTTGAGAACATCAGAGGTAAGGAAAATCTCTTAACGAATCATGGCATCACTTTTTAGTTAGAGTTGTTGGCATAATGGAGCTTTCCATTGGGAAAAAAACTCGAATTCTAAGAACTCGTGGCCGAACTTCCCTTTGCGGCCTACATAGTACCTCATGTAGAATTTGCCATTGTCTTCCGATTTCGCCATTTCTCCGATAACTGCACCCCAATTCTAAGAATTTGTATGTCCGCCTCTCCTAGCCGCTTTGGATCAAAGTAAACTACAACACCCAAATAAAAGCCCGCCCATCTCAAACAAGCAAAATAGAAGCAGTTGTTTCAATTTAGGTGACACACAGAATTTCGAGATTTAAATTTCTAAATTTATTGTGATTTTAAATATATGGGTCTTAATTCTTTTGAAATTAAATTTATATATTTCAAACTTATAGATCACAATCTCACAATAACTAATAATTTAAATATAAAAAGTATTATGGTCAAAGGAAAACGTATTTTGAATTTAGAAATTTCAATTATGCTGACATAAATTGATATAGAGATAGTACAAAAATTTTTCAGCCTATATAATTGAAAAATAATCATTATTATAGGATTTTATTATTCTAAAATTCATTTATAAAGTTTGAAATTCCATAATAATAACTTTTCAAGAAGAATCGAAAAATTGCTCCTACATCTTAAACTGGTAAGAATCCTAAATTGTTCTTATCTATTTCCCAAATTGTTCATACATCTTAACTTGTTCCTATCTATTTCCCAAAAGAGTAGTTGTTGTTCCGGTTAAAATTACCTTTATTATTCTTTCCTCTTCGATATTTTTTTACTGGATTGAATATTGGAATGTTAGTCGTCATAAGTTGGTTTTTAAGGATGGAGATAGTGAGAGATGTAATGCTTTAAAATAAGTTGCGACACAGAAATGTAATATTTTCATTTTCCAAAAATAAAATATTGGTATTTTTAAGCATATGATAATCTTAGGAAAAATTCAGTCATTTGATTTGCCATCGAGATGAGGACACCAAAATGTGTCAAGTGAAGAATGAAATAATTGGGATTTTTATTACAACAGTTGTGTGTTTTTTTCTACTATATTAGAAGCATGAGTTGAGCAGCTGGTATCAACATGCTTGCTTGTTGTCATTAAAATTTATATCAAGGGCAATTATGACTTTTCACTACAACTATACATATACGTGTCTTTCATCCTCTATTTGAAAAGCCACGTAACACCTATCTTCATCACATTGCTCTCTCATCTATTGAACATGACAACAAAAGGTTTTTCCCTCCATTTCTTTTTGCCACATCTTCTTCAATGACGGCTGCAATTTGAAGGTAAATTTTTCTCATTTCTTTGTCTCCTTCTTCAATTTAATAGATTTGAATTCTTAATTTTTGATCTTCATATATTTTCTCCTCAATTAAGTTTTGATTTTGAATTTTTCTTCATCCGATTTCTACATGTAGCTTCATAGATTTACAAAGCTTTTGTATTAGATTTAGTTCGACGAAGTTCAAAATTGAAAAGAAAAAAAAATAGGGCCAATAAAGAACCCTACATTTGTCTGAATAGATTTATAAAGCTTTGCAAATCTAGATTTAGTTTTATATGGGTTGATGAAGTTTGAATCTGAGGAGAATTGAAATTAGGGTCAAAATAGTATGTGTATGATCAGATCATTAACAAATATTTGTTAATATACGGTGTTTATCCGTCCTTGAGGGAGATTTAAGGAGAAAAATTGCAAAACTGACCACAGTTGAATCTTCATTTTTGTTTTTCCTTTTAATTTGAAATTGTGGAATGTAAATCTCTAATTATAGATATGTATTGTGATTTGAATCTCTTTATGTTTGTGCATTTTAATGGATATGAGTAATTAATTCTACCAACTGTTTCACATAATGCTTTAGAGGACTAACTAGCAATTTATTGCTTGTTTTAGAGTATGTTTCGCAGGTTATACTTCGTAGAGTGAGTGCACTTGATGTTTGTCTGATATACACAAAATAGGTTCCCTGCGAAGGCTTCCAAGAGTACTTTAATGTACAACTATAATATCGGTGAGTCTCTTTAATCACAAATTACAATTTTCTTATCTTAAAATAGTTGCAATTGAAAAGTAAAGAGTATAGTGCAAGGCATGCCCAACAATTAAGAATTCAACTCTATTGTGTCGCTTTTTTGAAGTAAAACTTGGATATCAGTGACTGCCTTTTTTTTTCCTTTTGTATTGTGTGATTATTCCTATAATTAGTACTTTGACAGTTGCCGGCTCTGGTCTTCATCCAGTAACACTTACTCTCCATCAAATGAAATATAATTATGCCTGCACCAAGTCTTTCGATTTTCTTTAATTAGTTCTGAACAGTTATCATATTTTGTTTATCAGATGCCTAAACTGGTGGAGATGGAGTCTTAATGTCTTATAACTATTATTAGGAACTTCTATACGGAATCCAATATACTCCAATTATGGAGTACATACGACACAAAACATAGTACACATATAACATATAGCTAGAACTCTAATTATTGTAGTAACGCGGAATCACAAAGATATGAAACTTACTATCTCTACACTAAGAGCTTGAACTAAAGAAACTATAATATACTACTAGAAACAACAAATGCCTTATCATCCTTGCTAGTACCTTTGCAGATCATAATAAGGATAAGAAGGAAAGAAATGAACTCTATTTAAGAATTGGTTTGTCCAAAATTATACTGTTGCAATATAGTATAACAAGAATGAGATAATTACAATCTATTATTTTGCTTTGTTGGCAAAATGATGAATTGTGATATGCATCTGACAGATATAAATGAAATAACCAGAAGTATTAAAATATATAACATTCTTGATCCTTCCTTTATCCATAATTTTCATGTCTATTATGCGACTCTTACTACGTTTCTATCCAATTTCATTCTCTTTTAACTGAGATTTCATGAGAAGGGGAAAAAGGATTGATGCAACAGTTAAGAGCACAAAAATTATAACCCACAAAATAAAAACCACAAACCAAATCAAATTGATGTGTAACATACCAAGAATAATTTGTCCTCCAACTTCTCTATAGCTTCTCTAATCTTACTTTCAGTTCTCAAACATGGCTTTGAAGAACTTCACACAGGATACGTTGGTTCAATAATGTAATAGTTGTGTTTGATCAAATATTTCTTTGAAATTGATCAAAGTTGTGGCTGAAGAGGTGTAACAATGTTCAGATTTTTGTTGTTTAGTATTATATAACAGTCTAGATCAATCTATCAATTCCAATTGCTCTCTTTTAGGTTTCACTTCGTGTTTAGCTTCTTGATTTTGCCTGCTTCTTAATTGTTTTTTTTTAATTTTGTGTAAAAAAAAACATAGCTCTTCAACTTGCTTTGATTGTGTTACTTAGCTTCTTGATTTTCCTCTCTCTCTTTATGCAAATAAACCTAGCTTCATATATATGCAAATGGTGTATCATTTGGGTAGAGTTGGCAGCCTTTAGTGTGGTACTAAAATTCCTATAATTCAATTAGTCATTGAACTAGGTACTCCTTTGAAACAAAACCCAATTAAGAAGCTACTAAATATGCAAGAAAAGTGTGAGAGAAAAGAAAAATATACCACATAAAATTTGATTGTAATTTATTGACTGGTAGCACATTTGTCCGAAGCACAAAAATTAAAAATCATGTAGCTGCATGTGCAACTATTAGCATGAACATCTACAAAAGTTGAGTTATACTTGATACCATAGACTAGAATTAAGCACTTCTACGACTGAGTTATTGCCTACATAGAGACATCTAAAGATGCTTATTCAAGAATATAAGAATGAAAATCATGACATTACAGTTTCTAGAATCCATCATATTGATTGTATGAATTTGATAAACTGTAATAAGCATTTTTTTTTTATCAATTTATATGTATATGTTATGGCTATCATTGTATTGCAATTCATGTTTATTAAGTACAAAATAAAGCATTGATGATACTTTCTTTCCTTACAGATTTCTTGTTACCTTTTACCTTGCATCAATCAGATATAATCTAATCCTCTCATTTGTTTTTCACCGAAAGTTTTTGAAGATATAAGCAAGCCCATTATTTATTACCTCTACTGGTGTTTTGTCAATCAGAACTCACACAACTACAACTATAACAAGAAGAACCAAACGACTGCCCTCGGCATAACAGCTGGTTGCGTTACTATTTTACCTTTCTCATTTCAATACTAACTTCTGTAAATATGTAAATAGTGTATTAGTGTACTTTATGCATTGCACTGTGAATGTATATATACATACCAACAATTCAAACAATATGCTTACCTAGGCACTATTTATACAAATAATGTGTGTGTAAACCGATCAACAACATGCCATCCTCTTCTAAATTTGCATTCCACTAAAGTCGCATGAAGATATTGCGCATGAAAATATTGGGCCCGTGCGCACACGGGTAAACATGATCTAGTTTATAAAATAAATGAGAATATAAAACTTCAATAACAAGGAAAGAGAAGGACATTGAGTTAGGTATTTGTTGGAATTCCTCTAATTGAACTTTTGGTTATTATAGAACCTTAATTGTCAATTCTTCTTATGGATATCTTTTATATCTTTATTCATTTTTCGCATTCGATATTGCATCAAGTATTCCCATATTATTTTTTTCTTCAATTTCTGTCATTACATGTTTGGCCATTAATTTATTTTGTTTATTTTTCAATTTATGTCATTACATGTTTAGCCATTAATTTATTTTGTTTATTTTTGTATTTTTTTAGTTGTCAGTGTCATGGACTTTAGACTTCCACTAATGTTATGTGCTGCAATTGACAATTTACTCACGAATTTGTAACCTCAAGTAACTAAGAGAATGAAGAAAGACAGAGAGATTTTAAAAATGTTTTTTGTAATGCTTGGAGAATATTTTACACTTGGTTAGATCTGAGAGCCCCTCTATTTATACTACTCTCCTAGGGGCTAAAGTGTAAATAAAAATTACTATGCAAGCCCTAGTTATTTACAAGATAGTCTTTCTTCTAGAATTCTCTATAAGTCCAGAGAATTTTAAAGCCTTCAAAGACATTTTCTAGGATATTCTAGAGTCTTCCACAAACATTTCAAAGACTCTAGACCCCCCCCCCCCCCCCGTTTAGGCTAGTTCACTTATGATTTAGTTTTAGTATAAGTTTTATGCCTAAGGGTGTGTTTGGTAGGAAGGAAAATGTTTTTTTGTAAAACAAGTTGTTTCTAATTTATTTTTTTGTGTTTGGTTGGTGAGTAGAAAACATTTTCTGAAAAATATTTTTTAATGATTGGTTGGTGAGTGAAAAATATTTTTTAGAAAATATCTTTTATTTTTGGCTTGAGACTAAAAAATTCTCTTTATGAAAATAATTTTTGATTCGAAAATCAATCTCGATAATTGATATAGAACCCCGATCCTGACACCCAAATTAGGACAAGACCCCGATGACCGTTCCATAATCCAAACCTGAGATTTGACCCAGGACCTGACCCAAACTTAAAAAAAAAATTCTAACGAGGAAAGGGGTTGTGGGCAGTAGGGGTGGAGGTGGCATAAAAAATGATTTTTTTTTTTAAGTTTAAAATATTTTTTGAAAAACACTTTTTTCTTAATTTTTTTTATAGGAATGGTCCCGAGGAGGGGGGGGGGGAGTGGGAGGGCGTAGGTGGTAGGGGATGGCGTAAAATTGAAAAAAAAATTGAACTATTTCCAAAATTAATTTTTTTGTTAAAATAAAAAATTGACGGGGAAGGCCTGGGTGAGGGGCGGCTGGGGGGAGGGGGGGATATGAATTTCACGTTATATCCTCACGAGTTGGCAAAAAATTTGTGCGTGTTTTCAAATAAAATATCTATAAAATATATCTACACTCGTGCCATTAAACATAACGCTACGAATTACATTATAATAATATAATGACAAACAAACAATTTTTTGTAATTCTTAGTCTGAATTTATTTAGGTTATGTATTTACCATCCTAATAATTACCTAACATAGGATGATATTCTTATGGATGACGTCGGATCAATTTATTAAGGCATAATCTTAACCTTATTTAATGCAAACATTGTAAAAAAATAATCTAAAAATTACTAGTTTGCCATCAAGAATATTTAAACAATATAAGGTGAGTTGTAATTTCTTTCTTCATACGGAAGTAACACTTAAAAAATGTATTACGTAATAATCATTTATTTCAACATCGTCCACGATTATCCATATATAAATATATTTAGCATAGATTATTTTTTCCTTTTATTTCCGTAACCTAAATTACAAATTTTCCTTACATGCATGTTTCTTCTTGATTGTGTTGACACAATTATTAATATTTTTTCTAAATATATCTTAAACCAAGATTCAAATTCTTTTAAACTAGATTACAAAACTTGGATTACGGACTAAAACTAAAAGTCGGCATTTTTTTTTTAACTAACTATGATAAATAAGGACTTTTACTTCAGCAGTTTCTTATAGGATTTGGTTACATGTATATATCCGATAGAATGATAATTATGAAACTCCTAAAGAAGTTTAAAATAATAAAAGACCAAAAATCTATTTATGCTAAATAGAGTACTATGTATGTAAAGAAAATAAAAAGGTAAGGACACAAATTATTTTTAATATTTTATTTTTTTTGTGAAAAGTCAAAGTTAATAACTTACATGGAAAAATCAGTGGTGTAACCTATAAATATGCACTTTCTCTAGTTTTATATCCTCTTGTATTGCCAAGAATTCGAGAAAACCTCGTCTACTATGCTTTTTTTGTAAATGAAAAAAAAAAAATCATAAGACATAAAAAAAAATGGTGAGTGTGGCGAAAGATGCAAGGAAGTGTTCACATTGTGGGCACAATGGACATAATTCAAGAACATGTAATTCGAAAGGAATTAAATTGTTTGGGGTTCGAATCGACGATAATATTACTAGTAATATTAAAAATCGACATAGCTTTGTTGATACAAAGATGAAGATGGGAGAATATGAATCTATAAGGAGGAGCAAAAGTCTGGGAAATCTAGAACATGCCGCCGCGAATTATGATCAAAACGGCGGCGGTGTTGAGGCGGGATATCTTTCCGATGGGCCAATTCTTTCCATCAGACAGAGAAAAAAGGGTTAGTCAATCTTCGCAATTGAATTAGGTTGCTTCTTATTATTTTTTTCACAATTATGTTCTTTGTTGTTATTAACTTCCGATGGGTAAATTCATTCTCACACACAAAAAAAAAAAAAAATGTTGGGTTAGTCAGTCTTCATAATTTATGTCGTGTAATCTAAGTCAGTACTATCTCTAAAGTTTGGCTTTAAACTTTCTTTTCTTTTGGTTGATATATATAAATTGAATAGTTATAAGTATAGGGTTGTTCAAAATCGAATCGAAATCGATAACCAGAATCAAAAAAAAGTTATTGGTTTATCAGTATTGGGTTATTGGTTTAGCGGTTTTTATAACAATTTTGATTTTTTTTGTAATCAGGTTATGTGTTAACCGATAACCCGATAGTAAATTAAATAATTATATTTATACCATTTTGTATATAAATTAGAGTTTGTTTTCTTTCTTTTATTTTTGGTTGTCTCAGACACTTGGTTATTCTACCATGTAAAAGTGTTTGCTTTTGAGCAAGATGTAACTTGTGAACTCATGTGCATGGTTCATTTGGTTTGTCACCTTGTTTCTAAGTGATTTTCAATATTTTTTTTGTGTTAAATCTTAACAGTTAACCGATAACCGAACCGATAACTATCAAAAACCAATAAACCAATAACCGATAAGTCAATATCTTAATGGTTCTATAACGGTTTAGCATCTTTACAAACCGATAATCAATAAGCTACATTGATAAACTTCAAAACCGAACCGAACTGACCGATACGCATATACAATGTGGGAGAGGGAGGATATATGCGGATACAATGTGGGAGAGGTAGGATAAATGAGGATACAATGTGGGAGAGGTAGGATAAATGAGGGAGAGATAGGATATATGCTAACATATGAATTTAAACAATATATAATAATAAAGTTAGAATAATAAAACTTATGTTTATATAATGGTATCGAAATAGTGATATTTGATATTTTAATATAACTATATTAAAATAGTCTTTATAGTCGCATAAAATTTTTATACCTAAAAATAATGCTACAATTAACTCAATACTATTTCAATTCTATTATTAGCACGATCTCATATAAAAATTACTATATTTTATATCCAAGAATAACATATATACATAGTAATGATCTTATGCTTGTGCATATAACTAAGTATACTTCGAGTCTTTAGGTAGCGCTTTACCTCACTGTGCGACTTCTCGGCGCGAATCTGAATTTAATCACACTCCAATATTGATACCTGAGCGAATCTGAATTTAATCGGACTTCAATATTTAATCAGACTCCAATATTGATACCGGCACGAATCTGAATTTAATTGGGCTCTAATATTAATATCACACGGTAAAACCAAAAATAGATAATCTTATGCTAGTACATAACTAACTAACTATACATGTTAGGTGTTATGTGTAATTGAAGTTCTTATTGTTCTATTTTCTCGTATATTTTGTTCATGTTTTGGTTATTTTGATTATTCATGTCAAATAGATCAATTATTGTATTTTGTGTGAATCAGTATTCTATATAAATTATA
Source organism: Solanum pinnatisectum (assembly GCA_035578085.1). Lineage (NCBI taxonomy): Eukaryota > Viridiplantae > Streptophyta > Magnoliopsida > Solanales > Solanaceae > Solanum > Solanum pinnatisectum. The sequence goes on from CM069081.1 coordinate 29,445,159, forward strand.
ATATAAATTTTTTCAGGAACATCTTGGACTGAAGAAGAGCATCGTTATTTCTTAATTGGATTAGAAAAGCTTGGAAAAGGCGATTGGAGAGGAATATCCAAACATTATGTACCTTCCAGAACTCCAACACAAATAGCTAGCCATGCTCAAAAATATTTCATTAGAATGGCATCAATTGAGAAAAAGAAACGTCGGCCGAGTGTGTTTGATGTGCACTTAAAAGATCCGGTAATAGTAAATATATTGCCTTAGATCTTATTATAAGAAAATTATTTATTAATATGAAATTTGATTAATTTAATTTAAAATTCTAAAATATTTCTATGTTTAAAATATATACTTTCTTTCTTCTTTTATATAATATAAAGATGTTGTACTCATTTTTACAAATATCAATATTTTTAAAACAAAAATAAAAGTATAATATCCATTATGAAAATTGTTGCCCCCTTGTGCCACCCTTAATTTCGTGTTCCAATTTTGATAGTATTTGTAAATTTGCAGAATTCACAGATTCTCTCCAAATCTTCATCTTATATTCCTGAAGTCTTTAAGGAGGTAAGTTTTTATTATCTTAAGTAACAAATATTACGTATGATTAGCTTATTAATTTGAAATGATAAATATTAATGCACAGACAAGTTCCCCGTTGGAGCAACTATTTGACACATGCCAAATTAAAGGACAGGTACGTGTATATATATATATATATGCTGTTGGAGTAATTGATTTTCACATTAATTATCGAATTTGAATTATATACACTATAGTTTTGTATGTATATAAGTTAAACTCATAGTTATAACGATACTATTTGCAGGCAAGCAAAGGCATTTCTAGTGCAACCCGAGAAAGGCCCCCACTTTCACCGTCACCAATTAGTAGACCTTTTGGAGTCCCTAATTTACCCCACATGCCTTACGTGGTAACATATCATTTCCTTACAAAATTCTTAGTCTATATCACTATAATGTAATCTGATCAAAATGTCGTTGTACATATTTGTATGTATAAAGCTAATATGTAGTCCTAGATTGAGTTTTGTTTACAAGTCAAATTGTGACAATATGATACTCTGATATAGGTGGGAGTTCCTCAGAATATCTCATCATCCAAAGTAGGACCAACAATCTCATGGATTCCGGTAGTCAATTTCAAGAATCAAAGCCGTGTTCATCTTAGAAATTATTCACAAGGTCCTCCTTTTGCACCTTTTGTGGCACGGCCACCTGTTGGTGTATTACCTTCACGGCCACCACCTCAAGTTCAATCTCAAGCAGGCTATTCTACTTCAATAACAAATAAAGATGGTGTTAACATAAGTATTGGAGCTCTTTGATTTTGAAATCATATTTTTTTATACAAGAAAAGATATATCTTATTCTTTGTATGACAATAAATATTAGTTGGGCAATTTTGGGTCGTTATTCTGCCTAGCTAGCTACTTTTTGTTTTAATTTGTTGAGGTAAAGAGAGTGTGAATTTTACAGCGATTGAATTAATTATTTGAAATCATGTTCGTAATCTTTCCAATGTTTCAATATAATAAATATCGTTTTCGTTTTGTTTATATTTTTCATTTCTATGATGCAAAGACATGTAAATGGATAAAGTCAAAATATCCTCTTTTTATTTTGTCCGTATCTTTTATTTTGACACTTGAAGTTGGATAATTTACTATCGAACATTCAAACAACTCAAAATATGTATTTATTTTATTTAACTAACAGTGATAATTTTTAACCATAGGTTAATTTGTGTTTGTTTTTTTTTTTGTGTGTGTTATACATTTGTGTATTTTGATCCAAAAATGATTAAAATATTATTTATAAAAAGAAGGAAAAAGAAAAACTAATTTAAACCTATTTAACTAATTCAAAAAACTATTTCAACAATTTTTTTTCTTTTCTACTACTTTCTAAAGAATCATTTTCCAACTATTCTTGAAAACTACTCAATCCTAAATCTTCAACATCATTATAATATTCTTGAATACTGCTCTACCCCAAATAGAATCTTCAAGAATACTATTCAATTCCAAATGAAAAGACATCTCAAAAATTCCATAAATTCTTAAATATTCACAAAAAAACATGAAATATCAAATCTCAAAAAAATCTTGAAATATGCTAAGAGAATTCGAGAAATTTCTTTTCTCAGAAATATTAATTTCTCAAAAGTATTTTATTAGAATGACATCAATAAATAAAGACGAAATGATGGCCTAGTGTTTTTGATCGTGCACTAAAAAGATTCGATAATAAGTTTTTTTTTTTCTTTTTTGCAATAATTGTTTGATAAAATTAGTGAAAATTGAATAAAAGAACTTAGAACATCTTATAGTAATATTATTGTTTATAGTAATATTATTGTTTATAGCAATATTATTCTTATAACGGTAATAGTTAATTTATCTCAATAAGATTTTTGTCATGTATTCGCGATATATTACCTTAGATATATTGTAAAAAACTTTATTTACTCATATGAAGATTTGATTATTTTAATTTAAAATTTTAAAGTATTTTTATGTTTAAAAAATAGACATTCATTTTTTTAATGAAGATTTTGTACTCTTTTTTTTTTTTTTTTTACAAACATCATTATTTCTAAATAAAAATAAAATTATAATATACATTATGAAAATTTGTTGGCTTGCGATAGCCTCTTTGATCTGTTGGGTTGTATTTTGATAGGATTTGTGAATTTGCAGAATTCACAGATTTCCACCAAATTTTCACCCTCTATTCCTGAAGTCTCAAAGGAGGTAAGTTTATCAGCTTGATGTCACAATTAGGGGTGTTCACGGGTCGGTTTGAATCGGTTATTGGTCAAAATCAAAACCAAACCAACTTACTCGATTTTAAAAATATCAAAACCAAACCAAACCAAATATAATATACATTTATCGGTTTGGTTGTTATCGGTTTTGATTTGATTTGGTTCGGTTATTCGATTATTAACCATACACAAAAATAAAAGAAACAATTCATTCAAAACATGAAAAAAGTAACTACAATCCATTCAAAATGAAAAATAGTTAAAATGAGTGACAATACTGAACTTTCTATTACTAAATTTACTATGAATAAAGCTTTAAAATTTACTATTTTGGCCTAGAAGGAACAGACAATAACATTTTCAGTCCCACAGAAAATTGTCATAGACACCCATATATATGAAATCAATAAGATAAATGTTTTCACCTTAGGCATTTTTGCTTTCAATAAGTAAATTATAAAGAAATTTTGATGAAAACATAAATAAGATCTTTAAAATTATTTATAAAAATAATATATTAAGTATGTATAATAATAAAATATATGTATATAATTTATCGGTTCGGTTCGGTTATTTCTTCAGTTTTTTCGAACAAAACCATAACCAAACTAAATACTATTGGTTTTTTAAAATCTAAAACCAAACCAAACCAAACCCAAATAAAATTGATTTATTTTATCAGTTTGGTTCAGTTTTTCGATTTGGTTTGGTTTGGTTTTTATCCAAACCATGAACACCCCTAGTCACAATATTTAATAACATACCATTAGTTGCTTATACTCCCTCCGTTCACTTTTAATTGTCACTTATTCCTAAAATAGCTTTTCATTTTTACTTGTCATTCTTGACATATATAAAAAAAAAGATAGTTATTTTCCATGTTTTACCCTCAGCATTAAATACTTATTTTTCAAATCGTTTTTTCAAGACATCATTTAATAGGAGATAGTTTGGTAAAATACTTATATCAATAATTATTTTCTTAGTGGGTATACTAATTTAAACTGTGACAAGTAAAAGTGAACGGAGGGAGTAATTTGAAATGGTAATGATCATTATTTGCCAAATTAAAGGACAGGTATGTATATTATTACTCCATGAAGCTGTAGGAGTAATTGATTTTCACATTAATGGTTGAATTTACCCCGCATCCCTTAATCTTTCCATTGTTCGAATATAATATTCGTATCGTTTTCGTTTTGGTATTGTTTTATTTTCCTGTTCTATGATGCAAAGACATGTAAAAGCTTAGTGGGTAAAGTCACATTTTGTCCACATTTTTCATTTTGACATTTGAAGAATTTGTCAACATTTTTTATTTTGACATTTGAAGTTGGATACGTTCATATCAAACATTTAAACAACTTAAAATATGTGTCTATTAGAATTTTTTTTGACGAACTAGATATATTTTTTAACAACTAGCTAAAAGTATAAAATGTGTATAATGCATTTGTAAATGATATGTCAAAAGTAACAAATTAAATAAAAACCTATGATATTTTGGTCGAAAAATAATTTAAAATTATAAGAAGGAAAAAGAAAAACTAATTTAAACTTATTTAACTAATTCAAATAAATATTTCAACAATTAATTTTCTTTTTACTATTTTCTAAAAAAAAAAAAAAAAAACCAGCCTCCAACCACCCAAACCCCGTCCCATTTAAGAAGTAAGAATAGGATTAGGTTGAGAAAACTAATGATTCATATTGGGAAAAGGTATTATAAGGAAGGATCGATCCCTTTTAAGTGAAATGTAACAAAAACACTTTTTGATGTTTAGGTGACATAGAGTTTAGTGTGCTCACTCTTTTAAAAGCAAATGAGAAGCGAAAAACCTGAAAGAAAGATAATTAATTAAATATATATTTTCTTTTAATGGGATATTTTATAATTAATTAGTACACATAATTATTAATATTAAAATTTATATATATTTAATTTTTTCATTTAAAAAAATATATATATTTATTTTCCTTTTCACTTACTTTTTATTTATTTTTCTCATTCATTAATGTAAATGTCAAAATTTTATGGGCTTCTGCAAAACGTATTCAATTTTAATGGGAACTCTACCAGACGTTTTCAATTCCAGGTAGATTCAACCCTACTTCAGGTCTATATAAAAGTATTATATTCAATTGAAAAGCATCTAAGTATCCCATAATTTTTTTAATTTTTATATTTTTGGGTATTCATAAAGACATTAAATGTCTTTCTCAAAGAAATCTCGAAAACTCCATAAATTAATGAGACATTCATAAAGAGATCAAAATGTGATCTCTTATATTCAAGAAATACGGTACTAACGGCCCTCGAATCACGAAAAAAACTTAGAAGATAAGAATCAAGAGATAAAAAAAAATGTACCCACTTTATTTTATTAATGAAGTCATGTTTCTTTATATTTTATTTGTGATTGAATTTATTTTCTTACTTTAAAATTTGTTGCAAACAATTAACTTTTTATCTTAGAACTTTTAGATAATTTATAAAAATAAATAGTAATTAAAAGAATTAAAGAAGAAAAAAAAAATCAAAACAGTATAAGAATTTTTACAAAAAAGTTGCAAGATTGCCGCACCCAGAATTCATTTAACAAAATAATGCTTCAACTTCTAACACTCCTATATATAAGGGTGGTTGTCACAAATTAGAGAACTATCCAAGTTTCTATATGGTTAATAATATTTTAAATTATTAATTATTATAATTTATAATATTTTTTACATAATTTTTAAGCAATAAATATCACTCCCTCTTTTTCTATTTATAAGTCCTTCAAATATTTTAAATTGTCTACTAGCCAATAAAAATAAATTGCACCCTGTCTAATTAAGAATCATAAATAAATAAATAAAACTTTTACAGTAGGACATTTTCTTATCGGTTATGTGTTTATAAAATTAAAAATTATTAACCAAAAATCATAAATCAAACACGCAATGCAGATGGAGCACTAGATTACTCCCTCTCTGTGGCTCTCTCCCATATATTAGATGGAGTGCTTCTAATTTGAGAAGATAATTAAGAAATCATTTTGGGAAAATTTTTGGAATGTCAATATTTTGATATTTAATAGGGTCCTTAGCTACACTTTTAATATTTATTTTAAATGTCAATTTTTTAGTTTGTTATGTATCTGATTTATGTATTCTTTTATTTGTTTGATTTAAAAGAATACAATTATTTAATAACAGAACTGAGAAAAAAATTATTATTTTTTCTTTGTAATTGTATATCAATAATTTTTACATTTTATGTACTTACTTTACCATTCAAATTCAAATTAGTATATTACTTTCATAATGAAAATTAAATTTGTATATAGTGAAATTGTATGATATATTGTATCCCAATATAATCAATCATTACATATGAATATGATTTATCAAAGGATACAATATTCTGAAAAAAATATAGCATATATACATGGTGGAAATAATATAATCTGTTGAGGAAGGATACACTATTTTTTTTAAAAAAAAAAACACAAATTAACTATGAAAGAAACAGGGATACAAGATTCTGAAATAGAAAATAGTATATATAGCGAAAATAATACAATATGTTGAGAAATGATACAATATTCTAAAAAAATTATAAATTAACTATGAAAAAAATAGGATACATGCTTAAGAAATACAAATCCATTTGGCATACCTATTGAAATGACTACAAACTAAAAAAATATATACAATATTCTTAATACAAATACAAATACTGAGTAAAAGAAAAATTATTGACAAACAAAATTAATATGAATATAATTCTGGTATAAATACAATTTTTGCAACCTTCTTCTGACTCTCCCTTTCTTCTTCTTTTCTTCTTCTGTTGTTTTCCTTTTTTTGTTCACCAAATCCAAATCTGAAAATCTATATTCACTCTTTATAAGCAAAATTCGAAATTATTAAATATGAATGTATAAAAAATTAAACAACAATCTACTAAATCTCAAATATAAAAATAAAATTACAAAAAAATTGAACAATATTTGCTTAAAAGACGAAAAATCTGAAATACATAAAAGAGGAAAATCTCACAAATATTGGTGGATATGAAAACAAACTCACAAAAAAATTAACTAATACTGATTAAAAGACGAAAAATTCGAAATACAAAATACTTGATGAATATGAAAAATCACAGAAACTTCACACTTGTTGACTTCGAATTTACTTTATCAATGATGAAGAATCTTTTGAATTAATTGTTAAATTTCTTAAACAAAGTATAGAAAGTTCGAAAAGTTGATTTTCTTGAAAAGAAAAAATAACAATGATAAAAAAGAGAAGAGAGAGAAAAGAGTGATTTGAAATAAAACCTAGAAAGAGGGAAAAGTGGATGATGAATTTTTATTTTTTTTTACGGAACAATGAAATAAATAATAACCTAAGTTGAGAAATAAAAGAAAAGAAGATTAATTATAGTATTAGGATTCAATTTATTTTCTAAAATATTGCGTTATTGACATTTTTAATAATTATTTTAAAGTATAAATGTTTTTAATAATTATATTAAGATTGTGACTAGTTTTCTAGTTTTCCCAATTATTAATGTTCAATTAAACTCTTCTATTTTGTTATTGCAATATTTATAATTGATTATAAGGGTGAAATAGAAAAAATATAATTGATTTTATTTTAATTTAGTAAATGATTAGTAATATTGATTTTATTTTAATTTAGTAAATGATTTGTACTATTAGTAAGATGTGAGACTAAGATGCATATTTAATATGGGACAAGGAGTATTAAGTTTCTTAAATATACAACTAAGTACAACATCAGCTCCATTTATTTCAATTTTTCAAAAGAGAAGACTATTACAAAATATTAATGCCGACTCAGTCATGAAGACGAGCCTCATAGCAAGCGTTCGTACAACACAAAAATTAACAAAACACAAAAGCTGAAAGAGCTTACAAACAAAAACATACACAACGCATTGAATAAACAAATTTAAGTACAACTTATACAGTAGCTCAAGTCTGATGGGTTCCAGTGATGTGCTGCTGCCCAAACTCCTGAGCCTTATCTTTCATCTCCCCAGCCTTAGCAGCCAACTTATGCCTTGCTTGCTCCAACTGATCTGCACCAGGTGGTCGCTTTCCCGTCACGTATCGATAAATCCACGACAACACACTTATCGCCGCTACGCCAAATCCGCCGGAAGCCAAAAACCCTGAGAACAACAAAAAGAGAGTAATAACAGCGGGTACAATCACCGGGCTGAAAATCACCAGCACGGGAGTCGCAATGGTGAGCGCAATCACCGTTGCAGCTAAAGTTAACCCGGAAAGAAGAAGAAGCGATCCACCGGCGGTAACGGCGGTAGCTGCCTTCACCATCTGGTGAGAACGAGGCTGCTGCCCAGCTCCGTGGAGGAACTGGTGTTGAGTATGTTGGGGTTGCCCATAGTAATCAGCCATAATTAATGAGATTTTTTTGAGTTATGAGCAAAATAGGTATGAATTGAATTGTGGCGATTTGGGTGAGATTGATTATATACAAGGGTGGAAGGGGGCACGTGGGCTGTCAAGTGTTATAAAAGCTAAACAGGCGGCGATTGCATGTAATTAGAATGCCTCATTGTGAGACACGTACAATTGTTGCTCTAGTACTGTAACCGTTGTGGAATTGGACAAAAGCATTCAAAAGATACTTTGTCTATAGTAAAGTAATTTTGTTATGCTTTTTGGACTACTTTTTTCTGTTTTTACGGATTCTTTTTCAGGTTGGCATAGTATATTGAATACTTATTAAAATTGAAATTGTTGATATTATGATTTTGGATATACATTTTTATTAGGCTATATATATTATTACAAATGAAAGAATTGAGTTGTGATAATATAATTATATTTAGTGATACTAATAAATATGATTTTGTGAATTTTAATAACCACACCGTCTGTATAAATGTTACCCCTATTTAAAATTTTAACATCTTTGAATATAATGACATTAATATAATTTTCACTAAATAATATTATAATAAATTAATAATAATAATAAATATTACAATTAAAAAACGATCACCACTAAATGTTTTCATCTGTAATAATATAGCCAATATTAATAACAAATAATTATTTTCATCACTCCAATTCGTAATTTATAGATCGTATAAAAATAATTTTATTGTTTCATAATTTATATTTAAATCTTTTCTTTTTGGTTGTCGAGAGAAACCTATTTACATATTAATTCAAAGGGAGATGCGTAGTTCCATATGATTTATCAAATATATATATACGCCAAACAGATCATATTGAAGACGGAAACCTAGTATCTAGTTTGAAGTACTTTGGTATTATGAAAATACTGATTTAAATATCCAAGTAGTCGTGAAATCCTAAATTTATCATTTTTCTTTGGGATTTTCTTTTTAAGTGTAATAACTTTTTTATAAATTAGTGAGGACTTTTATTATTTTCTACGTTTTCTATTTATATGTCGTTCTTTCTTAAAAATAAATGGTTCTTAATATTTATCATTTCATAAAGACGATGCATAAACGATACTACTATTTTCTTATTAGCCGTGAAAGTATGAATTTGACCAATATAGAAAAACTAAATGATTAATTCATATTTATTGGTCAATTTAATTAATCAAAATAAATTAATTATATTCATTTATTGAAAATTTGACTTCAAGAGAATATTAAATAAGGATACAATAATAAACTTTACATAATTTCTTAAGACACGTAAAATCTAAGATTATGACATATAAATAGAAATTGAGTAATTATAAGCCGCAGGCAAATTTCGTACGTGTCTAATGAGGAGTTCTCGATCGGTCTCCCTTTATCTTTTGCCTATTATATTTCTTAGTTGACGTTTGATTTTGTGTTTTTTTGGTTAGTTTTGTATATTGGCAAGAAGGATGAGTCCTGCGTGTTCAAGCCTTCCACGTATGATTTAGCGGTCAAATAAAGTAAATAAAAAGTTATAAAATTTTAAATTTAATTTTTTAATAAAGATAATATTATTAGGTGATTTATTTTTATTTGTTTAAGTAGTAAGAAACAACATTATTTGATATTATATGAAGATAAAAAATAAATGAGTACATCATAAAATTAATTGAAAAGAACAATTCGAATACTATCCTTATAATTTCGTATGTTTGGTCAAAATACGAAACAATTCCAATAACACGATGTTTGATCTAACAGTTGAACGCGCAGCAGTAATGGGAAGTAACAAAGTAATAGATCAGGGTTGATTCGGAATTTTTAAATATCAAATCAAATTATTTGTGTCAAATTTTTAAATTTATTAACCAAACCAAGCTAATAAAATTTGGGGTTTTTAAAGGTTTTTCAACCTCAAATTTTTTCGGGTTGGTTCGGATTTTTCAAATAACAAACCAAACCATTTGTGTTGAATTTTTAAATTTTTAAATCAAACCAAACTAATAAAACTCAGATTTTTTTGGATTTTTGGATTTTACCGGTAAAGTATTATACAAACTACATGTAATTACTTGTACTCCAAATATTTCTTTAGTCCAACCAACATACAACCATCTAAGGTGTTTCTTAAGAAAATAACACAAATATGATATGAGTGATGACACTAAAATATTCAATAAAAATAATAATGAAAGCGTATAAAATAAATATTGCAAATTGATAAGTCATAATGAAAATGATCATAATTTAAAAGTACGAAATCATGCTAAAATAAGTCTAATAAGTATTAATTACATAATTAAATATTAAAAAAAATTAAAATTAAGTTATGTATTTAAATGTCTAAACCAATATAAAACTAAGGAACAATTATTCATCACTATTGTCATTCTTAATGTTGAATTAATTTATTTTGTTAGCATTAGTATTCATTTGATTTTGATTGAGTTTTATTAGAATTACTAATATCTATAGACTATAACTTTTACTGGACCATTCAAAATTCTAAGTCTAAAAAAAACTTGAAAAAATATGTTAAAAAGATAAAAATTATGAAAATGTATAAGTAATATTTAGAAATTAAATCAAAATAAATACTTTAATGGGTCAGGAAGCAAAAGGGCAACAAAATTTTTCAAAAATTTCAAAAGGACAACAACATTATTTATCAAATCAAAAGGGCAATAAATTTTAACAGTGTTTAAATTAGGGTTTCCGCCTCAAGGCTCGAAAACCCATGAGCCTTACAAGGAGCAGCAACTTTTAGCCTTGTAAGACTCGGCCGCCTTGAGCCTTACAAGGCGCAAGGTTGTCTGTGCTTTGCAGGCGATTTTTTTTTAAAAAAAAAATGGTTTTATTTTTTGAGCTGTTATTATTAAAAAAAAAAAAATTTTCTATGTAAAATTTATAAACACTTATAGTTAAAGCTTTCTACGTAAAATATTTTTCATTTTGAAAGAAGTTAATTTTCAAGGAGATTTAACACAGTTTTTAGAGAACAAATCTTTATACGTACATTTAGTTATAATTTATTGAATTTGTATTAACTTTTAATTAGTGGAATAGCATGTCTATGGTATTTCGAAATTAATAACCGCTCAAAAAATAAAACCAATTTTTTTTTAAAATAATAACAACTCAAAAAATAAAATCAATTTTTTTTTAATAATAACAGTTCAAAAAATAAAACCAATTTTTTTTAAAAAAAAAAAAATCGCCCTGCAAAGCGCAGGCAGCCTTGCGCCTTGTAAGACTCAAGGCGGCTGAACCTTACAAGGCTAAAAGTTGTTGCGCCTTGTAAGGCTCATGGGTTTCCGCGCCTTGCGGCGGAAACCCTAATTTAAATGCTGTTAAAATTTGTTGCCCTTTTGGCTTGATAAATAATTTAGTTGCCCTTTTGGAATTTTCGAAAAATTTTGCTGCCCTTTTGGTTCAGGACTCTACTTTAATATATAAAATAAATTTTAAAAATTATAAATATAATGTTGGGTTGGTTTGGTCTCGGGTTGACTTTTTTTAGTTAAATCGATCTTTTCCCAATACCAAATCAAGTCAAACCAAACCATTAGTCCGATTTTTTTTTTAGTTTAATTCGATTTACGATTTGACTCAATTTTCAATTCAATTTTGTACACCCCTAAAAGAGAGATAACAAGCAATTATGGCTGAAAAACACTATATAAGAATACCTTTTCATGGGCAAAGTTGTTCATCTCCATGTTTGGAGTCAGCGGCGGATCCAGGATTTAGAATCCGTGGGTGCCAAATAGACTTATCGATTAATGTGCCAGCTTTTTTCCTTAAAAAAACGTGGTTGGAGCCTTTTTTTTCCTTAAAAAATGTCTGCAGCAAATTTCTGAAAAAAATAGGTACAAATGGAATTCAAACCCGCAACATTAGCCATCTAAAGTTTAAATCTAAAGTTGCCCTCCTACCGTGGCACCACAAGCCAATTTTGTTTACTGGGTGCCACGCTTTATATTTATATAAACATTATATATATATACCTATGTATATATAGAGTTTCCGTCGAAGTTCGGGGGTGGCGTGCCACCCCCACACCCATGCATAGATCCGCCCATGTTTGGAGTTCATGGAGACAATTTCGTACCTCCTTTCACTAGCGGGGATAAACTCTCAGCCTCTATCTTATGGGTGCTCAAAAAATAATAATAGGAAATATAATTGAAGAAGAAAATAGCTTTGAGGCGTGTAATCACTTTTTCTAAAGAGAAATTGTCCATATACATATTGAGAAAGATACAAACAAATTTCTTTGGACACAACTAAGTCTTTTATTTATACATGCAGATTTTTCTTAGGCTACTTCTACAGAGATTTTATATTTATAGATATTAAGAGATGACTCTTCATAAGAGTCATGTTCTTTCATAAACAAATGACTTTTCATAAGATTCAATATTTTTTCATGAACAAATGACTTTTCATATGATTCAATGTTTTTTCATGAACAAATAACTTTTCATAAAGGTCATGTTCTTTCATGAACAAATGACTTTTCAAGTAATGTTTTTTCACGAACAGATGTGTCTGTTTAATTTAAGACCTCTATATATTACAAAATAATCAACAATGCCCCATTAGTTTGTAATATTTCTCATAATATTATGCATACTAGAGAGTATCTATAATAGATTTGAACTTTCCGTTAATGCAAATACTTTAAAGTTCTGACGAAGCAATTGGTATCTTAAAAGATTTGCATCACAACTCCATTTGTCAAAATTGAAAATATCACGCACACATAATATTATTGTAGCTTAAAAACTTCAGTATTTGCTTTAGCACGTTTATGGCGATGTATTGATCCTGATTTCATGAATATTTACAAGACCAACGCTTTAGATCTTGCTTGAAGCGGCACAACTTCAATGTACATATAGGTGAAATTAGCTACTATGTCTCTGCTACTGTAGACATTTATTGATCTCATTAAGAATTAATTCAACCTCTGTGTACCAGTCTGCATTATAGAGTTGGACAACTATGCCCTGTTATTTCAAGCATTTAACAACTCATCAACTTCTCACATGACAGTATGTAGTATACTTGAATCAAGGCTCTAATAGAGAATGTGTTTTAGCAACACAAAGTAACTTGTTATTACCCGTTGAACTTGTATTGTTAGAGTGTATACTAACTTAATTCCTTTGCATTTAGTTTAAGAATTTTAGCCTCATTTCTTCACAGATTTATCATACTGCATTTTCTTAAACTAATATTACCAGATTAATATAAATCATGAGAAAATTTTTCACATAAGGGTATCGCCAACACATATCCCTAGATTTTTTATTGCATATTATTTAATGGCTACTCTTAAAGAAACGTTATTATCTCAATAACTTAGAACAGTTGCATCAGTTGTGATCACAATATTTCAAAATCATATTTTTTTCAGCTTTTTCATTTCTTTTCAAGCATTTATATGCTAAAATATAATCTTATTCCACTATGAAATCCAAGTCTATTTTGATGCAAAACTTATGACATGTTCTTACATGTTACAAATCCAATTTATATGAATTTTATCATTATCATTAGAAGATTCACTATTTATAAACCAACACGCTAATTCATCTATGTATGAATGGTCATACCTATATAAAAAGTATCTTACATTAGAAACTTTTTTTTTTCATGAAAAGTCACAATATTTGGTTATATTTTCGTCCATTAAATCCCAAAGAAAACCTTATTCTTCAGTTAATTAAATTCAACACAATCAAGGGTTCAGATGAAAAACATGAACTACATATTTCAATCTTTTTTCATGAATAGCTTATGAACACATGTTTTTACCTTAAATTTAATATTTTTATATGATTATTTTCGTAAGTCCAAAATAGAAAAAAATTATGTCTTTGAAATTATGTTGCTTAAATTACATGCTTTATTCAAGATGACAAAATTTGTTATGATCAGTTGCACCTTCAATCTTTTAGTTCCACATATATATGATGCTTTCAGATAAATCATTTATTATTTCAGTCTCAAATTTAAGTATTATTGAGTTATCCAGTATTATGTAGTTTATCCTATAATTCAACTGAGAGTATTACTTAGCACCGAGTAGACATATGGATAAAGGTTCACCTGTCAGTTAGGATTGAGTCCTTTAGCAGCAATTTCGAAGTCTCAGAATTATGTGTCAACATAGGTTTTAAGGGTCACCCGTCAGACTAGGACTGACACCTTAATTTCTTTTGGACATCAGCTTAGTGGATTCACGTTAGATATTGTTCGTATCCTGGCAAAGTACATAACACTCTTCCAGCTTGGGTACATGTTGGAATCACGGACCGTACTCGAGCTTTGGATCAATGTCCCCGGAAGCAAGGAGTATGCCCGCGTGTTTCAACGAGAACACCCAAAAAATCTAATTCAGCTCCACGTAAGATAACCAAAGTACGGTTGAGCAATCGACATGATATATTTGCTCACATTCCAGGCGAAGGTCATAATTTGCAAGAACATTCTATGAAATCTATTTAGCTCATGAAGTATGTCGGTTAAGTATCTCCCATAGGTCAGTCTTACATATTTGATGACCTTGTATTTTAGTTTACTTAACACAGTGTTGAATAGTTACATGTTTATTACTTGGTTATTACATCAACTCACTTATTTCAGTTTTTTATTTCATTCAACATCTTAGATTTATCATATTCGGCTTGTTAGATTATTCTATTTAACTCACATATTCATTATGTTCAAAGTACAGACCACACACTCTTTAATATATTGTTTTATAATATGAGTTCAGACACCCAATATCTATCTCACGGTTAATATAATTTTCTATCATCTCAGCAGCTGCACTTGGTGAGTCCTCCTCTTTCGAGGACAACAACTACTATTATTTTTTTTATGTTAATAATTTAATTTCAGACAATTAGAGTTAGTTGGGGGCTTGTCCTAACAACTCATCTTCATAAAGGCTTTCAGACAATCAGAAAGTAGTTTCAGGTTTATGGTTTGTTCAAACAAATTTTATTTTGACTATTCAATTGTTTTGAATTTATCTTAATTTAATTTTCGCAATAATTATATTCAGTTATTATTTTAGTGTCAAGGAAGACTATGGATTAACTTGTGGTCATTTATGACTCTACGCACCGTGTTATGACTATAGATAGTCTCGAATCATAACACTTGAGTAGTCGGGACCCAATTTGTTTGATTATGATAATTATTTCATGTTTCTCTTGTTATTTAGCATTTACATTATTATTGTAACATATAATTAACAAGCTTGCAGGGTAGAGAAACAAGAGTAAAAAAAATCTCATACAATAGAGTTAATTTCTTGGAATGTTATACCTAATATCAATCCGAAAAATTCAAGCCTCATCGCACAAGCATATAATACATTATTTATTTGAGGATACAATAAATTACAAGCAAGATTATATTTGACTTTGGTGAATCATTTTTATACCCACTCCTTTTCTCAAAAATTTTGTATGAGATAAATAAATAGTATCACCTTTTTTATTCCTACCAAATTCTACTACGAGCACAACTTGAGTTCCTATAGCTTTTCCTATGTTAATATTTCATTTTTCTTCTTCCATTTCTTCATCAGTTGATCCTATGTAAATTTCCTAAATTTTAAATAAGATCCTAATTGACGGAAAAGGATAAATGTAAAATGTCCATTTATGCTTGAATAAACTAAAATAAACAAGAACATAACAAGCATGAGTTATTTTCTAATACATCATTCTACGCTCCTCTTG
This sequence comes from Solanum pinnatisectum, assembly GCA_035578085.1. NCBI lineage: Eukaryota > Viridiplantae > Streptophyta > Magnoliopsida > Solanales > Solanaceae > Solanum > Solanum pinnatisectum. Next base: position 29,461,131 of record CM069081.1, read on the forward strand.
TCGAAATCTTTGTGTCCATCTATTTTGATAATCATCTACATCAAAAAATGATTCTCTTGGTACAAAATTTTCAAATCAACAAAGTAATAAAAAAAAAATAATCAATTAACAGAAAGTAAGACCATTCTAAATTTCTGAAATTCTCCTCTGAATTCCTAGCAAACTTCCCACCATCTTTTTACACGTGTGATTCTGTTTCTGAAATCTTTAAAATTATTGCTAAAATTAATAAATAAATAAAAAAAACTGCAACGAGCATTAAAAAAAAAGGAAAAATACCATAAAGATGATTTTTTTTAGATTCAACAATCCTAACAATTACATTTATCACATCAACACATAGACATTTACAATCACATTTTTTCATTTTGTAGTTATACTTATTTTCTTTCACAATTTTGTGTTCTTTGACAAATATGTATGTTATTTGAATGTAAGATAGAAATCATTTCTTTTTTTTCTAACTTTGTCTTATTAATAGCAAGTCTTGATTAGTGGTGAAACATAAAATACAGTAATTATTGTTTCAATAGTGATATAACTTTCGTTTGTCGTTTAAAAGCATAAAAGACATTTATTGCAACGATAGCATCTTATGCTCGACAATATTTTTTAACTATGTAATACAAGCGTTAATATTAATAGATATCAATAATATGCAATGCTACGTTTGATTTTTATTAATTTATTTGTATCTCCACTTCTTTCCCCAATTATTCTACATAAGATAAAATTGAGTTTCTACTGATTTTTCTTTCTTAATATTTTTTTTCTCTTCTTCAATGTTTTTAGCAGTTGATCTCCTGTTATAGGTTGTTTTCATCCAATAATCTTTATTTTAGACCAACTCAGTTTAACTTGTCTAGTTACTATCTTCGTAGTCTACTCAATCGATTGATATAATAGAATTTTGTCGCAATTTATCTTCTATTTTTTTTTTTTTTTACAATACGTCTTCATCAAATTTCTTTGGTTTCGATAGTTGTTTTTTATTTTTCTTACATAATTGTCCTATTATATTTGAGTAGTGATCTTATTCGTCTGAAATGTTGTCATTTATTTTCTTTTGTAATCTTGAAATTAAGATAAATAATTAAAAAAATAAACAGATAAGGAATAAAATTTTGCATTAAATATCAGTTCTAATAAGTTGCACATCTGAACAACGTGAAAATTTCAAAAATTCAAATTCTACACCACAAAAAAGATATCTGAAATTAGTAATTCTATAGGGATCGTTTGGTTTGAATACAAGATATGTTGGGATAAGTTATGTTGGGATTAGTTATCCTGACATTATTTCTTATTGATTGTTTGGTTTGTTGTATTAAAAATAATAGCCATTACATACGTCCTAAAAATAAGTGGTTTGATTACAAAAATATCCTCTTACTTAGCTTTTTGTATATTTTTTTGGTGGAATTTTAGTTAAAACCAAATTTAACTACTCAATCCATCCAACATAGAAAATCCACCGGTAACCCATTTTAAAACTAAATCCAACCTATCCACATAGTCCTTCCATTCTTTTCTTCCTTGACCCTCTTCAGTCTTTTTACATACGAGAAATCAAGATTGCTTGAAAATAGAACATGAAGGCAATTGCACTTTTTGAATATATGGAAGGAGTATTTTTCTCATAGAAGTAGAAAGACATCCCAAAAAATGAACAAAAATTACACTGGGGACTATCAAAGAAATTCACATCAGAATTTGTTAGGAAGCAGAAATGATCTTATTATCCTGCAACAGAAACATGCCATAATTAGAGATCATATATTTAGCTATACATTTATCGATCGATTCCTTCAATCTTGTCTTCGACTTCTGAGTATAAGTGCTTGAGTTTCTCAATGTTTGAAGCGACTTCCTGAAAGAACTTGGATTCGTGTTCATCGGCCTATTCAACATCTCTTCATCTTTGATGAATGTTGTGTTGGCTTCTTCATATACCCAATTGTCAACTTGGCCTGAAGTTGCACTCCACCCCACTGTGTTGGTCAATCGTTTCTCAATCTCACAAACACCCTCGTAGCCAGTGGACAGCATGCCTTCATACCACTTGGGGTTCAACAACTTTATACTTGTATCTAGCCTCACAGTCTCAGACAACGTACATACCTGAATCATCACATATAGAGGCATTAGACATGAAATAAAACGATCTCTATCAACTTAACGAGTTAACATTTTTCAAGCTATCCATCAAGTGATAACACTCACCTGAGCATTAGCAGTAGTGGTGTCAGCAATGTATGCACTAGGCTTACTTCCATCCTTCTCGAGGTTTTGAACGAAGTTGGTTGGGTCTGAATCTAAGTAGTGACTAACATCTGTGAGTAAAATTTCTGATGAGTCGAGGTTCTGGAACATGGCATCAGCTGTGCTTACATCCATCTAAAAAACTTTCCTCTTCTTCATCATGCCCGCACCAGGAGCATCAATGTCAAATGCACGTCAATCAATTTTGGCACATATTATAAATGACACAAATAAAAAAAATGGAATCTTGATAAGTTCCTACATACATAAATGTGTTAAAATAATATTTTCTACACACATTATGGAAGACAATGGATCATATTAAAAGACAATTTCATTAGTTTGACTTCCAGACAGTAGAAGTAATTATAATAGGAATTTGTGTTAACTCATAATCAAATGAGATTATATGAAAGTTGCATACTTAAAATTTGATGAGTCAAAGTATTTATAGTAAGAAGGTGACTCCCTTGCAAAATCTGCCTTATGATGATCCAAAAGCTCTTCGAATCGGACCTAAAATAGAATAACATAAATAAATGATAACTCTTAACGGGTTAACAATTAAATCAATAAAGAAAATAAGTAAATCTTCTAACCCAAGAAGATTTGTGCAACAATGAAATGACTACCTTAGTTAAGTTATGAGCAACATCATTAAGATATCCACAACAACAATCATGACAACACCTATTTAGCCAAAGTCCATCAGTAATTTCAATTTCGTACACAAGCGCTGAGCCACTGGACTATAGCAGTGTTTGAAAACATGAAGTTGTGACATTTTCTAGCATTAAACAGAAGCACCATCAGGATATACTTCTGTTTGGAGAACCCTCTAATTATGCAAGTTCTCTAAACAACTATGTTTAATCAGTAGAAATATTCTAAAAAACGTTCAACTCGTGAAGTAAGAGAACTACTACAGGTAGCCCAACTAAATTGAATTTGTGCTCGAAAAGTTTTACTTTTGAAAATAAAGTGCTTCCGATAAAAAATGATTCCATAACAAAGCTTGTATAAATTTAGTTATGAGGGAAGACATGATAAGTTCAAAAAGCTAGACTAAGGGATATAAGTTACATATCTACCCCAAATGGGTATGTGCATCACAATCTCTTCACAGACTCATACAACATTGAAATTTCCTCTTCAAAACCTCAAGGAGTACTTTTTTCACCAATTACAGTAAGCCCTGCATCAAAGCAACAGAAAAGACTAGCTCCTTTATCAAAACTAAAACAAAAGCCCTACATCAAAGCAACAGAAAAAACTAACTCATGTGGCAAAGGAACAATAGGCCTAGATTAACAGAGACTTGTATCTTCATAGTAACCGAGAAACTTGACCAAAATTGCAGCAATCCCTACAACAAACCAACCAAAACTACAACTAAAACAATAACTAAAGTGAGAGTAAAATTTCAGAAAGTATTCACCAAAATATTTGTTAAAACTAAAACAAAAGCCCTGCATCAAAGCAACATCAAAAAAAATAGCTCATCTGGCAAAGAAACAATAGGCCTAGACTAATAGAAACTTGTATCTTCATGCTAACCAAGAAACTTGACCAAAATTGCAACAATCCCTACAGCAAACCAATCAAAACTACAACTAAAACAACAGCTAAAGCGAAAGTAAAATTCAAAACTGAAACAAAAGCTCTGCATCAAAGCAACAGAAAAAACTAGCTCATCTGGCAAATGACCAATAGGCCTAGACTAACAGAAAGTTATATTTTCATTCTAATCGAGAAACTTAACCAAAATTGCAGCATACAACAACACAACCAAGAGTACAACTAAAACAACAGCTAAAACGGGAGTAAAATTTCAGTAAATATTCACCAAAACACCTGTCAAAACTTAAACAAAAGCTCTGCATCAAAGCAACAGAAAAAACAAGACCAAAAACTGCTCTACCATAGTAGAAAAAATGAGACCAAAACTGTAGGGAAGCAACATAAGCAACTGCACAAAAATTGATAATTAGTAACAAACTTACAATAAACTTATCTTTTACATGAGAGTTAATCTATTTAATAGATTTTACATATACAAAAGATTCTAGCATCCCCATGACCTACATTAGTCATACACAAAAGAGTGTGAACATAACTAGAGGATCAAAAAATGGCACTCCAATCAAAGTTTGAAACTGTTAGTTGAGCAAAAACTTTCACACTAGTGCCACCACTTATATACACAAGCCTATCATACTTTAAAGTTTATCATTGATGACCATGACATCATTGTCTGGCGCTCAAGCTCACCCATACGTAAAAAGATTTTCATATTTTTGACATCCCCACAGATAACCTTTTTAGCTTTGATACGTTGCTCTATGGTGTACAAATCAAATGTAGAAAATTCAACGATGGAATAAATTTGACCACGCATATCAGAGTGGTCACAATTTCCAATCTTGTTGATCAAGGAACCAATTCTTTTATCTTGGCTTTCATTAAAGTTTTTCATAACTTCCGCCATACTCTTGAGAAATGTTTCATTAACATCTTCTACAACCCTTTTTCTTTTCTTGCCTTTTTCTTTTTCATTGGCACTAGAAGAAGATTTTTTAGAGTGATAGTAATCTTAGTTTTGTATTCAACCTATTGAAATTTAGATCTAAGAAGAGTAACGGATTTCAACTTACTTGAGGTCAAAATGAAGAATTATCAACAATACTATAAAAACTACATGAGGCTGAATCCACATCGAATCTATGAGAAGAAAGTTGAGCAAAACGATTGAAGTAATTATCAGCATAGATTGAGATAAACTGAGATGATATCGAAATAAAAGTTTTTTGACACAACATCAAGGTGTTTTTGCAAGTATTCACATACAACAAGTAATAATTAAACTCAATACCTATATTTTGTCGCAACTGCAACACAAAAGACAACAAATTTGACAATGAGAAAACTTTATGAGAAAAAAAAACTTGAAAATGAAAGAACTTAAACAAAAATTAAAAAGATAAAAACTTGAAAAGGGAAGACTTTTACAAGAAAAAATAAGATAAAAAGTTGAAAAAACAAACAGAGAAAGAGAAAGGAGAATACGTTGTTACTTGAGAGATAAATTACGACAATGGTGAAAAAGACATTTTGTTTGCTTATTACAAAACATATATTATTTTTTGTTTTGTTATTTTTTTTTCTTGTCTCGGCTTCCTTTATTTCATGTAAGTTGTCTAAATTTTAAACAAGAAAGTTGATTCTATTACAAAAATATAGATATAAATATTTTCGGTATGCTTTAGAAGACTGTTGTAAGCAAGAATATAGAATGCAATAGGTTGCAATTGAATATGATCTTTTATCTCCTTTATTTTCATCTTTTTGAGGTCTGGCATGACAAATGAATCAATATAAACAGTTCTGTCCATCAAAAAATAATTTTCTTAGGAGAAAAATTCTATCAACAAATTAATTAGGAAAAAGAAAACAAAGTGAAAATGTAAAGAATTACATACTAAACAATTTACCGCATTAGATAGTGAGAGATTGCAATTACTTCTTTGCATTTCGTAAAAAAGTTTACTGCATTAGACCTTGAATCAAACAAATAAAAAGACAATAAATAAATCTTCACAATTACTCATATACAATATATAACATTTAAATTCAATACAATATTTTTTTTACAACTGTAACACAAACTACAACAAACTTGAGAATAAGAAAACTTTAAGAGAAAAAAAAAGAAGATAAATTTGAAAAGGAAGAACTTTAACATAAGTTACAAAGAAAAAAACTTGGAAATGGTAAATTTTTACAAGAAAAAAAAACAGAGACAAAAACTTGAAGAAAAAAAGAGAGAGAGAGAGGAATACAGTGTTACAGATGCATTTCTAATAACAATTGGCTAGTTTATTTCCCTAACGTCTCTATTACTCATCTTCCCAAAACTCATTTGGATCATAACCCCTTCCTAATCAAATTATCCTCTCATAATCACCCCCTTATGCATCAATCCTTTAGACTAGAAAAGTACTGGTTTGACCACCCCAATTTTAAGGATATTATTCAATCTAGTTGGCAGAATAGGAACCTAAGCGAAGCAATTATTCATTTCAAAGATAAGGTTTCCTCTTGGAGTAATATCACTTTTGGTGACTTCGCCCACAAAAAGAAAAGGATTTTAGCTAGACTCGGTGGCATTCAGAAATCTCATGCTTACCCTTATAGTGTTTTCCTTCAGAGAAAGACCTTCTTAATGAGTATAATTAAATCCTTAGAATCGAGGAAGATTACTGAAAAATGCGTTCTAGAATCAATTGACTCACAGATGGATATGCCAATATAAAATTTTTCCAACTCTCTGTCATTAATAGACGTAGACGGAATAAGATCTCTTTCTTTAAAGACGAGCAGGGAAATTGGATTGATGATCACAATCAAATTCTTAGCCATACTTCCAGCTACTTTCAACAAATTTATCAATCTGATCACTTGAGTTCTAACTGGAAAGACATTTGCTACTCTCCAAAGAGTTTCCATAATCTGGATCTTACCACGCTTGACAGACCTCTTCATAATCTTGAAGTCACTCAAGCCATTTTTTCCTTCAAACCCTTTAAATCTCCAGGCCCCGACTGGATTCATCCCTTCCTTTATCAAAAATATTGGCACATAGTTGGCAATTCTTTTCTCAAATACTGCCAATCTATATTCAAAAATCAGACCATTCCGACTCCCTTAAATGATACTTTGCTTTGATTAATCCCTAAAATAAAAAATGCTAACCAGCTAAATTTAGACCTATTGGGTTATGTAGCACCATTTATAAGGTCATCACTAAAATTATTGCTAATAGTATTAAACCCTTCTAGGACAAACTCATCGGCCCTCAGCAAACTAGCTTCCTTAAAGGTAGAAGAACTTGTGATAACGTCATTCTTGTGCAAGAAATCATTCGATACACGTCTAATAGCAAATGCTGAAAAAGTAATCTTGTCCTTAGAATAGACTTGGAAAAAGCCTTTGATCGCATTGAATGGTCTTTTGTTCAGCGTACTCTCTTATTCTTTAAGTTTCCTCCGAAAATTACTACTCCTATCATGAGTTGCATTAGTACTAGTAGGATTGTCATTCTTGTTAATGGCACAAGAATAGAATACTTCTCCCCCTCTAGAGGTATACGTCAAGGCGATCCAATATCTCCTTATACATTTATTTTATGTATGAAGAGACTATCTAACTACATAAATCATCAGGTCGACCTCCTAAAATGGGACCCTATCACACTCTCAAGAAAGAGTCCACCTCTTTCGCATCTCTTTTTCGCTAATGATATAACTCTCACGGCCAAAGCTAACTCTAAATCTATCGATACTATTCATCGTACTCTCTCTATTTTTTGTCAGCTTTCTGGCCAAAAAATAAATACTCTTAAATCAAAAGCTTTGTTCTCTAAATCCTGCCCCGCTTCTACTCGTGATCAAGTTAAACTGTTGCTCCAAATAAATCAATCTGGAAATTTTTGTAGGTATCTAGGATTCCCAATCCTTCAGAAAAAACCCAAAGCCTCAAGATTTTCAATAAATCCTGGACAATTTGCGAGGTAATCTTACTACTTGGAAACTTAATTTCCTAAGTCAGGCAAGTCGCCTAACTCTCATTATATCAACGCTAGATGCTATTTCTGTCCATATCATGCAATATTTTATCCTTCCTAAGCGTATATGTAAGGACATATATAAGATTCAACGGGACTGCCTCTGGGGCTCTATTACCCAAAAAAGAAATTACACTACGCGAAACCTAAACACAACAAAGGACTGGCATCTCGAATCCTTGGATAAAAACCTCGCCAATATAGCTAGCCTATCCTGGAGACTCCTCACCAACTATAAATCCTTGTGGGCTTGCACTCTGATTAACAAATATGGTTCTAGGACCTCTCAGACTAGTACATCCTTCATTTGGCGTAACATTTTGGTTGGAAGTAAGTTGTGCTCTAAAGGTGTAGCTTGGTCCCAAGCTCAAGGAAAATCATTGATTTCTGGAAACATAGTTGGATTCCTGATACTCCCCCAATTTGAACTTTAGTTCAAGGACCTTTAAACTATAAAGAGAATGTCGTCAAACTTTCTAATATCTGGAATAATGGCATTTGGAACTGGGATAGCCTCTTTTTAGCGATTTCTGATGAAATTAAGAATAGAGCCAACACTATATTCCAGCGAGAAAATGCGTGTGATACTCCCTACTGGGCCTTCAACTCCAATGGTATTTTTACTACTAAATCTATTCAGAAACTGCTCACGTTAAATAACTAAACTGACTACTCTTTCCAATGGATTTGGTCGTTAAATACCCTCCATAAAATCAAGCACTTCTTATGGTTATGTTCCCACAACAGACTCCCTACTAATTCATATCTGCACCATTTAGGAATCATTACGGATCCATCCTGCCCAATCTGCCACAACGCAGTAGAATCCACCACTCATACCTTATTTGAATGTCATTTGGTCAAGAAATTATGGTTAGACATGAGTTTAAATATGTATCACATCGCCAACACTCATTCCCACTGGCTTCAAAACCTTCATGATCTAGACATTCCCTTTTATAAAAATAATATTACTTGAAAGGATTTCTACCCGTTTGCTTTATGGTATATTTGGTTACAAAGAAATCATACCGTTTTTAGAAATAACAATCCCATGACGATTCCATCTGCGTTTTTTCAGCTGATCATGATGCGTGTATCTGAATTCAAACACTTGAGCACTGCTTCAGCTCATGACTCCTCTAAAAAAGATATTCACATCCGTTGGCTCCCTCCTCCGGTTAATTATTATAGGCTTAATATTAATGGTGCCTTCATTAAAAATGATCAAACAGGAGGACTTGGCGGCGCTATTTGTGATTCAAATGGTAGCTGGGTTTTTGACTTCTGTAAGAAGATAAATGCCTTTAGTCACACTCTAGTGGAACTCCAGGCCTTCGAACTTGGGTTATAGTTGGCCCTTGATAGAGGAATGATACCTTTAGAAATCGAAACTGACGTCACTGAGATAATTGAATTTCTGCACTATTCTCACCCCATTTATCTATCTATGTTGGATTTGTGCAGGTCACTATTGAGGAGGTTGGGGAATCTAGTGGTCCGTCATAATTTTTGCGAAGCCAATAAATTAGCAGACTTTTTGGCAAAAGAGGGTTGCAATATAAGCATTATTAGTCATCTTGCTGTTTTGGTAGCTCCTCTGGAAAAAGCTAATATCATTTTGCGTGCTGATAAGGACGGAGAAACGTCTACTAGATCTATATCATTATCTACTTGTACTAAACTAGCAACCCTGGGTAACCTTAGTGTGATGAAGTACACCAATTATATTAATAGAGATATTAGTAATATAGTTACTACTACTAATGCTTCTCACAGCAGTGCTACTAGAGACGCTAATAGTATTATTTCACTTCCTCTTGTAATATCCTAAGTTTATCTAATAATATTATCCCTGGTTACCAAAAAAATAGGGGAGAAAATTTATGAAAATGGGGGAAAGAACTGATTCTTTGCTTACTACATAACACATATAATTTCTTTTAGCTTTTGAATACGTCCTAGCATGAGCAAAACATAATTTGTTGTCTTTTCGCATATCTCAATCTTCTCTTTTTTTTTCTTCCGTAGATCCCATGTAAGTTACCTAAATTTTAAATAATTTTTATTTGTTTTTTTTAAATCTTAATACAAAAATATAAATATATTTTTTTCCGTGTATGCTTAGAAGACTTTTATAGTTAAAAATGCAACTTGTAATAGATTACAATCGAATACAATATTCTATCTTTTTAATCTTCATTTTTTAAGGTCTAACATCTAGAGTGAATCAACCTAAACAGTTCTCTGTATCAAAATTTAATTTGTTTAGGAAAAAAAATATCAACCAATAAATTAACTAAAAAAAACAATTGAACACAAATGAAAAATGTAATCAATTACAATACTAAATAATTTATCGCATCAAATGGTGCAATAATATGATAGCATTTACTAGGGACATTTAGATTATTCAACTATCTTGTATTTCATAGCATATTTTTTTAATACTAAACGCAAAACATATCTTTTTTTCCTATAATTTTCTCAAATTCATAATTCCTATAATGAACAAGGAGACAATTTAACATTTGATGTTTTGATAGTGAGATGAATATGTTTAATAAAATAAATAAGAATGAGGAAATGCTGCATTGAATATTCGTTTTAAAAGCTTAAAAATGATATTTTCATATTTATTTAATAAATAAAATAGTTGTTTGTGCTAAAGTCCAATCCGACCCACTTGAGCTACATGAGAAATGTTGATAAAATAATCAAATTTGAACTTAAATATCTTGAACTGAATGCAGAAAAATAAAAATATGAGATTCCACAATACTAACAACTATACTTACTACATCCACACGTGGATACTTGCAATTACCAATTTTCATTTTGAAGCTATATTTATCTTCTTCTACTATTATGTGTTCCTTGACAAATATGTATGTCATTTGAGTGCAAAACAAAAATAATTTATTTTTCTCTAACTCCACCTTATTAATAACAAATCTTGAATAGTGATGACACATACAATCAACTAATTGTTGATTTGATAATGGTTTAACATTTATTTGTCGTCTAATAGAACTAATGATAGTTATTGCATCAATAGCGGCACATACTTAGCAACAATTTTTAATTACATAATAGAGAATATAAGAATAAGAAATATCAATAAGAGGTAATGCTATGCTAGATTTTTGTAAATTCTATGTATTCCCACATTTCCTTTCCCATACTATTATGCATGATATAAAATTAACTTATTATTGATTTTCTTATTATCAATCTTCTTTTTTTTCCCTCAATTTTTTAATAGTCGATTTCATGTGATAGATTGTTTTCATTTAATCTTTAACTTAGACTGATTCTACTTAAATTGTCTTATTGTTAATATCGACTCCAGATACTCAATTGATTGATATAATAGAGTTTTGTTACATTTTACTTTCTATCATGTTTTATTTTTGCAATAGAGCACATATGTTTGGTTGTGATAATTGGTTTTTATTTTTCTTACATAATCATCGTATTATATTTGAGTCGTCAACTGATCCGCTTGAGAAATCGTATTGTTCTTTGTTTTCTTTTATTATTTTTGAAACTAAGATAAGAACAATAAAAAAAATATTTAGATAGAAAATAAAATTTTGGATTGATATTTTAACATATTAAAAGTGATATTTTAATCTTTAATATTTTAAACAATTGTTCGTACTAAAATCTGATCTGATTCCACTTGAATTGCAAGAGAAATGTTGATAAAAATCAACTTTGAAAATAGTCAAATGCCCCCTAATCTATTAGTCAATTTTTAACTATACACTTACACTTTACGGGGGTCTTATTACCCTCCCTAAACATTTTAAAAGTGGAATATATACCCCCTTAAAATGTCACACCCAAATTTGTGTTACCTAGTGATATGTACACACCCCAGCCACCTAATATATATTATTTTTTTAGGTGAGTGTGTAGTTCAGAATTGACTTATAGATTTGGGGGAGGGGGGGGGGGGGGGACATATGACTAGTTTCTCAACTTATTTGTGATACCTAAGTCTAAACAAGTAAAATTGACAAAAATGATACTCCCTCCAACCCAAATTAGAGGCGGCGTTTTGGTGTTTATGAGTAAATGATATAAACTTTGGATTATCTAAACAATTCAGATTCATATCTAAAATAGGCGTATTCAAAATTTTGAGAGGTTGAGTTCACTGTTACGAAAAGGTAGATCTAATACATAAATTGGATAGGTTCACCTTTAGGTTTGGACACATTAATTATTGAAATATAATAATTTTATTTATTTATAGTAATTAATCATTTAAAAAATATATTGAAAAAATATGCTATTTTCTCAACTCTTTTGTGATACCTAAGTCTAAACAAGTAAAATTGACAAAAATGGTGCTCCCTCCAATCCAAATTAAAGGCGACGTTTTGGTGTTTATGAGCAAATGATACAAACTTTGGATTATCTAAACTATTTAGATTCATATCTCAAATAGGTGTATTCAAAATTTCGAGAGATTGAGTTCACTGTTACGAAAATGTAGATCTAATACATAAATTAGATAGATTCACCTTTAGGCTTAGACACATAATTATTAAAATATAATAATTTTTATTTATTTATAGTAATTAATCATTTAAAATATATTTAAAAATATATTAAAACATTAAGCTCAAATTCACAAAATATCTGAAATAGACATATAATCTGTCGATATATATATATTTAACTAATCAAACAGATTCAACATATGCTACAACATAATCACCATCTATTGCATGCCTTAGTAGATAGTTGTCATATATCTTTTAACTATAACAAATAATTAATAAAGTTATAAAAAAGGGCTGTTGCAATAGATATATAATATGTGAATAACGTATAACAAATGTTATTTGTTTTGCTATACGATAATATATTATTATTAATTTTTTTTGATACATATTATGATATAATTATAATAAATAGATAATTTAGAGTAAAAAGTATATAATATGAATAGAAAAAAGCCATTGGTCCATTGGAAGCAGTGTTTTAAAAAACTATGTTGGAATTCGCCTCGGGGCTCGCCCTAGGGCAGGACTCTAGCAAAACGCCCCGAGACTCATGTGTGGGGCTTAGTTCTATAAGACTTACGTCCTAAGCGCCCGACTGTATGCCCTAAGCACACCCAACGCCCAACGCTCGAGGCTCGTCTAACAGATCTTACACAAATTATGTGTTAAAATCTTTAGTTAACATTGTTGACCCTCACAATTTTTGAATAATTGAATGATACATAATAATTTTTAATCTATAGAGATAAAGAAGATTGAGAATAACTCAAATAACAAGTTTTAGTATCACATCTTTTCTATTTAGTAACACTGTGAAATTAATTATATATTACGTAATGTTTCTTTTATAAATACTTCACGAAATTTTAGTTTTTCACTTATCATTGGTCTTCATGGTTTTGCCATATGTCTAAAAATTATTATATTTTATTTAGCTATTTGGAAGTAATTTTATTTTTATTCATGATGGAGTGATGCTTTTATTATAATACTAGTAAGACTATTAGGGGTCGTTTGGTAGAGTGTATTGGAGAAAATAATACTTGCATTAACTTGATGTATTATTAGTACCTTGTTTGGTATACATTTCTAACCTATGCATAACTAATGCTTGTATTAGTAATACACTCTATTGTGTATTGAAGAGTGTATTACTAATACCATCTATTTCTATGCATTAGTAATGCAATGGGTTCTAATGCATGCATTAACATTATTAAAGACACAATTGCCCTCAATTTTTTTTTTACATCCTTTCCACTATATTTGTGGACGGTATTTTTGTAAACAAATATTTTGTCTAAAAAAATTATGTAATGCATAATATTTTTAGTACACCAAAACCAAACATTGCACAAAAAAATCTCATCATAACTAATGCAAGCATAACTAATACAAACATTACTAATACACTATATTTTGCATTATTCTTATATATTATATCAAACGACCGCTTAATTATTTTCTTTTAGGGGTAAAGCGTATAGTATGATAAAAAAAATATTTTTGAGAAATAATGATTCTTTTATTATTAGAAAGTTAAGATATTAGATTATTTATACTTGTATAATCATGTTAGAACTTTTATTTTCTATTAGTTTATTTTATCATACTTGTAATTATTTCAAACTATTGATTTTTATAATTTTGTGTTATTATATTATTATACTATATTATAAATTAAAAATTTAAAAATTCATAGGGCTTACACCCCACGTCTAGAGGCTTACGCCTCGCCATATATCAAGGAAAACGCCTCGCCTCACGCCCCCGCCTTTTAAAACACTGATCGAAAGACATCAATAGCTCTTGCCGATGTATATTGTTGTATAGAAAAATGTAAAACTAGTATTAGTGGAGTAAGTTTGGTTCCTCAATATTACTTCACTTTACTTTATTTTATTTTTATTGCTTCTTATAGGGAAAATGATAAAAAAATGCCCTTAAATTATGCGAAAGGAATAAAAATGCCTCCCATTTGTAGTTTGGTCCAAAAATGCTCTTACCGTCAATACTTTGGTCAAAAAATGCCCTTATGATTACTTAATGGGTCAAAAATACTTATTTTTCAAATAATTATATTGTTTATTTTATTTTTTAACACATTTTTTCTAATAATATTTTTTTAAAATTAGCAAATGTTTATCTTACTTTAATTTAGAAAATAAAATAAAAAATGAAAATATTTCTTATTTTATTATAATTACTTTTTTTCGTTATGTAAATATAAATTAATGATGGATATACTATGATCTTATATATATGACATATATTATTTGTCGCAAAGGTACACGACGCTATTCTATTTTAATTGATAAAATGAGATTAAGAAGAAAAAAATATATTTTACATTTTTATTTGTTAAAGTGATTTTAAAAGAAAGAAAACAAGAACATAGTTTTTTAATGATATTTTAATTAGGAAGAAGATGTGTTGTGAAAAGAAAAAAAAAATATATGTATTTGGAAAATGACATTTTGACCCATTTAATAACTATAATGGCATTTTTAGACCAAAATATTGAAAGCAAGAACATTTTTGAACTAAAGTATTGATGACAAGGGCATTTTTAAGCCAAATTATAAACAGAGGGCATTTTTGTTCTTTTTACATAGTTTAAGGACATTTTTGACTCTTTTCCCGATATGTGAAGTAGGAGCTGTTTGTTTACTCTAGGTTAGGGGTATTTAAGGGTTTTCAATTATTTTTATCAATGTTATTCTTGTACAATGATGCTTTTTAGGTTGTACCTTTTATTTTAAAGTCAGAAAAACCATAGCTAAAGCAGATGCTTTAAGGATATTTTTGGCATTTACATATTTTTATCTGTTATTGCCTTTTGTACTTTGTGAATAAAAGGTTGAACTATCTCATTTAACTTATTTAATGGCCCTCACTTCTGCTACTTATTTCACATTGCTGTGGTTAGAATCAGTATCCTTCACATCACAAGTCTCCAAGAATACTCTTTTCTCCATAAACTATATTGCTCTTTCTTGCCCAGTTTACAGGTAAGTTTCCCCTCTGTTTTTTCGGCCTTTTTATGTTATCTTGTGTTAGTTTCTATTCCAGATGTTTTGAATTTTCCATGAAATATTTGCCTTTTTTTTTTGTCTAAATTACTGTATTGAATGTTTCCTTTTTTACTTTTTTTTTTCATGGTTTAATCTTAAATTTCATCGGTTTCAGCTCTTTCAAGATATGATTTAATCTTAAATTTCATCTGTTTCAACTCTTTCAAGGTAAGTAACAATAGATTAAGAGTTATATTAGGTACAACATCCGTACTTGCATAGCAGGTGTTTGTGAAATCGCCCAAAAGAAAGTATAGCTATTTCTGGACTATAATAGAAAGTCTTAACCCAGTTAATTTTGTTTATGGATTTGAATATCGCCACAAGTTTCAATATTATAATTCAAAGCCAAATAGGGAATTTAGGGGATGACGGGGGTTCTGAAAGACGAGTAATGATGATGGTGATAGGCTGATGTTATCACTTTAGGCCTGTAAGCATTTCATTTGTTTGACTTTACGAGATGTACAACTTTAATGTTGTGCTGGCCTTTTTCTGCTTGAATTTTAATTGCAGTTGTTGCTACTATTAAGTTTTTCCCCTGTCTCCAAATTCCTTGTACTCAAGAAATAAATTCACCTTTTGTTTTGGTGAGATGGATTATTGTATTTCTTGAAGTTAAACGCTTTAGACTAAAGCATTATCTTTTGGTTTTTACCTAGAAAGAAGACAGGATCTTCTTAATTGTGAAGATGAGAAGATATTTAGATGGTATGAGTTTGTTATGCTAAGCATGTATTTACTGAAACCTTTTGAATTACAATTTTAGTCTCCAATTTTAATCAAAGACCTTTTTGTATACGTCCTCGAGGGCAGTATCATATCAAAGAATTCTTGGTATAATATAGATGCAAAATAATTATACAATGTTGAATTAATACTCAATAAAGTTAGAGTGTTTGTTGTTATTTACTATGCTGGCAGGAGGTAATAATACTTGATGAAATAGTCGAGGTGTGTGCAAGTTGGTCTGAACACCACCATCAATTCCTCATATAAAAAGATGTTAGAAACTTTACGTTTATAGAAACACAACCCAGAAGGTGATCTTCTCATATTTTCATGTAGGACAAATCTCAATTGATTATTTCCATTTCTTTGTGTAGATGTGGATAAATCATATGTGTTCTCACTGTTGTATTACTACCCAAAAAGTTAGTGAATTTACTATTTCATGTATTTTAGTTTAGTATATGGATTAATATGGATCATGTTAGTAAAGATTCTCAAGCAAACCACTGCCAAGTTCATATAAATAGTCAAGACATGCATAGGTATCAAGGTTGTGGTTAATGGTTCTGCACAGTTGCAGATGCAAAATAACCACTGAAGGAAGGGGTGGTTCTCTCCTCTCTTAACCAAAATCTCGAGTTCGAATTTGGTAATGAAGTCCCCTTTGGCTGGGAGCATTTTACCGATTTATGAGTTGATTTCCGTTACTAAATGCTAAAAAAGGTATATCTTATTCCCTAGGAAAGCGTCACTCTTATTTTCATCTTTAAACTCCATCCGATTCTGCTTCTTTTCTCTTATTATTCTAATCCCACAATTGTAAGCATTCTAAGTGGGTGCTTCTTTGTGGTGACCCTCAACTAAGCGTTCATCGCTACTTTATAAAGTATGTATGCTGACATGAAAGAAAGTAGTCCTAAAGATAGACTGCTCTATTGATAGTTTTTGGGTCATCAAGATAGACTGCTCCTTTTGCTCAAGTATAGAATTAACCTCTTGTTCCTGAATTCTTCTGCTATAGCTGCAGTGGCATATCTTTACAAATTTCTGGTTATATGTGACTTGTGAGGGTGTATAGTCACTCCTTTGTATAAAAGATAATTCAATGGATTCTGTCAATAAGATAATGAGAAGAGCATATAAATTGATCTTTGTGAAATGGCTGGAGGAGGCGGAGGAAGAGGAATGAATTTCTCATGCAGTATCATCTCCGTTTAGCTGACCATTTCTGAAAACTGTTTTCCCTGGAGAGAGTAGTAATTATATTCCCCTTTCGAGGATTGAAAGGAATAAGAAAGACTTTATGAATATTCTCACAATTTGACAGTTTGTTATGATGTTTCTTCACGTTTTAAACATAGTTTGTGTGAGTTTGCTTCCCTTGGATCTTTAAACTCGCGTGCATCAGTCATATTTTTGTGACTAATCTTGCTGGGTTTTGAAAAATGATCACCACTTCTTTTAAGGCATTTCCAAGGATAATCATTCCATCATTAATCAAGCTTTGCATTAGTAAGAAAAAATGTTAGTAGGAAGAGGATGAAATTGAGTTGATCTGCTTTGTTGTTCACTTGTTTGATCATGCGTCTCAAGCTCATTTGGGTAAAAGTTCTCCCTCTGTAATGCCAATTAAAAAGAGCAGTGTCTAAACCTCAGGAAATCAACTATCGCAGCAGAGTTCCAAAGGATGCTGACGAGATGGAGCAGAGCGATTTCCCAGTTTGGTAGAGTCAACTCCGAATTGGGAAGACAATTGTGTTCTTTACACTGTCGAGATTATTCCAAGGTTGCTGCCGTTGCCGAGCCGCCTGCTGATAAACTATACAATGTTAATGACCAGGTTTTGACTACGCACTACATTTCTTGGTTGTGTTTGGTTTATTTGCTGCATCAATTTGATTCTTAAGAAGATTGAATCTCAAGTTTTGAGTACCTTATGAGTTATGACCATTCAAGCTTCATGCTACATTTGCTTGTTGTATACTTGACTAATATACTGTGTAAAATTAAATGTGAATGGAGATAGTACATGAATTAGTTCTGTAACTGTTCCCTTTAGGTTGATGTTGTGTAAAATGATATGGCTATCCCGCATGAATCTGTTGCTTGGAGTTTTAATCTTTTAGTTGTGATGCTTGCGTGATATATATAATTTCACTAATTGACTTTGATGTGCGAAATGAAAGAAGATACCTTCACTTAATTAAATTGTTGGCATTTATATTGAACAGAGATTTGTTGGATGTAATTTGTGCCAACTCTTATTTTTTTTGGTAAGTAAATTTGTCCAACTTTTGAAGTGCTGCTAATTGACTTCGGTCACTTGAATAGGTAAATTTGAACAAGATGTTCTGGTCTAAGCCTCATTCACTGGCACTAGCACCTGATTCACCATTCAGAGTTGAAGATCCACAATACGAGGGCTTTAAGCGCGCTATATTTAAGCTAATGCTGTTTTATAGTAAGCAAAGCAAGTCCATTCGAGGGGCAAATGTTATTTATCGTCGTGTTGTTCACCAAGTTGATAGACCTGCTATTTACGATGGTTAGTATGCTCCTTGATCATCATTAGCTTTTGCCTTTTTCTATGTGTCCATGGATCACTATGCTTAACTTTATATTATCTTATAAAAAATGATAACAATGGTTCACATATTGTGTTTTTTTTATTATAAAAAAAAAAGTATGATTTTATAGTTAGCCTATATCTGAAGTGAAAGATGCAGTCTAGGGGAAAGTACACAAGCTGTTTGCAGATGGTTCTTAGCCTAAGTTTATTGACAGTGTCTTTCCTTTTTTGATGAAGTATTGTCAGTGTCTTTCCTTCCTCTAAGTGAATTCAAGTAGTTATTGTTCTTCAGGTGCTCTGGTCTTGAGGTGTGAGTTGTTGCATTGAATTTTCAAACTGTTGCACGTTAAATACCTCCTTATTCACATTGCTGATTGACAACCTTTTCAAAGTATCTGGTTAATCCTTGCTATCATTTAAGCAAAGGCCACTTGTATCTCTTAAGACTTCACCCAGCCTGTTTACAGCATTCTTGCTCATGTTAATACTAGAGCTCAACTTCTTGAATATTCATTTTCCATGTGATATTTCAGGAAAATAAGCTGTTTGGGATCAAATATGTCTAATATTATATCTCTTTCCCCTGAAAATACTGTCATTTAATTAATTTGGATAACAACAACATGCCTAGTGTAATCCCACATGTGGGTCTGGGGATGGAAGGAAGCAGACCGTATCCCTACCTTTCGACAAGCAAACAAATTGAAAATTGGTTATTAGATGTGACACAGTCTGTGGTATTTCATTTTCATCTACAACCTTACTTTTCTTCTCCATCTTTAGAAAGTATAATTACCTTTTGTTCCCAGATTAGCTATGCTAATTAATTTTTTTGAGTTGTCTGATTGTGTATATATGTTGAATGCAGTATTTAGCTTGGAGAAAACATTTAAGACCACATTTTCCTTACTAGTTATCCATATGTGGCTTTGCTTGCGACGATTGAAACAGGAGGGTAAGGAAGGTGTTGAACTGGGACAGTACCTGTATGAGATTTATAATCATGATGTGGAGCTGAGAGTTTCTAAAGCTGGGGTAAGTTACAGAACCGTGATACAGAAAATCAACTCTATAAGCAAATAGTTCTTCTCGGCATTCTCTTTGTTTTTCACTTAGCAGTTTCTACTTGAAACACGATTCATATTCGAACTACTAATCATGCTGGATATAGCTTGAATTTCTGGTTTTCCCTTTGCCATTCAATCAGCAAAGTCTGGGTAGTTATAAAGTTGTCAACTCTAAGATTTGGTGTTTCTTCAGAAAATTTTGGTTTGGAAGTTGAAATATATCTAAGCATAAAGAACGACTGTATGCCCTCCATAAAAAAAGAAAATGATAGGAGAAATGAAACAAAGGAGGGGAAGAATGACAAACAGGATTTTATTTATGGGCTGTTGTGCTTATCCAAAAGAATTGTTGTAAGCTGTTGTATAACAAGCCTGTAGTGCTAAGCTGGGGATATCCATGATATAACAAGGCTGTTGTATAAAATTTTTAGTGCTTAAGCTGGGGCATCTGTGATCTTTCCAGACATAAGCTTCTTTCATATTAGTCTTACATTTGAGATTTTGGATGGTTAGAAATCTAACAGATCACTTTCCTTGGTGAGGAGCTTTTATATCCTCAAAATGCTTTTACTTTTCATCTCTACTTTTTCCCTTTTTTCTGATGGGTGTTTCATTAAAAAAGACGGCATCAAGAAGATGCAATAGTTCATCTCCACTTTTCTGTTTTCATTTACACATTTGATATGACAATTCTGGAGGGTTTTCTTACCTTTTTTTCCTTCAAGTGTTAAATTTATCTCAGGTTACTTCTCCCGCGCTTGTAGATTTGTCTTGTCTTGAGTTTGATATTAAAAGCAAAACTTGATTCTATGTTTAAACAGAATTTCCATGGTCTGGCATGTTTCTTGCATTGTCCAACAAGCAGTTTTTTGAATTTCTTCTGTATAAGGCAGCCCCTTTTAATTCTTTTCTTCTTTGGAATAACTTAAATCACCACACCGTATCTACTTCCAGAAGACAATAGCTTTAAAAGTTGATACTTTCGGTAAAATCTTGCCACCGTTTGTTGTCATCAAAAAAAATAAATCTTGCCACCGTTTGTTATGCTCCTCCATATGTTAAATGTATCTGAATGATCCTCCATCACTGTCTCTCACTTGTGCTCCGTATTGTTGATAACTTTACGATGGTTGATTCTCCAATCTAAATCATCAAATTCACTTACCTAGGAGTTCTACGTTGAATACCCTCAAATCTCTATCCCGAGTCCCCCTCACTTTCATAGAAGAGGTTACTAATTCCCATTTTAAAGGTTTGTTTCCACCTCACTGTTGTCGCACAGAAAATTTCATGAGATTATTCCAATCTTTCAACCACAATTCTCGGGCATTATGGACGTATAGTAAGTTGGGATACCAGACATAGTACCCTTGATAATGTCTCTTTTTCCCTTCTCGAATAATTTTTGTGACCTTATCCTTTCAACTTTCTCAATCATTGGATTCTGTTCAACGTGTTTTTTATGATTTTATTCCTGTGTATTTCCAAGATGGAATTCTATAAGTGTGATCTTTCTTAGTGGAAGAAATCTGCAAGGAATGGGGAGTAGGAAAACTATGATATCTAGATTTTTGCAGAAACTTACAAAATTGGGAGATGAAGAGCTTAATAGTTTGTACTGTGATTTTTTTTTTTAATTTTTTTTTATGACAAGGGAAACCCGCAGCCGCTACCCTTTGGGTGCGAACAGGGTAAAGTTTGTACTGTGATTATTGCTTCAATCCCTTTCTTGTTCTCACCACAACTCCAATTTGTTCATTACAATGGCAGACAACATAATTTATTTTAACACAGGCTTCAAGTCCTTCGATATTACAAGATGGAACTCTAGTAACACTACTTGGTTTGATTGGGTAGAAAGAAGTAGAAAGAGAATGCGTAGGATAACATTGAGCAGAAAGACAATGGAATGGATCTGTCACATTCTCAAGGAAGTAAGAAGATGGAGGACAAAAGACCAATGTTGGAATATTATGGTACAAAAAGTGCAATGTACGCGAAAGGTACATGAGCTTTTTGTCCCTCAAAGGAGAAGCCAGAGAAGTTATTATTGTTCCTGAACTTGCCATTAATGCAGGATGCAGAGACATGTCTTTCAAGATTGAAGGCTTCATATACCACTCAATAGCGTATAGTCAAACAAAATTCAAAGCCAATTATTCTGAAATATAGGGTGGTTAAGAGCAGCAAATGGCATCACCAAAGTCACAAGGAAGCCATTGATAACATAGAGGGCTCACTAGGGAGAGTCATTGCAGGATTATTTCGAGGAACTGAGATACCCACTTTGACTGATGTAATAAGATGGGCCTCTTCGATATGGAAGGAAGCATTTGGAGTCAATATCTTTGAAATGGCAGGGCATATCTTCCTCTTTGAATTCTCAAATAAGCACATGTTGGAGAAGATATTGCAAGGAGAATGGGCCTGGAAGAACCTGAAGGTACAAGTAGAATGGTGGAACCCACTAGTTGGTTATGCACCTTCCCAACAAAGACGAGAAATGACCTGGATCAGAGCAATAGGATTACCCTGCATTTGTGGTTGAAAGACACCTTTAAAGAAATAGGGGATAAGTGTAGAGGATGTCACATAACAGAGGAGAAAAGTGAGCTGAGAAACCATCTCAAATGGGCTCGAATTGAGGTCAGGAGTGAAGGACGAAGAATGCCCCATGAGGTTACCATAACTAAAAAGGGTTACACCTTTAGAGTGCCGATCTGGGTTGAGAAAGCCACAACCTTCAAGAAGGCTTCGGTGAAAATCATGGCGGAATAGAAAACCGCGGCGGAGACGGCGAAGACCAGAGGATCCCTAGGAGAGGCCTTTGCACAAAAATCTGATATCTATGCTCAGTGAAGAAGACGGGTAATACACAGAGGATAAAAGCCTCTTTTGACGTTATCAATCAAAAAGCTATCTTGACTACTGTTGATTGGAATGTGCATGTGGGGAGTGAATATTTTTTTAAAAATTGATCCATGTGAGGGAACGTGAGGTCTCCAAGTCAGGAGTTAGTGGGTCAATCTAAAATTGGGGCCCAAACCCAGATACCATTCCAATAGAAGTTAATTAATCCACAAGTCCAACCCAATTGAGAGTTACAAATTGATGAACTCTTGGAGAAGATGTTGAGAACGTCTTTCCCAGAGTTCACCATCGCGATAGAAACAGAAGACCTTTGACTCAGTGCTACAACTCCAGTCACAGAAACACTAACAAAAAATTTGAAAAAGGCAGAGATAAGTCTAGAAGAGATAGAGGGGGAATTAATGGCGAGGGAGGTAAGGGGGACCGAGAATTGCAAAGAGCAACATATTGTGATTGGCAATTCAAGTTCAGATGGAGAGAGTTGGGAAGTGGAAGAAACGATACCATTAGCTACAGAATCAGCTGTAGCCATCATCGAGAAGGGGAAAATCTCATCAGCATGAGTTTGACAAATCTTAATTAAACTTTGTAAAATGTTTGGAAATGATTTCAAAGGCCATGAAGAGGAAACTTTGGAGCTCCTCATGCAAATTGATGCATGCAGGCAGATTAGGAGGATGGAGCCATCTACAGAAATTAGGAAAAATAAATTAAAAGGCACCAATAAATTAAAGAACTTAATTTCTTTTGATGTCAAGTTCAACACCAGTGAGGGCAGAAACAAGGGGAAAGGGTGTGTACAGTCTGAATCATGAAGCTCACCTTGGTATCTTGGAATGTTAGGGGACTAAATGATGGGGGGAAAGGACGGTGGTGAAGAACTGTATAGAACAATGGATGGACTAGGCTAATTGGAGACATCTAAGAGATAGTGAAACAAATATGAGGAGGGAGATGGGTTAAGTATGCTTGCTAAGAAGCAAGTGGTACTAAGGGTGGAATCATCATGTTATGGGATAGTAGAGTATGCAAGGGAGAGGTGCTGTAAATAGGGGTTCATACATTAACTTGCAGTTTTGAAGCCATGCTCCAAATCTTCAACTATTACATTTCAAGGGTGTATCCACCAAATTGTAAAGTGGAAAGAAGAGAGGTATGAGATGAGTTGTGGGCTGTTAACGGTTTTAATGGAGGGTCCTTGGGTAGTCTGTGGGGACTTCAATGTGTGCAGGTTCCCCCACAGAGAAGCGGAACTGTCAAAGGAGGTCCTCTGCCATGGTAGAATTTTCACACCTTAAAAGACTTGGAACTTATTAATTTGCCACTAGAAGGAGGAACACATGAATGGTTCAAGGGAGACACTAACATTTCTGCATCAAGGATAGATAAAATTTTATTCTCATCTGAGTGGAGTGAACAATTCACCAAAGTGAAGCAGATTGCTCTCCAGAGATTGGCATTGGATCATGTGCCTATAGCCTTACACTATGGACCTTGGGATCAAACAAATCATATTTTAAATTCAAAAATTGGTGGCTAAACATAGAGGGATTTTCAGACAAAATCATGTCTTGGTGGAAATCTCTTGCAATTTTAGGGAAACCAGACTACATATTTGCCTATAAATTTAAAGCTTTGAAAGGTAAGCTTAAGGAGTTGGGAGTATGGTAGAAAAAAGGAAACCTGTCTTTCCAAAATTTCAATTTGCTAAACAAAATGGCAACTTTGGACTCTATAATTGATAGAAGAGCTCTAACAATGGAAGAGGCTGCTTTGAAGTCAACAACCTTCTTGAAGTATGAAGAGCTACTCAAGAATGAAGAGACTTTGGTCATTAAAAAAAAGAGTGAGACTGCATGGAAGCAAAGATCCAGAATTTTCTGGGTAAAAGAAGGTGACAACAATACTAAGTTTTTCCACAATTCAGCTAATACCCATAAAAGAAGCAACTATATTGACCACCTAGAAGTACAAGGGGAAACAATGAAGAAACCAGGCAGAGCAAAGGAGGAGACATACAGTTCTGTAAGAAATTGTACACAGAAACAGAAAGGTGGAGACCAACATGGAACATGATCCTACAATATCAGAAGCAGAAAAAGTACCGTTACGAGCTAAATTTGAGGAACAAGAGGTGCTTAGTTGCCTAAAGAAGTGTGTTGTGGACAAAACCTGTGGCCCTGATGGATACACCATGGGCTTCTTCATCAAATATTTGGAAGTTCTAAATTATGACATCATGAATGCTTTTCACATTTTCCATGAGCATGAGATGTTTGAAAAGAGCTTCAATGCACATATATTGCTCTGATTCCCATGAAGAAAGGGGCAAATGAGTTAAAAGATTTCAGGCCAATTAACTTGATAGGTAGCTTCTAAGCTTTTGTCTAAATTGTTGACTAAAAGGATTAAAGGGTGATGTATAAGTTGGTAGGTTCCCAACAAATGACTTTCATCCAAGGTAAATAGATTATGGATGCAATATTAATAGCAAATGAAGCAGTAGACTAAGTGGGCGTTTGACCATGAAAATAAAAAAAAATTCACTTTATTTGGAATTTTGAAGTTGGAGTTTCGTTTCGCCATACTTTTGGCAAAGAATGTTTAGAATTTGAACTTACTTTTTTTTAGATATTGTTTATACCTTCAATATGTAAAATCTAGCAAAATCACCCAACTCAACTACTTTACCTCAATATACAATCAAATTTGCTCTAAAAGAGTAGTATCTAAAAATAATTTGTCACATAATGTCATAGATTAGATTCCATATACGAGCTACCACATATTATTACAAATATTTTGAAACTTTATTTGAAATTTTTGAAGTTGGAGTTGACAATGAGTTGTGTTTGGTTATTGTTTTTGTAAATAATACTAGTTGGTTATTTGCATGTACTTCTCATAAAAAAAAACATGAAATATGATTTACATATGAAACATAAATTAATGGGGTTCTTTTTATAAAAATAAAAATTCGGGTAAATTTGAAAAAGAAAAATATAATGAAAGTGAAAGTAAGTTTTTGGGTGTTCTCCAAATTCCAAATACAACTTCAAGTTATATTTGGAATTTTCTTGGCCAAATGGTGATTTTCAAATAAAGAGAAAAAAAATTCGGAAAAAAGTGAGAATTCTCTCATCCAAATGGATCCTAACACAAAAGATGCCTGAAATCTTATGCAAACTGGATATAGAAAAGGTTTATGACCATGTGAATTGGGGGTTTCTGCTCAACACTCTCATGAAAATGGGATTTGCGGACAAGTGGATCAGATTCGGCATCTCCACTGTAAAGTGTAAAGTTCTCAGTACTGATTAATGGAGCTCCTAAAGGTTTCTTTGCAGCCCAAAGGGGATAAGGCGAGGGACCCTTTGTCCCCATTTCTGTTCGTCCTATCCATGGAGGGGCTAAACAATATGATTAAAGTCAACAAAGATCAATGGTTGGATTTCAGGTTTTGAAGTGGCTACAAACAGTGGAGACAATCTGGAGGTGATACAACTCCAATATGTGCAGATGATACATTGATTTTCTGTGGTGCAGAAGAGGGGCAGTTAAGATATCTAAGAGTAATCACTCTTTGAAGGTATCTCAGGATTGCACATTAATTGGGATAAAGAGCCACTTTTACCCCATTATCACAGTCCCAAACATGGGCCTTTTGGCTTCAATTCTGGGAGAAGTGGGAATCCTACCCTCTTTATATTTAGGGATGCCATTGGGGGCCAAATCAAGGTCAAAAGAAATGTGGGACAATGTTCTGGAAAAATGTGAAAGGAAGCTATCAAGATGGAAAGCCAGTACTTGTCTATGGGGGCGGACTCACTTTGATCAATGTTGTACTAGATGCCCTCCCGACCTGATGCTAACTCTTTTCCCCATCCCAGCAGGGGTTGTGCAGAGGTTAGACAAGATCAGGAGATCCTTTTTCTGGCAAGGAAATAAAACCAGTAAAGGCTATTATCACCTATTGAAGTGAAATTGCCCATAACAAGCTAGAAACAGGGAGGTCTTGGCATTAAAATCCTGAAGAGCCAATGTAAAGCTGTGGAAATGAAGTGGTTGTTGAGATATGTCTATGAGTCACATTCTCTATGGAGAAATGTGATCAGAATAAGATACAGCAAGAAAATAGAGAACTCCTAATCCTAGCATGACTCAACTTCTTGGATATCTTCTGCATCTATAGGATAGTTCTTTGTACAACAAAAACACAAAAGCAGAAAAAATCTGTTTTTATCTTCTGTACTATTCCTGTCTTCAAAATATTTATCATTCCTCTCCTTCCAAATGATCCACCATATACAGGCTGGAATAGTTCTCCAATAGCTCCTGTTCTTAGCTTCCTTCCCAGCATCTTCCCAATTAGATAGTGTCAACAATCTTGCTAGGCATTGTACATTGCATGCCGCTGAGATTGATGAAATTCTTCCATAGCTGGTCAGTGATTCTGCAATGCAAGAACAAATGTCCCACTGTCTCAGCTGCCTCTCCACACATACAGCAGTGTGTGACTAAAATGATGTTCTTCTTCCTTAGGTTTTCATGTCTCCGAACAGCCTCTTTTGCTAATAACCATGAGAAACATGTCACCTTCAAAGGTGTTTTGGCTTTCTAGATTTGTTTGCATGGCCATAGGGAATTCTAGGGAGGATGTAGGCAATCTATTGCATCGTTGGCTGCTAGAACCATACATTCTGGCGTATGGTGTGAAAGCTTGAAATTCGGAAGGAAGCAGCAGAGAAATAGAGGCATGGGAAGTTGTTCTGTTGTTACTAATATGAACAATATAGAAAGAGTGAAGCATAAGGAAGAATATTTCATTGGTAAAGATTTTTGGAATGTTTTTTTTTTATTTTTTTTATGAGGACTAAATTCTCTTTGTACAGAATCATGCTTTTGTGTAAGAGTACCCCGCCCACACACACACCAACCAAATAGAGAGCCCAATCTTGAGTAGAATAAATACTGTGACTTCCTTGTTCAACAAAATCATTATGTAGAAAATGCTTCTAATCTTTGTTTTGGTTTTGCACAATTTATACTCACTTACATGGAGAAGGGGAAGGGGAAGTTTAGTAGTATATGACTGGATAAGCAGCTCCATATGACGACCATAATTTAATTTTCCAATTGTAATTTATATCGGCATTACAGTTTTATATGGTAAAATAAAAATATTAAGAAACTTGTGTTTATGTGTATTGTTTGTTCTATCAAAATTGCAGGTTAACTTATTGTTGATTAAATGGATGAAGGATTTAGAAAAGATATTTTATGGTAATATTGTCGCCTATGATGCTGCGATGCTTCCTGAAGCCAAGCAGGATGAGTTGCAGAATGTCATTTGGAGGTAAGGCATCGGAATATTGATTCAGGCTCCACAACTTATCTGAACTTTGCAGGTCTCTTTTGTTTGTTTGTTTGTTTGTTAAGAAGTATTTCAACAAATGAAGTTTATAATCCGAACATTTTTACAACAACAACATACCCAGTGTAGTCCCACACTATGAACATTTTTACGTGGTAATTGTATAGATTATTGCCATTTCAATTTTCAAACTTAGGACTCTGCTCAATTAGGATAAACCAAAGGATGCGTAAGTTTGAAAATACTTATTTAGAGTAAATGAGCTGAAGTTTTCAGACCTTAATCACTTATAATAAAGAAAAATAGTCCCAGTCCTTAATTTGGCTGCAATATTGTAACAATCATTGGGTTCGTTTGAAACATTTCTAAGCATAGTCCTAAACTATATGTGAATGAAGGTCGTAAAAGTTGGTATCTGAAAGTGTTATCATCCTTCTCCCTTGTGTTGAAGCATAGCTGAAAGTGTTATCATTCTACAATCTGCTTCTCACCTAAGAGTAATTTTACAGAAGTTTAAGTCATCACCTTTTTTCCTGGGAGTTCATTGACAATGCTATTGCTAACTAACTTTCTTTTTAATCTTTATATTTCCCATCTATACAAATTCCACCTAAAAGTTGGAGAGTTCTCGACACTGGCATTGTCCAAGGACACTTCGGAATTGTAGATGGAACTTGGAACAAGCTGTTGGTTGTTATTGCAGTTGCATTGTTTGAAGCATGATGTTACTGTGGTGTTATAATAAACTATGATTTGATGTGTCATAGGAGAAGGGTATACGTAAAGATAGTGTTATATTTGGTAATCTGAAATGAGTGAAGCTCTCTTCAAAATGCCCTATTTTAAGCTTAAATAGATCGCCATTTGTTTACCAGTGACAATTGTATGTGCATTTTATTTTATAGGCCTTCTGATGTTTTATGTTGTAGGAATGTCTTCTCTGATGATGGTACCTCTATGCCAAGTGATGCTGCTTTGCTTCCTGTCCAGGCAAGTACATTTTTGTACATATACTTGAGAAGCTCCTCTTGATGCAACGGTCAAAGTAAATACTTGTACTGGAAGGTGCTTGTTGTAGATAAAAAGGTCCAAGATTGCATGGAAAATGGGTTGTTGGAAATCCTTGTGTTCTTTATGAAAGAAAATTTATTCTCTTTTCCCCTTCAGTTGCTGTTAACTTTCTCCTGGTATTTACGGCAAGAAACTAGTAGTTTTGAGCCTAGCCTATATCATTTTTTGATGCTATATGTTTTTCAAGTAATTGTCCTTGCATTTAATTTTCTTTTATTGGCTGTGTTCCTAAGGTATAGTGTGAACTGGACTCTGCATAATGTTCTTGTTTTTCTTTGCTTATGTTGCATTTAGTTTCTTTTTGGCTGAGCTCTGTACCTAAGATGTAGCACGTTTGTACTTTTGGCATGCCATGCTTATTATTTTCTATGTATCGTGTGATTTCAGGCTATGTCAAGGTATGTTCGCAGGGAATCCAACTGTCTGTCATTTACAGGTACTAATTCTGCCTCAAACAAATACGTATAATATCAATTTATGTGAGAAGGATGTTAGAACTTGTTAACTGAGGGCTTTCATGCTCTTAATATCCCCTTTCAAAGAGATGCGGAAAAGTCTTAAACAATGCGAGGCACCATAAGTTACTGTTTTTCTCATTCTCTATATTTGTGATGTAACGTTTCACATTTGCAAACCACCCACCATTCAAAAGGAAAGATAGAGGAAATAGGATAAGAAAATCTTTTACAGGATACCATGTTGCTTTCAAATCCCCGGTTTGGGGGTTGAAAGATGCTTATCTTGGTTTCAGGATGACTCAATTGTTGAAAATATAATTAACTAATAAAAAATGTGCTCTCTCTAACAACTTAAGCTTTTAGATGAGATGAGCACACACTTCAACATGGTATCAGAGCAGGCATAGGTCCTGGGATCGAATCTCACCGCCCACCCATATCAAAAAGAATTTCCACATGCTTGGCCATGAAAAAAAATCAGGCCCGCACGTTAGGGGGCAAGTTGAGATTATAATTAACTAATAAATTCCACGTGCTTGGCCCATGAAAAAAAATCAGGCCCGCACGTCACGGGGCGTATTGAGATTATAATTAACAAATAAAAAGTATGCTCTCTCTAACAGCTTAATCTTTTAGATGAGATAATCACACACTTCAGCATCAATGCTATATATACTCTTGATTACAATGAAATAGTTTCATTACTCTTGAATACCTTACCAGTCCCAATGAAATATTTTTTCTGCATTTCAAATGTTTCCATGAGTATTTTCTATGAACCTCAATAGAGTTAAGTTGCGTGGACTTCACTTTTGATGTTGCACCCGTGTCGGATTCTCCAAAAGTACATGCACCTGTTGACATTCTTGATAAGTCCGAGCAACATAGCTAATTAGCAACAGTCATTAGGATGCTTGATTGTGATTTTAGTTGTTATTTCTATGTACATGGAAGTCGTTGAAGTGACTCTTTGCTTATGTCCAATTATTGGCGACGATGTTTTGCATGAGGTTGCCTACCTTAGAGATGGTTGAATTCAATCCAACCATTCAATTTGCATGCTTCACTTAAACAAAATGGGGCAAGGTCTTGTTTGGACACTGTATTTGTCTGCACTATATTTCTGTGTTTTCATGCCCATATTTGTGATGCATGGTTGATCCTTGCCTTTTATCATCTGAAGCAGCCCAATTTTTATATGAACCATGTTATGGGCACAAAAATACCAAGAAGACGCAGGATATTTTGCTACTTCCTTTTTCCTAATCAAATCCTTATTGTTAACATGTAATAAGATAACATTACGAATTTAAAGGACTATCTTAACATTGATGTTGCTTTTGGTTTGACAGATAAGGAAGCTATGTTTTCAGGGAACTTCATGTTCACCTCATTGGGCAACACAACAGCTGGTACAGTGTAACGACTAACGATGAGAGATGAAAACCAAACATGCTCATTAAGCGCACCAAAATGCATGGAGAGATCCAGGCCTTCTGTCAATGGTATTATAGAAGAAATTGCTGATTGTTTAATTAAGCAAGAGATCCACTATTATCCATCTTTGGTTAACTTGGTATAAATCTGAAGCTGCTGGTTTTTTGTTCCCGAGCATGAAACTTGGATAAAAATATCTTACTGTCATTTGTTAATTGCTTTTATTTTAAATCATACAAAGTAATATACGAGAAGCTAAGATTCGGAACTATGGAAGTGTGGTACATTTCTGTTTTTTACTTTGTGGGATATGTAGGAGGGGTGAGTTTATAGCTTAAATTGATCTTGCTTGCTGTGGAAAGATCGTGGTTAACTAGCACACAATTATACACAAAATAAATAGAGAAAAAATGCACACAAGGAAATGAGGTTTTGTTAAGCCTAATCCTTCAAACAAAAGCAAACAGTTTTCCACTATTAAAAAGAAGTGTACAATGTCCATGAATCCCTCACTGGAAGTCTGCAACCCTGAATATAGATTCTAAATAGTCCTAAACTTGTGAGCAGTCTACGATGTGTTTTTTTCGTATTCTCATCACATGATGATGACTAAACAAAAAAAAAATATATAAAAAAATCATATACTTTGAATAGATCAAATCTATTTTTTAAAAATATATTTATAAACTTGTTCTTAGTAAAAAGATGAGATCATATCTTAGATGGTCACTCAACTATTAATTTTTCTTTCAGAAAGTCACTCAACTATGAGTATTTATCTCGGA
Organism: Solanum pinnatisectum; assembly: GCA_035578085.1. Lineage (NCBI taxonomy): Eukaryota > Viridiplantae > Streptophyta > Magnoliopsida > Solanales > Solanaceae > Solanum > Solanum pinnatisectum. The sequence goes on from CM069081.1 coordinate 29,492,974, forward strand.
AAGTCACTCAATTATAATTTTCAACCCAAAAGTCACTCAGTTTTTCTCTCTAAAAGTCACTCAACTATGTAAATTTTACTTACAAAGACACTTAATTTTATTTAATTATTTTTCATTAAAATTTGCTAATATGAAATTTTATCTAGAATCCAAATTTTTAAAAATAAAGAATAACTATTTAAATTGTTTTAATAACTTGACCAACTACAAATATAACATTAATTTATAGTTACTCAATTATGTTGTTATCTCAATTAATTATTATTTTTATTCTAAAGTAGACAGTAGCCCTCGTTAACAATTAACACTATTTGGCTAAAATCCAAATGTCTACTGAGAATTCATTAGGTTCTATATCAACTATCTAATAGGTTTTGCCACTGGGGATGAGTGAATAACTTACGAAGATTTTCTTTACTATTTTTTGTCCCTTCGACTTCAATTCATTTGCCTCACTTTTACTCCTCCTATCAATTGATAGAACAAAAGTGATTACAAATCAATATACTAATACTTTTAATCCTGAGTCATCAAATGATTTAAATAGATATCTTTTTATTTCTTAAAATTTTAATTTTAAATAAAAAAAATTATATTAGCAAATTTCAATTAAAAAAATCAACTAAATAGATTGAGTGACTTTGTAAGTGAAATTTTCCTAGTTGAGCGACTTTTTGAGAGAAAATCACATAGTTGAATGACTTTTGGGTTAAAAATTATAATTGAGTGACTTTCTGAGATAAAAGTCCACAATTGAGTGACTTTCTCAGAGAAAAGTTCAAAGTTGAGTGACCATATGAGATATTATCTCGTAAAAAGATAGGGCCTATATTTTGGGGGACTAAAGTCATTGCCTTGCTTCACGCAAGAGACGGCACAGCCACAAATGTGCTACCATTCAACACCCCCAACCCCATCCCCTTTTTCAACGTCCAAGCCTACTAATTGAAGCGTGAATAAAATAATAATATGAAATTTCTTACTAATATGATTTATACAATTGACATTACTTGTGTAATTTTATTTTTTTTTGAGAGATTTAAAATTGATCCACATCTTACACTTTTGAATCCATAAATTTCAAGTTCACTTTTTTATCTCACAAAAAGAAATTTCATATAATTAGTATCACTGCTGTACCTAATAATTTTTTGAGGAGGATCAACATCCGCGAAATAAAAATAAGGTGAATTTGACTTTGAATACCATGATAACAATAATGTTAAAGTAAAAAGTCCTACATTGGTGGTTAATGAAATGAGTAGACTCCTTACAAGGCTTGACAATCCTCCTCCCTTTGAGCTAGCTTTTAGGGTGTGAGTTAAGCCTAAAACTTAATTTAATATGGTATCAGAGCATGTCCATCTCACAACTTTTTTTTTTTTTTTTTTATTTTTTTTGTTTTTTTTTTATTATTTTGAGTAGTAGTTAGTAGTCTCTCTCTCTTATTTTTTTTTTATTTTTAAAAAAACTTGCATTACATTTTTTTATATATATAATTTACTACTTTTTATCAATGAAAACAACAACAGTTGATTCGATCTGAAATTATGGGAGCTCAAAAAAAAAAAAAAAAAAAAAAAAAAAAAATGCCTCTAAAATAAAAAAAAAAAAAAAACTCAAGAAAAAATAAATACTGATGATATATATATGTTGATGATATAGTTATTAATAAATATAGTAATAATGGATTAGATTCTTATCATGAACATTTACAAAGAAAAAGGTTAATTTTTTTGAGGGAGAGTTACAAAAGATGATGATATGATAATGTTAATGATTATATTGATAGTTTTGATAATAATGTTGATGAATATGATAATGATGAAACAAATTGCAGTCAAGCTAAAAAAAAAAAGAAAAAAACTTCCCTACCAATAAAATGCAAAATGTAGGAGTAGAGATATCTAATGTAAAAACAAATCCTTTAAATCCTCTCTCTGCTCTATACAGTAAGTATACAAGATATAAAAAAAAAGAAAAGATCTAGCTAATTAAATAATTGTTATGGGTTTTTTTTTTTTTTTTTTAAAAAAAAAATTTTTTTCATTATTTATATAAATTGTGTATAATCCATTTTTTAAAGCTTTTTAGAGAAATACAATTAAAAGGCTATCTTTGATTATCAAGCTCAACTTGTTTTTTTTTTTAGGTAGGTGATGCACGATATATTTTTTTGTTAGAGATGGTATAATAATGTATAATGATGGTTGCATAAAAGTTGAAATTGCATGTCATTTTATTTTTAAATGTATTTCTTATAAATAAAAAAAAAAAAAACCAAGTTTTGAAGAATATAACAAATGATTGAAAAAATTTAAAAATATTTTATTCCTATTCCTCAAATTTATTTATTTTATTTTTTTTTGAAGTTGAATAATTTAAAATTTCAAACTAAAAAAATTTTAAAATTTAATTTAAAAAAAAAATTTTTTTTTTTATTTTTTTAAGTTAGTATTTTTTTTTTTAAATTTTTAAAGAGTGAAATAAACTTTTTTTTTTTTTAGTTTGAAATTGAATTTAAATTTTCAAACTTTTAAAAGTGTGAAATTTAAACTTTTATTTTTTTTTTTGAAAGTTTGTATTTAAAAATTTTAAAAAGTAAAAAGTATAATTTTTAACTTTAAATCTCACCCAATTTCGGGGCCCTAAAAAATAAAAAATTGCCCACACACCAAATGCTAAACACTGGGCTGGGCGTAAGGTGGGGGGTCCTTGTAAGACTTGGGCAATCCTTTGAGCTAACTTTTAAGGTGTGAAGTTAGGTCTAAAATCTAATTTAACAAATAAGACTCAATTCAACTGAAAAAAAATAATTCATAAAGTAAAAATTGTTCAAAATAACATAGTGTCCAAAATAATGTGATTTCTTTGTTTCAATTTATATGATGTAAATTTAGGAAATTTTAAAAATATAATAATATTTTAATAATAAAAATATATCTTACGAACTTTTTACCAAATCCCATATAAATTAGGAGTGTGAGTGAGTATTAAAAATTATCATTACCCTCTCCGATGCGGACTCAATTTAAGGGTAGCAGATCGATTTGAACATTTTTATTGGTTAGATTATATGCAATATTCTTTTCCTTTTACCACGTGGTAAAGGAAACGCACGAATCACGATACTTAGAAAAGGAAATACTCTAAACTTATGTTAACATCCCATAGCCAATGAAGCAATCCCATTTGCCTTACCAATCCACCTACCGTTGCTTCTCTGACCACAATTTCCTGTCTTATACGCGTATCGATAATTATATATACTATAAGTATTCTTTATTCTAGTATTTCATTGACTCCATTACTTCGCTAACAAGTTTACTTACCCAACCATATAATCATTCTTGAAAAAATTGAAGAATTTTACTGCATACCCACAATGAGAATTTTGAGGATTTTCGTTTTCTTGATGTTGTTGACTGTTGCAATTGGAAGTGAAAATCTTAACTCTCATGTGTTTCCTAGGCCATTGATTATTGAGTATCCTGAAAATAATGAAAACCAATTGAAGGATCAGTTGAAGTGTACGAGTTGGAGGTTTGCTGTTGAAACGAATAATTTAAGTCCATGGAAGACGATTCCAGAGGAATGTGCTGATTATGTGAGGGAATATATTGTGGGTCCAGGTTATAAGATGGATATTGATGGGGTTTCGAATGAGGCGGGAGAATATGCGAAAAGTGTTGATTTAGGAGATGATGGGAAAGATGTGTGGGTTTTTGATGTTGACGAAACTTTGCTTTCTAATCTTCCGTACTATTCTGATCATGGTTATGGGTATGATTCTTCACTGATTTTCTTTGTATTTTTGTTAAATTTACTTCATTATTGCACTCCTAAACTATTATTGCACTCCTAAACTGTGTCTTGTTGGGTAGCACCAATATTGGTGCTGGGCTGGGTGCCTAGGGTTCAGAGGCGAATCCAGGATTTCAAGAAAACGGGTGCACCATTGCTTTAAAGATAAAATCAAAAAATTTATAATAACAATAATTAAGCGAGCAATACATAAAAATTAATTTAGTTTTTTTTTTTTTTAATGAAAAACGTGTTTTTAGTTAGTGAAAATAAATTGAAGCGAATTGGGGCTGCCTGGGATCGAACATGCGACCTTTGTGTTGAAATCTTGTAGTCATACCAGTGAATCATCCAGCCATCTTGAGAACGGGTTCAACAAGTTTTAATTTAATATATTCTTTAATAATTATAGAAGTAATATATCGAGTTTAGTCGGATGACCACGGGTTCGAGTGACCCAAAAAATGAACCTAAATTCGCCCCTGCTAGGGTTAGAGTCATAATTGAACATGACGCTTGTTTATTGGGCTTAGTTAAAGAAATGAAGCGCTTAATCCTAACATGTCTAGTAATGAAATGTCCCCGTTGAGTCTGTTAAGCTCAAAGGGAGGACAGAGGAAGATTGCCCAAACCATGTAAGGAGCCCAGGCCATTCATTGCCCCCTCGAGTCCAGATCGAGACATTCTTTATCCGGGGTTTCACTGTTTGATTTGGTGTGCAACTGTCTGGGATCCTGAGGACACACATTGGATCGGGTGTCGATTTGATACTACTGATAGGAAAAATAGATTAGAGAAGAAAAGTAAAAATAGAGTAGACAAAGAGGTGGTGAATGTGAAAAGAAATTGCTTGACTAATTTCAACTGTGCTGCAACTGCAGTAGTTTTTTATAAGCAAAAACATAGCAAACTAAAGCTAAAAATTTAGCAATTACCCCACAATGTTTTCTCCTATAGACTAGATAACGAACCACATTAAACTACAATTTCTAAAGACTAGGACAAACCTAATCACAGTCTTAATCCATTATGTAAAAGGAGATAGATTGAGCATCATTTTTGCTAATTTCCATTTTGAAGGGGATTTTCTCTATTTTACTTGGAATTATGGTTCTGCTTCAAAAAAAATAAAAATTAGGCATTATACTATGTGTAATAGTAAGCTAATGGTGATTTGTATTGATCTCAATATTGTAGATTGGAGGTTTTTGATAGTGTGGAATTTGATAAATGGGTTGAGAAGGGAACGGCGCCAGCCTTGGGGTCCAGTTTGAAGCTTTATCAAGAAGTTCTGCATCTGGGATTCAAAGTTTTCTTGCTGACTGGGCGCAGTGAAAGACACAGAAGTGTAACTGTGGAGAATTTGATGAATGCTGGATTCCACGATTGGCACAAGCTCATTCTGAGGTGAGTAAATGAGTATGGTTTCATGAATAAAGTTTGTTGATTTCATTCCTTGTGATAAAAAATGGAAAACATATATGAGATATGAAACATTTCAGAATGAAATTTGTCTAAATGTATGCTCCGAGTATGCTGCTCGCTTACTTGTATGTGCATATATTTGCTGCAAAATCATACTTCATTCAGTAGTTGCCAATGTTTTTCAATGTGTTTCCCCAATCACAATGTGATTTCACATTGATGAACATTGGCAAGTAGATTTAGTTGATGCATTTTTCATGTTGAATTGAACTTTACTGTACTGCAGATTGTTCTTGTAAAGTTCGTTTTCTTTAATTTGCTGGGCACATTTTACTTATCTCACCTATCCATGACATGGTCTGATGCCAGATGATAATTGATTAGTGTTGGCAGATGCATTAATCTTTCTCGTTTTCTTCTGAAGAATAACACGTGATCAACTCATTTTGTCTGGACCCTTAGATTTGTGCAAAATGGAGGTTGAATATGTTGGGGATACATTAATATTGATGATTAGTTATAGAATGGGACATATAACTCAGAGAAGGGAATGTTTGTGGACTTTGTAAATCTCCATGGTTGTGCTAAGTATTTGAACACATCTCTTGTTTTTTCCTAGTCTGGACACAAATCAGTGCTAATGTAACTACTATATCATGCCGGGGAAATACATAAGTACCCCTCAAACTATAACCGAATTCTCAACTACACAATTATTCTTTGCGGGGAATCCTACTACCCCAGATTTAAAAATAGAATTGTTACCAACCTTCCACAACCAGATGTGTGTCATGTGAGTGAAATACACACGCTTTACACGTTTATTTTACCGCTTAATTTTTTTTTTTTAGCACTTGTTTTGCTTATGCTTCTTTTTCTTATCTATCTTCCAGTGTGTTGTTGAAAATTCGATCATAATTTGAAGGGGGTACTTTTGCCTTTTCCCTAAATACCAGAGTGAAATTTTGACTAATGATTCTGATTCTATGCAGAGGGTCGGACGACCATGGCAAAACAGCAACAGCCTTCAAATCAGAGAGACGAAATGAGATGGTAGAAGAAGGGTTCCGAATAGTGGGCAACTCAGGAGACCAATGGAGTGATCTGCTAGGTTCTTCTATGTCTAATCGCTCATTCAAGCTTCCAAATCCCATCTACTACATTCCCTAAAGTAGAGCTTGTAACTAATAGGTTTGGTAGCCCATGTTGATGCAACATGCCAATGATTTTTATTTTTTTTCACTGGCTAATGGCTACCGTATAAATAATGGAACTGTAATTCTTGTAATCCCTTGAACTGGATTGTTGATGATTCAATTAATGTATATGCCATAGCAGCAACAATTGTGCATAACCACCATTTCCGTCTGTGACATCTCTCACTCACTCTCTCTTTTGTTTCTAAACCACTCTTTATTGTTTTGTTTAGTCCCACTGTCGTATCATAGCAAAGTCATGAAGTTGGCGTGTTTCAGAAGTTTGCTGCTTAATTTACTATGTTCTTTTGCAGTATTGGTAGTATTTGACGACTAAACTAAATTGCTTTTGATCCTACAAAATAATGAGGTATAAAACTGAATGGTGGTGAATGGAATGCCTTTGTCAGATAAGATCACTCTGTAAGACACAATATAGTGTGTAGAATCCAAGTATTCATTGTTTGCACATACATCTATATATACATATAAGAAGGGACTACTAACATTCTTGCAGTTGCATTTTTCTTGGATATATACCCAGAGCCAAAATACATGTCATGTATTTATTGTCATTAGATTTTGATCACTTGCACACGTTTGGAAATCGATCCTCCCCTGCAGGCCTCAATTCCACAGTTAAGAACACACTCTTACACGCCTTTTCTTGGTAGTTCAATCAACAACAAAGGAGTAAATGATATACAAGTCCTTCCGAAAAGCGAGTGTGAAAGGCCTTGTGTAATTTCTTTGGGGGCTATACACTAAACAATAAGCAACTCCTAAAATGGTTCCCTTCAGATAAAGACATACCATAGCCTTTGTGGCCATCCTCGACCTTCTTAGTTTTCGATGAAAAAAAATCTGGCAGATTCTCTTGCTCCCTTAACATCAACTCTTAGCCCCAAAAACTTGCAAGACTAATGGAGGCAGTAACGGTTCAAACAGAGTTTAAAGCAAATTTTGCAACGCTGTGGGTGTGTTTGGTACCAAGAAAATGTTAATAATAGAATTACTGTAGTTAGTTTTAAAGTTCTAGATATAAGGAAATGTATTATAATCATATCAGTAATATTTGTACAACATTGACATAAAAATAGAATAGCCTCATTTGATGGTGCTTTATGTTTGTAAAAATATTTTCCAGTATACAAATTTTATAATAACTACTGTGATATTAGGTGTAATTCACGTTTCAAAAAACTAACAGAGTATCAAAAATAGAGTAGAAATAGACCAATTTTTATGATTTTTTTAAATAATGATATTTAAAGAATAAGGACAAAAATTAAACACTTTTTTTAATTTGATTTTTCATGCTGTGTGGACCTCATACCTATTTGTTTTGGTATTTGGGCGTTTGCGTCCGCCGAGTGCGTATCTGTCTGTCTCCGTTGAGTGACAAATAATGCGATTAACATCAGTTCCTTGTCACCCTATTCACAATCTTCTTCTGCCAAATTCTTTCATTTCTCGCTTCACAAGAGCTATTACTAGTAATCAAAAAAGCTGCAAGTGTGTTCCTTTACAAACAACCACTATCAGATTAACAGTAAGAGCTCACTCTGTATCACCAACAATGGTCAAAGCCATTAGGGTTCATGAACTTGGTGGCCCTGAGGTCTATTTCTTATCATCTCTCTTCTTTTATTAACTTTGGTATATTATCAAAATAAGAAGAAAAATCAAATGCTAATGGTTTTTAATCTGGATGATCATGATTACATTATGCTGAATTGAAAATTCAATCTGTGCAAAAATTAATCGAGGTGGCTGTAAGCTGGCCCAGACGCCACAGTCATAGAATGAAAGGTTGCATGTACAATAACTTTTATATAATTAAAATTAAAGAGTATTAACTCTCCAAGAAGTTACTTTTGTTATAGCTTCTTCTAATACAAAGGAGTTGCCATCTATCTAGTTGAAATAATACTTTCACCTCTTTAGGAAGATGTTGAAAAGGGTAGAAGAAGGTCTCATTTCCATTTGAAGAGGCTTGTTTGGATAAGAACTGGGACACTTGATTGGCTTCCCTAAAACAGTGTGAAATCCTCATTATCAGCACCATTGATACCTTTGATGATGTCTCTGATAATACATTTGAGCTTGTGATAATTAATGACCTTGTTATTGATCATGTCAGTAATCACTAAGGAGTTAAATTCAAGGTCATAGTATTTGCACCAGTTAATCTCATACATAGCAGCCATAGCATCTGCCTGATTGTTAATTTTACATTGAATGGGGACTGAAAAGGGCATGATCAGGTTGCCAGAATCATTCCTCACCACGCCACCAATACTTGCTCTGTTATTTTTCTGGATGTAGCTTCCATCACCATCAGTGTTTACTTCAATACTTCTATGCATTGGTTTGGTCCAAGTAACAGATAACTGATGACTGGTCTGAATATTTCACTTCTTTGACATAGTTTTTTTTTTTATAAAGGTAACTTTGTATTCATGTGAAAACATCATCCAAAAGTGATGTGATGGTTAGTTACAATCCTCATTGGGCATTGCAAAAAAGAAACAGAGGTATAATGTTTCAAGGTTTCAGTTTTCCGATGAAGTCAACTAACAAATCTATATCCCCTACCATATCTTGTTTACACAAAAAATAAAGAAGGCTAATGCAGTTCATTCTCATCCTCTGGATGATGTTGCTTTTGCCCTCAAAACACCTTGCATTTCTTTCCTTCCATAAGGTCCACCAAATACTGGCTGGAATTAGTTTCCACCAGTCTTCCTCCAAATTTCTTCTTCCAATTGTCTCTCAGCTCCTCAGCAAATCAAAAGTGTTCTTAGGAATTGTCCAGCTTAACTCCAAGCATATATAAGAACATGTTCCACGGATTTACAATTGTTTTGCAGTGTAGGAACTAGGAAGAGGTGGTTATTTACTTCTGCTTCCTTGTCACAAAGAAAACACCTTGAACAAGTCTGCAAACCTCTTCTCTGTAGAGCTTCATGGGTTAGGCAACCTCTTCTATGTCAATTCTTTGACATAGTTGAGTTCAGTTGCCTGAAATATTACAGCTAGGAAATGCCACTGATATGTCTGTCTTTATGTTCCATAGTTTATGCAATTCCATATTGAAAGTAACAAATCTTTTCTGGTCACCATATTCACAAGAAGTCCAGCTCCTCCAAATTTCCCAACAACAACAACAACATACCCAGTGAAATCTCACCTCCTCCAAATTTCCCAACAAATACAAATAGGAACTATTTGTTGAATCAGTTTATGTATGTTATTGTTGGTCTTAGCATCCCACCACATATTTAAAATTCCTTTTATAGATCAAGAGTGATGTCTAACTCCCAGAGGGTTACCAAAGAAGTTCCAAACATAACAAGCAGCGTCATCATCAATAAAAACATGATTCATTGTATCACAAGTAGGTGTAGCACAACAAAAACATCTAGAGACTAATTGTTTATCAACATTATGGAGAATCTCATCGAAAGGTAACTTTTTAAGAATCAATCTCCAAGTAAGAAATGAAATTTTATAAGGCAAACATTTATGACATACCTTGTCAAGAGGGGTGTCCTTCTGCCTTATGTTGTCTGATGATTTCCATGCTGAAGAGTTGGTGTAATGGCAATTTTGGGTAACATACCAGATGACAAAGTCATGACTTTCTTGATCTCCAATGGGAATGTTGTTAATGTGTTGAGTCATGTAATCTGGGAGCACTTCATAAAGCTTCTCCAAATTCCGCTTACCCAGCATAAGGGAGTCCTGCACTTGCGTACATAGAGTGCCTCAAAAGGTGGCATGCCTATATTCGCCTGATAACTCTTGTTATGGGTGAATTCCACCTGCTTGTACCTTGATGTACTGTATATACATGTCATTGTCAATATAGTCACTGACATTAGCCCCAATGTTATCAATATACCATGATAAAGGACTGCCAAAGCACCCTTCTCAGTCCAATTACCCCCCACATTCTGCAACAACCATCATTAATATTCCAAAGAATGTTTATTTCAGTGTCCTCCCTAGCTTTAATTAGAGATTTACATGCTTGAGAGTTTCCACTTGTCCATGCCTTGGACACTGAATGAACCCCATTGCAATATTTGGCCCTCGTGAAATCAGCCCATAAAGAAGGTTGAGTCCTGAACTTCCACCATCTTTTGATGGCTAAGGTGTTGGAGATTTCATTCATGTATCTGATAACAATACCACCCTCATCTTTAGGAACACATAAGTTATTCTTAGATCTCCAGGGATATTTTGCTTTGTTATCATTGGATCTGCTGTCACATTAATGTTCTTAAATTAGAAACTTAATTGATGGATCTTTCAATTCTTGGGACATAAAACTAAATTTTAGTGTGATAAATTCTATGTTCGCCTTTTTATGTGTTTAGAGAAGCAGGAGAATAAATATTAATGACAAGGCCTTCTTTTTTAATTTGCATCCACAGAAATTTATCAACCAATTATTTACAACAAGGCTATTGTTTTGTAGGTCCTCAAATGGGAGGACGTTGAACTGGGAGACCCAAAAGATGGAGAGATCAGGGTGAAAAATAAGGTCATTGGCCTCAACTTCATTGACATATATTTCCGGAAAGGAGTTTACAAAGCTGCTGCATTTCCCTTTACACCAGGTGCTTTCAATCCCCTTTGTCAATTATTTTCTCTTCTTCGACATGTTTACGAACACTTTACGTATAATATGATCCTATTTTTAAAGAAGATTCTATTGGAACCCGCTGGTTTGAGGCATCCTGTAATTTGAATATCTTCTGCTGGTTATGATTAGCTTTGGAACTGCATCATATGCAAAAAGAAAAGCCTGCATCTGCTTCGGCATGAATATCTCCACCAAACATGGGATGCTCTATTGTTTCAAAGTTAAATAGGTTTTGTCCATGTGGAGGACCGGAGGTTTGCCCTATCCGGGAATCTCCAGATCTATGCTTAGTTTCAACTCTCTAAAGCTCATCGTTGATTACTATCTCCTACCACTCAAACCTAACTCGTTGTTATCCACTTTAAAACTAGTTTTTAAGTACTGAAAATCTGCCATTTAGCAATGATTCACAGGCAGTAAAGACTAAAGAGGTGAAGTAAATTAGATGCATAATGATTCTGCTTTACCACAAGTCTGATCCATATACTTATCCAACAAAAAAGAAAGACAGGGGACCATGTACTTCTCATCATCACAATCGACACTTAAATAGTGAGGTTCTTGTTTTGTCTAGAGAGGATATTTTTTGTGTATCAAGTTATCAACTGTGTGTATTTGTACGGTTCAACCTCTTTTCTCATCTATTCATGCTAGATTCTAAAATATGGAGTTACCAACTTTGTTTTTGTTTTGTTTGGGGACAAACGATATCCAGTCAGGCCTATGGCTGGATCCTTTTAGATCTAGAGGCCGGCAGAACATGATAGAAGCATGTCATTTATAAGGTATCGAAGATCATAGAAGCATTATTTAGGTGGCATTCAGTTGGAATTGAAGCTAGAATTAAATTCTTTATGCCAGGTATGGAGGCTGTAGGGGTTGTAACAGCTGTTGGACCCGGATTGACTGGGAGGAAAGTTGGTGATATTGTTGCATATGCTGGCGGTCCAATGGGTGCATATGCTGAGGAACAGATCCTTCCTGCTGATAAAGTTGTGCCTGTTCCTCCCTCAATTGACCCCATTGTTGTAGCATCCATACTTCTCAAGGGCATGACTGCTCAGTTCCTACTGCGCCGCTGCTTCAAAGTATGTACACCATAGTCTTACAGCAGCCGAGTTTCCTCTTTTCTTTTTTTTTTTTTTCCATCTGTTCCTTCTTTAGTTAAAGTAGACATGCTTATATTACAAACTAGATGATTTAGATTATCAAGTGCGGAAGAAGTCCTCAACTCTTACAAAATTACCAGTTTTAAAAAAGAAGTCCTCAACTCTGACATGGGCATGATTGAGTGTTTGTTTTATGTTTAGATGTTTTTCCCTACATGTTAATCAATGTGGTCATATATAGGACAATTAAGGGAAGATACAAAATACTACTCCCTCCGTCCCATTTTATATGAGGTAGTTTGACTCGGCACGGAGTTTAAGAAAGAAAGGAAGACTTTTAAAACTTGTGGTCCAAAATGAATGATAGAAATTTGTGTGGCTGTAAATCATTTCATTAAAGGTAAAATAGACATTTTCTAGTCAAATTGTTACTTAATATAGAAATGTGTCATTCTTTTTGGGACTGACTAAAAAGGAAAGTAAGTCACATAAATTGGGACAGAGGGAGTATTTGATTATCTCTTATTACTGGAAATTCAATCTTTAGATATTGACTGGAGTACTAATGGATGATTAGCAATTAGACGCATATCCCATGATTGAAGTTCCTTTATCCATATTCTCCTTTTTTAAGTAAATAAATCTATTTCTTGGTGATCCAGCAGGTTGCTAGGTCCTATGGCTTTTGACTACTGCATCATGTGTTTCTCATAGTTATTGCATGAGTAATTACAACTTGAAGAAGTAAAAGTCATAGTCCCCAGTGGTATGTCTTGAGAAAAACAATATCATTGCTTGTGATATTAGGTGTGTAATTTATAAGTTGAGGGCTAGAAATCTGGATGGGCATATGGATCTTTTCCTCTTCTTCGTTTTGAAGATTTCCAGCTTTTAAATTTCATATGATTTTTTTTTTTTTTGATAATGGAAGACTATGTGTCCTATCAGTGTTACAAAGACGTAAGCACCATCCTTACTCCATTTTTGACTCCAGGTATTGGGCAGATCTGTGTTCTGGATGGCTATGGTCCTAAAATCCTGATATTCTCTGTACCAAAGCAACTTTAGAAAACTGTGAAATGGCCGATATTCTTTAATTTCCTGCTGGTTTAATTGGTTTTTTAAGCTAGTTAGTGAAGCAGATAAAACATCAGAAAATTTAATATATGAATAAATTGAATGCTTGAAAGCGCGAAGATCATGGAATACATTTTATTATGAGTGCATTGTTTTCCAGTTTCTACAAGGTTAAGCGGTTATCATAAAGTATCTCCGCTCTCTCCTGATCAGAATCAGGTACCCCATAAATTGGATTCTTAGAGATTTACAGAATTACTTGGGAATCCCAAATTGTGGGAAGGGGGACCAAATGCTTCTAAACTAAATTTGGAGGTTGATGCAGTCCAGTTTGTAGAATAGTGTGCTATGACAAATACAACATGCTGAACATGAACCAGCTCTGCTTCCCAGATTGGTAATTTTAAGAGAGCTGAAAGGAAAAGAAATGACCTTTCTAGCCTCATTTTTTCTCCAAAAAAGAAGTGACCTTTCAATGGTTTTGGCATGTAATGTTTGTGCAACAAATTGGAATTTTCTGTCTTCTTGGAATTTTATCCATCCATTTCCTTTTCATTCAAAACTTTATTCTTTTAAAATTCTTTTTAATTGAATAGCTTTTTCTCTCATTTGCATAATTGCAAACCAAGATATAGCTTCTTTACTTTTGTCAAATTTATACTGTCTTGCATTGTGTTACAGGTTGAATGTGGGCACACAGTACTTGTTCATGCTGCAGCAGGCGGAGTTGGCTCCCTATTGTGCCAATGGGCAAATGCCCTTGGTGCTACAGTCATTGGGACTGTATCAACTAAAGAGAAGGCAGCCCAAGCTAAAGATGACGGGTGTCATCATGTCATAATCTATAAGGAAGAGGATTTCGTCACTCATGTCAATGAGATCACATCTGGCCAAGGAGTTGAAGTTGTATATGATTCTGTTGGAAAAGATACCTTTCAGGTATTAGCATTTATATTCATTCTTTATCGACCAAGTTAGCCTAAATTCACACAAGAGCTTTCAGAAAAGCAATGCTTTCATCAGAATGGTGAAGTTTGTTCATGTAGGTTTGGGTTTGGATATAACAGAATCTCTTAAACTGTTGGAGATTGAAATTTATTTTAAGACAATCATAACTTGCCAAATCATTAATGATTAACAGCAAACTAGCAATAAACCAACTATCCAGGGGAAATTTAATGCAACATCCTTAGCCTGTAGGAAAATGAACAAGAAAACTATGATGGGCCAAGACTTGGGCGACCAGGATTAGAAAGAATTTATTGTGCTTATGTCCTGTTCCTCAGTAGCCTTTGATTAGAAATTTTTTTGATCAGAGATCATTAGACTGCTTAAAAACTCGTGGATACATGGTGAGTTTTGGGCAGTCATCTGGCTCTCCAGATCCAGTACCTTTATCAGCTCTTGCAGTGAAATCGCTATTTCTGACGAGGCCTAGCATGATGCATTACACAATAACGAGGGATGAACTACTAGCAACTGCCGGAGAGGTATTTGCAAATGTGGCATCAGGTGTCTTACGTGTCCGTATGAATCATACTTATCCCCTGTCTCAGGCTGCACAAGCACATGCTGACCTTGAGAGCAGGAAAACATCTGGATCAGTTGTACTGATTCCAGATGATGCTCAGTAGTAGTTTACTTTGCGTACTGCTAAGATGAAATATATTAAAAAGCATAATGGACTTCAAGTCTGAGCTGAACCATAATAAATGCCTGTGTACATTCTTTGCCGATTTGTATTTCTCATTGTGTTGTATTTGCCTGTTGTTGTACTGTGTGGATGTTGTGTTCAATTTCTAGCCTTCTGCAAGGGAATGAGCATCATAATATCAGTTCCTTCAGGTTCTTCCTAGCTTACTCTGAGCGTGATAGCTTATTTTGTCTCATAATCGTAGGAGCATCTGTCTGTGTTAGTTAGATAATTGAGGATGGTAAAGATTCATGCAACCCTTCCATGGCGCAAATTGCCGAAGTGCATGGAGAAATGGGACTGGCCATTTTGGGTTTTATCGGTTTGACAATCTCTGCTAGTAGTCAATGAGTTACGAGAACTTGGAAATTATAACTGCTATTTAGTACTTAGACTAGCAGTTAAATGATCCAAAACATTTTATAATGTTAAAAATGCACTTAAAATCGACACATAGCTAAACTATCACACTTTGACGAGTTACAGATCTTAACTATTTAATCTTCCCATTACATACCTAAACTATCACACCATGTGAAAGCAGAGTTTTAGTGCTTTCTGCCTCTTCATTAATATTGGTATCTAACCTTATTTCAACGGTGTGTTGATCATGATTCCTACAAGTTATAAATTTCATTAGTAATTAGTAATCAATATTCTATCGCTTGCAAACAACTCCATTTCCATAAATCCCACTAGTGCACCTCAAGCTTGGCAGCTCCAAAGCAAAACCGGTTTCATTATCAGATTCTTCTCCATTTGCTTGAAACTTAGTCACATAACAATCTGCATCATAGAGTCCTGATGTTAAAAACTCTTTGTCACCTCCCATTACAGGCATCAAAACACCCATCTTAACTTTTCTCACATACTTCTTCTTGTATGTTTGTCCTAGAACACCATCTACTTCGTCGTTCAAAGAGAAAAACTTGAACCCAAGTTCAAGATGAGCAAAACAGTCATCTTTTGGTATGCCATAGTTATGAACTCGAGATTCTTGTTTTGTGATAGGTACAACCTTAGCAGTGATCTTGAAAACATTTTCAACTTCTATGACAACGTCGTTCGTGTTGCTAATTCTAGTAATGGATGCCATGGGTACAATTTCATCAGATTGCCACCTTGCTCCTTCCTCATCACGAAGAAGTATGGGTGTATCGTTGAAGTGGAAGGAAAGGTGGTCAATGTAATCATCCCATGGTGATGTTTTTAATGCACCAATTGAGATCTTGTGAGAACCATAAAGGATACCAATGGATTGTATCCAAGTGAAGTCTCTCTTCATGTTCCCGTTTCGTCTTCCTATGAAATGAGCATTGATGTGGAATTTAGGGTCTGAAACTAGGCAAAAATCTTTGCCCTTCTTGCCATGGAAGTAGAAGGTAACTCCATCTCCACCGATGAAACGAGGATCTTGGCAAACTGCTCCAGGTATGTCACACTCTGCATCAGATAAATGTACATAATTTAGTTGAACAAAGGCTTGAAGAATTATATATGTTCTCTGTTTCATTATAGAAGTATTGTATTTGACACTTGAGCTAAGTATATAACATACCAAAATGACCTATGTTATTTTTCGTAGCCTAGTAGATGTTAAACATTTCGTGATATTATTATGGCTATAAGAGCAGTATAAAGTTAGAATTAAAGAGTTTTCAAATGTAGATATGTCGTTGTATAAAATAGAATAGAGAAGTAAGGAAATAACTTACTACAAACAGGTTTGCAAGAGACACAGTCAACATGACAACCACTAGGACAAGAGGTGGGGCATGAAAATTCGAGATTATAACAATTATGGTAGTTCTTGTTCCTGCACTTAGCCTTCTTCGGGGTTGGTGAGGGTGGAGGAGGAGACGCGGGTGACAAAGTTGGTGGCATTGGGCCATTGATACAAATAGGCTTGCAAGAACGACACTCCGTTATGCAACCAGTAGGACAGAACATGGGACATACATGAGGAAGATTTTTACATTGCTTGATTTCATCATCTGAGCAATGAGAATTACTAGGATGGTTAGCTATTCCAGGGGGAGTAGCCTCTACCTTTGCTATAAACATTAGCAAGACAATGCCTAGATCCACAACAATATTGAGGGCCATTAGTAGCTATTGAGAGAAAGATAAGTGTATCAATGTTATATAGATATCGTAGTAAAATGCTCATGTCAATTATAATTTCTTAAGAGACGTGCAAAGTTCAAACTGAACAAGTAAAAGTGGACAGAGCTCGGGACTATAAATAATGGTATGTTTGATAAGTTTCCTTTCATGTGCTCCTTTTCCAAAGTCCAGTATGCTATTCAATATTTGTGCTCTTTATAGGAGTATTAAACTTCAACACACATGTGGCATCACTTTGTCTTGGCATAAATTTAGATACGACACTTTCCTTAAAATCTTATCTTCTTCATATACACGTATCTTTCTTGAAGTAGCTTCCAAATAAAATGAACAGTGATTACAATTTCTCTGCCACGAGAAACAATATGTCGTCATAGCAAGAAATTTTGTTAAGGGTGTCGATTATGATTACTTTTCTAAAATTGAGATTTATTTATAAGTATATTCTATCATCCATAGGATAAAACTAACGTGTCTTGCTAAAAGAAAGGTTCATAACTAAAAGTTCATTGTAATAGCAAATTAGTTATCATTTTACCAAATTACAAATTAATGTTCATAAAAAAAATTGCATGTTATTATGTTACAATTGATTTAATTGCACAAATACTCTTTATAACATGAGTTGAAAAATCTTTACACTCCAATCGATATGCATCGCTACTAAAAATCCCTTTTTTTCTCACCGAAAAATGTTCACTAGTAGTTTCCATAGATATTTTAATTAAATCAATGTAAAAGAAAAAAGTAGTAGTAAATTTCATATGGAAATGATCACTAGTTGTTTTCACTAATATTTTGATTAAATCAGTGTAAAAGAAAAAAATAGTACTAGTAAATTTCATAGAAATTTCCCACTATTTCAGTAAGAATTTGTTCCACCATACATTTTCCCAATAAGCTGATTCAGTGAGAAGTAGAAAAATTATGTTTTATGACACAAATTTCTCATTGATCCGCAATGAAAAAAGTTTTTAATTCTAGTAATATATATATCCTTAGCAACTAGAATTACAAGATCGTATGTTATTTGTTTTCTGCATCCCTCTTTTATAACTTTGCTTTATGAATAATAGCTTATTATTATAATAATAATAATCTTAATAATGTTTTCGCTACTGAAGTCGACATAATTGTAAGATCTTGTCTTCGTACTCTCATTAAAAGGTTATATGTTTTTGTCACTCAATTTTGGGCATATATTTATCCTTGGATAGTAAGCATCATGTTCCCACTTTTATTATTTAATCTTCGTACATGTATATATTTTTATTACAATTAAAAATCTACTCCCTATTTAACGTTCTATATGTCTACCCGACCCAAATATTTAAATCCGATCCACCCAATTGTGAAGACCCATTAAACGGAGTAGTGGCGGAGCCAGACATTTTATGAAGGGTGTGCAAAATTTTAAAAAGTAACCAACAAAATATTTAGTGAGTTTTGACTAATAAAAAATGATGTTAAAAAAACTTAAAGTATCCTCTCGCGTCACTTTACACATCAAAACATTGATATCGAGAGAAGAGCATCATTAATGTTTGTGTATTGTCAAAACATTGTGTATTTTTTCGAGAGTATGAGGACAAATATGACTATTTTCCGTTGTAAGATTAAAACATGCAGTGAGGACAACAAATTATATACCTTTTCAATGCAGCCCGCTATCACAGATCCGAAATCGGATCATGATGGCGCCTACCATAAACCCGTAGTAGGCAAGTCAAAACACAAACAAATAAACAATAAATAAATCTAGAATATAACTATGTGGAAGCAAAATAGACATATATAGAATAGGGCCATAACATAGATATCTACATGACGGTACAAAATATACATTAAAAGCCCACAAATGACCAGGAAAGACGAATATACATAAGAATCAAACTCCGAACATGGTGTCATCTATACAAGAGTATTTAAGCACAAAAAGGGACTATATACAACAGATCTATCTACTCAAAATACAAAATATATAGATAATACAAAAGAGGGAAATCAGTAAGTCTCCAAATGCCAAGAGTCCACCATGATCCAATCAACCATGATCCAATCAACAAAGGTCATGGGAGATCGGAAATCAACGAGGGTGACTCGTACTAGGCGTTGCATCAGAAAAAGAATTGCATAATTACAATATGAGTACCAAACACAAGATATTTTATGATTGTATTGGTTCATTGGATCTTTCTTGTCTTCTAAATGCTAACCACTTCCATGTATTTTATGAGGTTCTACTAATTGAAAACATGTACAATGACACGAGTATGAAATAGAATATGGTAAATATACACTCACATTTCGTGTCTAAACTAAATAATCATGTTAATCTACTATATTTAAGTGATTTAATGAGGTGAGAGTATGTGATGATTACTATTGATCAAGTGCTAGAGGTTTATATATAAATACATGTTATATGATTTGATGTAAATATCAATACAAATTTTACCGTGGAGTATCAATATCAAGATGTTGTCAAAATATAAAACAATAAGAATATGACAATTGCTAACTATAATATATATGATCAAATATCCGCATTGCCAACTTATTGATGATAATCCATTTTGTTCAAGGGCAAGAGAGTTGAAATCAAAATATGTTTGCAACATCTAGCTCTTCTACCTGATTTTAAAAGGGTTTAGAATCATAATCTAATTTTTAGAAAAATATTTATATGTAAATTCTATTTTGATTTGTGAAAACAAGTGAAATTCTAGGTAAGGATCTAATTTACTCTGATGAGAAAGTATTTAACATTCCTCCAAGCCTATTCAGAGATGGTTCTTAAACTAAATTTGGTTAACAAGGCAATAATTTTTTTCATTATTACATGAAAATGGAAATGTTATGATGATACACTTGTAGGTCTTCTCGACTCGTTCCAACTAGTCAAACCCCAAACTAATGAACATCCGATACAAATAAATATTTAATTTCATACTAGATAGTATGCTTGTCGAACATTTACAAAAAGTTTAGCCAATTACACTAGAAAAAGGATATGATGGCTCATATAACCTCAGAAAAAAAAATAGCAGAAAGAGTTAAATATTCCTGCTAGAAACTTCAAAAGGCTTCTTCACTAAACTAATTATACACTAATAATATTAATTAGGACCATTTTATTTTTTTTTACCATGGAGCAGCTGCCAATGCCTTGAACTTGAGCTCAAAGTTTGCATCTTTCTTTGTTAAGGCTCAATTTCAGATTCTACATTCTTCATCACTTCTTTCATTTTCAAAACCTTTTCTTCAATAACCCTCATTTCCTCTTTTGCTTCTGCTAGCTCAACTTTCTTTGATGCAAGAACGTTTTTCGATTCACCTGACAAACTATCAAGCTTACTTATCCTTGCGCGTAAAAATCCAACGTTCATACCTAAACACTCGAACCCTTTCAATGTATTGTCCCAAGTCTCAAGATACTCACGAGGAGTCGAACTCTTACAGGCTCTAATGGCATCAGCAATGTTCACAGTTTCAGTAATCATTCCAGCAACTAGCTTGACATTTAGGCCACCAAGTAAATGGTCATGGAGAAATGAATTTTGGGTGCGACAAAGATCATAGTATTTGGTCCGAATGTGCAATGCAGGAACCTCCGAGTCGATGATCAGGCCATCGACAAGAATGCTGAAACCAGAATAGTCCTTCACATCCTTGAATTCAATTATTGATTCTGAAAATCTAATGCCTTCTAATACTTCAGAGCCATTATCGCTGTCATTTCCACATTGATCAGCTACAGGGTTGTGGTCCGAGTTTGGTAACAACATAGCTTCCTCAATTTTGTCATCTTGATTAATATCAAGGATAGGAGGCTCCAAGTATTTCTCCTCTTTTGCTTCACAACTTTTCATCTCTTCGTCATGATCTATCGAGATACTAATATCAGTAAATCGACAGGTTGTACATCTTGTTTGCGATATAAAATTAAATATACTGCTTGTAACCATACCAGATTTGATTGGTCGAGCACGAAAATCCAGATTTAGAAGAGTAATAGCACCATCAATTTCTGTCAAGCAATTTTCTCGTATTATGTATACCTAAAACAGGGGAAACAACAATAAGGCCATTGCTTTACTGTACCTTTGGGACATCATAAAACTGCAACATACAAAGAATATTAACATGGTCACTTCAGAATAAAAAGATAGTCCAATGCACTAACTCGGGTCTGGAAAAAGATCGAGTCACATTGTGTCTATTGTACGCGACAGATGTTGTAAAAATGAGAAGTT
Organism: Solanum pinnatisectum; assembly: GCA_035578085.1. NCBI lineage: Eukaryota > Viridiplantae > Streptophyta > Magnoliopsida > Solanales > Solanaceae > Solanum > Solanum pinnatisectum. The sequence continues at coordinate 29,514,315 of CM069081.1, forward strand.
ACCTTAAATTTGGAGGGTTGGATCAATTGGAAGACCAAGACATCCCCTTCGAGAAGGTTATGAGCAATGGAGAAACCTCTCCAACCCCCACTCAATCCGTTCTTATCAATAAGGTACTTGGTAGGAGATTCTTCGTCATTTTCATCCACTAAAACAACAATGTCGTCATGTTTTGGCAAATGACAATCACAAAATTTCTTCGGGAAACTCTGTTGTATTCACAAAAAACAATAAGACCATGGTACTAACAAAACTTCTAATTTTTTCAAGAAAATTTTAACTTACCAACCAAAATCCCCCACTGACATGTGAAGGGAGCATATACTTGACAAAACTAGGAAATTGACAAGGCAAATTTGCTTCTACTTCTGCAGCTCGCAACATCGCAGATGAATTTACATCAACAGAACTGTGTTTCAGTGTCTTTTTTTCAGGGCTAGTAAAATCAAGAATCAAAAGCATTATCAGAAAGATAACAAAACCATAAAATTAAATTAACAGTAAGTTTTTGCATTTTTGACACTGACCATATTTGAACCTTCTTTTTACCTCCATTTACCACCTGGCAAAAGAATTTTACAGGTACATTTATTAGTGCTAATAGAAGAACAAGGGGCATGACCAAAAATTCAATATTTACAACATACATTCAAGAAATGACACCTAATGACCTTGGAAATGGACAGTCTTGAACTTTTGACCTTTGCTTGCCCCGTGGCAAAACTTGAAGATCAAAAGTCAAAACTTGAAGTTAGCGGGACAAAAGTTTAAGATCACCCACCTCGAAGAACATAGAAGCAAAAATGAACATAAAAAGGTGCTTATTTATCAACAAAAAGAGTAAAAAAAATGGTTGTCACCTTGTTGGTTTTACTAGGAGGCAAAGCCTTTTTCTTGATTTGCAGTGCCTTTTTCTGGTTAAGCCATCAAATGGGAGAACAAATTAGAAACATGGGCTAATCATTATAAGTAAATACTATTAATAGAAGGAGATTGAGTACCTTTGAGGAAGAAAGAGCAGGGCTTTTCTTGGAGGAATATACAGATGAGATACCCATTTCAAAAAATGGTTCACTGGAAAATTTTCTTACAACTTGCTTGCTTACCTATTGTATTGTATTTTGTTATTAGTAATTTAAATATGATGTTTATTTTAAGTGGAGAGGAGGGCTAAATTGGAGGCAAAATTTGAATTGGTTGGCAGAGTACTAGGTAGTAGGTACTAGATGGAATGATTTGTTTCCTTTTCCCAATGCTCTTTTTTACCGTTCATTTTATGGGTTTCTACTCTTTTTTTCTTCTTCTTTTTAAAGAAAAAATGACATTGGGGAAAGTTTAAATCTTTTTTCACTTTTTATATATATATATATATCAAAAAGAGTTAAAAATGATCTTAAACTATTTGAAATGAATAAAAATGTCTTTACGGTTGATAATTTGATCCAGAAATACTCCTATTGTTTGGGTTAAAATGCCTTTTTTCAAATAAATTTATTGTTTTTTTCCTTTTAAAACACATTTTTGTTCATAATAAAAATATTACTTTTAAAGAACTCTATTAGTGTTTTCTTTCTTTTAAAATCACTTTAACTAATAAAAATGTAGGGATCTTTTGCTTTCTTAATCTCATTTTATAAGTTAAAATAGAATAACTTTACGTACCTTTTTAACGGATAATATATGTCATATATATAAGAACATTATAAATTCATCATTAATTTTTATTTAAATAACGATAAAAATAATATCATATCATATATATATATATATATAAAAGAGAACTTTAGGCCCGCCTACGTAGCGCCACCACAAATCAAAATTTCCTTTTAATTTATTTATTTACAAAATTAGTCTTCCCTTTCATAAAAAGTTGTGACTTTTATGAAAAATTGCACCTTTAATGAAAAGTTGTAACTTTAATGAAGAGTTGTGATTTTATGAAAAGTTGCGACTTTTATGAAAAGTTATGATTTTTATGAAAGGTTGTGACCCTTCTCAAGGAGAACCTTAGGCCCGCCTACGTGGTGCCACTACAAATCAGAATTCTTTTTTAATTTATTTATTTCCAAAACTAGCATTCTCCTTTTATGAAAGGTTGTGACATTTATGAAAAGTTGTGACTTTAACTAGCATTTCTCTTTCACGAAAAGTTGTGACATTTACGAAAAGTTGTGACTTTAATGAAGAGTTGTTACTTTAATGAAGAGTTGCGACTTTTATGAAAGGTTGTGACCTTTTCGAAAGGTTACAACTTTTCCAAATAGTTGTAACATTTTCGATAAAGCAAAATAAACATTTATTTACACTACCCTTTATTATTTATAAATATAGAGATTTCCTCTCATTTTAAAAAAACAAAAATTCTGAATCTCTTCTTCTTCTTCTTCACAATTAAATATTTGTGTACTTTGCTCCTGTTGAGTGGCTCACTGACAACATTGCTTATGTTACAAATCCTGGTATGTATTTTTACAGTCATTAATTTATGCTTATGTTATTAAGAATAAATGATAAGATGTAATAATTTAAATTTCCATGCGAAGTGCGGGTAATTTTACTACTAATATAATAAAACAGGAAATATTTTGAAGTAGGGAAAAGGGAAATGGGGAGGGGGATTTGACTTTGTTCATTTGTTGTCAACTTGCCATTTTAAATGCTGAGACAGGCTTTAGGTCGTCTCTTGTAAAAATGAAAGTTAAACAACCAGAGTTTTAACCCAACAGAAGAAGAGGCACTCAACTGCTTGTCTTCTAAAAATTCTTCTAATAATAACCAATTTGCCTTCTGAAAATAACGATACAGCCTTTTTATAATTTATTTTTTTTGGTACGATAGAACTGTTGCACACTGATTCTATTTTAGTTTTCTATGCAGATTGGATAGAATTTAGACATGTATACTTCAAGACTCTAACAGTCCATCCATCCAAAGTTTGTTTGATTTGAACTTAAACAATGAATCATAACTCAACCAATTCGATTAAAAACTGCTAAATTGCATTGCCTGTGGGTACACACCATGAAAGAATACACTATCTTTGATCAATTCAGTTCTAAAAGACAGCACTACAATTCTTATGACTGCACTAGCTAAAGGCGGGCAGCATTCCAGCTTGTGCAGTAGAATCCTATCTCGCTGAAGTTGATACATTGAGACAGTGCAGCTGTAAGATTTTTTACATCATCTAATGTGTGAGCTGCGCTCAGAGCTATCCTTAACCTGAAAGAAAGGAGCACTGAATTAAACTAATGTTCCAACCATGTTTGATCAAACATGAGCAAACCTTCATAGCTACCCACATTATCGATGTACTAACTTGCAGGCAAACAAATGGAAGTCATTGCTATACCTTATTAGGTCGAAATTTTCAAGAAAGGGACATGGGAATGCCTTTGATGCCTTCACATACTAACTATCCATTTTACAAGTACTTCAGCCCACTCAAAAGTAGCTGTTATGGAAGGTGCGCAGTAATAGGAGAAGTGATAAGCCCTTCAGTCTACTCCTCAATGCAGGAATGGAGGGCCGCTCTCTTAATAATTGAAACAGATAGTTCTGCTCACATCAAGGGAAGCTCTTCATTAACTGAGAAGCTCATTGGCTCGCCTTTGACTCTAGCCTCTCATTTAACTCGCTACTTCGTCAACTTCTTAGTCCCTAGTGAGTGTGGGACGCACCTCTACATCTTTTCCTATCTATAGTCAGGGGAATGGTGCTCATAACTACTAGCTATCCATCTAGCCCACGATAGCGAAGGCTCTAAATAAAGGTTGAATGAGGTCATTAATATTGAATCATCATAAAGATTTGGCGCTCATAGCCAAGGTTGACCTCTATTTTGTTAAGTTTATCTCCTCCACTAGGGGGTGAAGGCAAGGTAAAATGAACCACCCAAAAATCTTATATCATATGTATAAGCTAGGATAGCAGATAGCTGCATCAGAAGTTCCTTAAGCAAACTAACTAATGCAAGAAAAGAGCCCAAAGTTCCACATGAAGTAATAAGGAGGGCAAATTGACAGAAAATGATGCAACAAAATTGCCATAATAGGATGCTATTACAAAAAACAACAGCAATCACTACAAAACTCCAGAAAGTGATATGAAAGAGACAAACCTGCAAGAGTTAGGGGCCACTGTTGGAGGTCTTATTGCAGTTATGTGGAAGCCGAATTCCAAAAGATGTCTGCTTAGTAGAGATGCTATATTTAGGAAAAGATTAAAATAGAGAGACAAACGAACCGACAGATGCTCAAAAGACAGAGGGAAACCTGCTAGCTTGCAAGGCTGTCGCTTCACTTCCCACTATAAGGGAAATGATTGGACTTGTAATGGGAATTCCTGTCAGATCACGGAAATCCTGAACCCTGTTCCATATAGCTCTTCTACGCCACATCTCTTTTTTTGCCACAATAACAGCAGCTGCATAAGTCATACCATTAACAGTGTACAGGTTAGCCACATTTTTTTATAAGAGAAAAAACAGTAAAGCCACATAAAATGCGAAGGACGAAAACTGTGTGTCAGTCTCAGTTTCTACCTAGTTCTGGTTTTCTGCTCCTCATATTTCTTAATATATCTTATTCTCTGTTTTTACTTTATTTTTTCCAAATAGTAAAAGAAAAGAAAGGAACTTGTATAACTCTGGGAACTAGAAACACTAAAATTTTGTTTAAAGTGATAAGAGCAATAATGAAAATCACTAGTCAACTTGGTAGATTTACCATGTGCAGCAGCAGCTATGGGCACTGGGGTAGATGTTGAAAATATGAAAGAGCGGCCCCTGGACTGTATCAATTGCTTCCATTTCTTGCTGTTCATTTAGCATTTCAACCCCAAAAAGAGAAGAAGAGTAAACAGCATTTTTGATTGAAAATAACAGAAAATTCACTAGCTAAGTCGTGCATCAAGATCAAATATTTCAGTACTATTAAGGAATTTGACTTTCATAAAAGAGAGAGGGTTGATCTATAATTGACATGTTTAATACTACTTCATGTTCTGCTGGTTGTTGAAAGAACTCCATGTCTAACAAAACAAGCAGCCGAAAGGAAAAAAGGAAAAGAAAGTACTTATATGGATAAGAAATTCAACTTGAACTTAAGAGGTATAGAGCTCAAAATCCATAACCCAAAGAACTTCTGTGCGATCCACATAAAGAAAGGTAAGTGAAATCGGTCTCGTTACAAGTCTACTTCAAGTTTCTGATTAATGAAAGGAGATTGGCTCCAAATGCTGTTCAACTGCCAAGTGGTTTCAACCTGAAAACTCGCAGCAGTAGATAAAAAAGTAGTGCTCCTAAACTGAAGATTTGTGTCCTAAAGATTAATCAAAAGAGGACAGGACTTAAGACCTCATGCAGTCTTCAGTGAAGTAAGATATAAAAGAATGTGTCTATGTATACACATAATATACACGCGGGCATGCACACAGAGACATACAATTTACTATTACTTTTGGAGTACCTGCATGCTATGTATCCACCATGACAACCTCCTGCCTTACTCAGAGTACCAATGCAAATGTCCACATCACTTATGCAGTTGAACAACTCTGCCGCACCACCACCGGTTTTGCCACAAACAAATGTTGCATGAGCCTAGAAAGTTGAAGGAAAAAAAAGAACAAAAGTTCTCATAATAATTACACATATCATAATCGAATCAGTTCAACAATAAGTAAAAATAAACTTCGTAAGCAACAAACTATTATATTAAGGACGAAATATCAAGAGATGGAAGAACTCAAGGAAAGTAAATGCACATGGATACTATAGTTCTTTGGAACTACTTCACTAGTGCTTCCCAATGAAGATACGCAATGGATATCGAAGGGGAAAAATTAGTAGGACCAAAGCAAGATTCTGAGGAACAAAATAAGATAAATATGGCTTTCTTTACTAGAAGTTTAAAGACTTACATCGTCAATTGCCAACAAAAAGCCATGCTTCTTACGGAGTTTCACAAGCTCAACCAGTGGTGCAAAGTCTCCATCCATACTAAACAAGCTGGTAAAAGAAGGACAAAATCAAGTGCTTGCAAAAAAATTACTCAATTATAGTAAATGCTCCCCCGATTGCTGTTTATACACAACTTATCCATCTTTGTACAGCTAAAAGATCATAAAAGTAACTACATTTAAATAATGCATTTAGGTATGGTCACTATAAAATTGATTGGTGCCACTCATTTGTTCTTTTTCGTACTTTTTCCTTCTTTTTTGTTTTTTTGAAACTGGTATTAAAGTTACACCATACTACTTTTTCTTCCTTCTGCTTCAGGATTTTTGGGGTCATGACAGTGCAGTTGATAACAAGTGAAACTTTCAATCATGACTAACCTGTCAGTAATGACAACTTTTTTCTTCATTGGGCAATTTGTTCTGTTAAAACACAAATAATATACAAATGAAGAACAGAATAACATCCACTGTAAGTAGAAATCAAATGAAGAATAACATACAATAACTCATTAAGATGGTGCATATCACAGTGCTGATAGACAAAAGCAGCTACGCTTTTCTGTTTCTCAGCTAGACGTATACCATCAATGATTGATGCGTGATTCAGGGCATCGGAAAAAACAGCAACTCTTTCATCTATTGAAGGTTGACTGTCTTTGGCTAGGAGCAGACTAACATTGCCTACAGCTGTCATAAAGGCCATATTGGCTGAAAAGCCTGTGGGACAAAGAAGGCAATCCTAATATGTAAAATCAGAGAGAGTAAGCATCAGTTTGGATCAGTCAATCACTGAAAGTGTGTCAGTTTTTGGATAATAATCCCAATTTAGAACCATTGCTAGTTAAAAACATTCCATGAATTTGAAAGATACATCCACTCATCTTAATACTATGCAGAGTCCTAGATGATGATTATGGAACTTTGAAATATTTACTCCAGCATCCAGGTGGTATAAGAATAGAAGAAAGACAAATCAGATGATATGATTTAATAGTTAATTATCATCAAGCAAGTGGCAATCGGTTCCTTATTTGACGAGATTTGCAGCTAAGTGTGAGAACCTAGTTTAATAAACATAAAATTGTCTTTATCAAATAAATAATAAACACGCAAGTTTCTTTTTGTGGTGTACAAGACATCAGAAGCAATTGGTAAAAAGGCAACTCTTTTTTTTTTTTTATGCTTTCTTTGTGTGTGTGTTGGGGGGGCTGAGAACAGAAGCAGGAGGAAAATCGAAAATAACATGTAATAATTTTTCTATTACAAATTCTTCTGAGAGTAGTCCTCCTTCATGTCCAAACACAAGGTATAGAGTTACCTTGCTCATTATTAAAATCCCTAAGTTATATTTCCCTAATTCTAGAAGGAAAAGATAAAATGGAGAATAAGTGAGGTACTAACACATTATAGGCTCCTGCATTTTATTATCTTCTTACGGATAGATAATCTCCCAACTAAGCAAGTTCACCAAATCAAATTATAACCTCGAAGAGTTAACTAATGAAAAAGATAATACCTCCTTGCTTTTCAACTCTGCCAGTGATGACTCTAATAATCTATGATAATTCGTATAACCACATATTAGTGCAGAACCTCTTGGACCCATTCCATGCTTTTGAACTGCCTGAATACAACAGTCAGAACACATTTACCCAACGGGACATGATAGCATTACAAGAATTCATTAATAAACAAAATAGGAGTTAATAGAATGCCTGTGTTGCAGCTTTGATAACTGAGGGATGGGAACTCAAGCCCAGATAATCATTTCCGGAAAATAGAATTAACTTTCTGAATCTTCCAGCACTTGTCCCTGCTTCAGTATAAGCAACGCCACTACCACCAAGGTCATCTCCTATAATTGATTAAAAGTATGTGATGAGTGCAACATCTCAGCCTGTTATGATAATTCATACAAGGGACTGTAGCGATGCAGTATCGCAAAGTATTTCATTTTTGTAAAACTTGTAGCTTTTCTTAAGGTAGCATCCTTCAGCCTTTTTATTAGAACTAGCGTAGCATGTACGAGTAATGCAACTAGGAGGTAAATGAAGCTACCACTCTCTCCATACCAATTTATGAGGCAATTATTCTTCTTTGTTTTACGTTCTTAAACATTTAGACGCAATTCCATTTCTGCATGACTATCACAATTGTCCAGTAAGTTTCTCAAATGATTACTCAACTTGATGAATTTATATACTAAGGTCACTTTTCTTTGTTTTGTATAAAAAAAGGGTCACTAAATGATTCATTTGTTTCTTTAAAAGCCACACTCGCCAAAAATTTCCACCAGAAAATTCATTGTGTTCTGTTGAAGGTGAAATTCAGTGTTACCGGAGATAATGGCTCATGTAACAGAGTGCAAATAAAGGGGTGCATTTCTCTTGAGAATGAAGTAGAAGAGAGATCGTTATAACACGTTATTCAACAATAACAACAACAACATACCCAGTGTAATCTTACAAGTGGAGACTGGGAGGGTGGGGTGTATGTAGACCTTACCCCTACCTTGTGTGAGGTAGAGAGGTTGCTTTCAATAGACCGCTGGCCCAAGAAAAATGCTTTCAAAAACAAGTTTGGCAAAAGCAAGAGTAAAAGCTATGGTGAAAATACCGTAGAAAAGAGAAGTACTCACAGCAAAAACAGTAAAGATAACCCAAGTAAAAGAAACAACGGTAGTGATACAATTTGAAAAATAAGATAGTAATATAATAATAATAATGATACGGGTAAGTAGGGAGCAGACAGGGTGCTCAGAACTAGAACTGTGCTCTCCTATAAGAAAGAGAGAAATTGCTCGACTACCTACTAACCATCTACCCTAATCCTCCACCTCCATACTTTCCTATATAGGATCATGTCCTCGGTAAGCCGAAGATATGACATGACATGTCTAATCACCTCTTTTCCTTGATCTACCTATACTTCTCCTTAGACCTATCACTGTCAACTTATCGCCCCTTCTGACTAGGATCTTGTGCTCCTCTTTACATGCCCAAACCATCTCAGTACTATTTCCCACATCTTATCTATCACTGAGGTCATTGCCACCTTACCCCGTATATTTTTGTTCCTAATCTTATCTCTCCTAGTGCGCACACACATTCATCTAAGCATCCTCATATCCACTATATTCATGTTCTGAACATGTGAATTCTTGACCAAACAATACTCTGCCCCATACAATAGTTGGTCTAACAACTACTCTATAGAACTTACCATTATGTCTCGGTGACACATTCCACACATAATACACCAAATGCAAGCCTCCATTTAATCCACCCCACTCCAATTTGATGTGTGACATTGATTGACCAAGATACTTAAAGCTTCATCTCTTAGGGATGGTTTGTGTATCAATCCTCACTTCCATATCCACCTCATGTGATATGTCATTGAACTTACATTCCATGTACTATGTCTTATTCATGTTCAACCTTGAAACTTTTAGGCTCTAGGGTCTGTCTACAAACCTACCGTCTATCACTAACTCTGTCGTGTGTCTCATCAATCAATACTTTGTCATCTTCAAATAACATACACCATAGTACCTCTCCTTGAAGATGTCGTGTCAATTCATCCATCACCAAGACAAATAAAAATAGGCTAAGAGTTGATCCCTGGTACAACCCCATTTTGGCTGAAAAGTGCTTCGAGTCTCCTTCCACAGTTCTCACTTGGGTTTTGGCTCAATGGTACATGTTCGTTGGTCGCCCCGACATGAATCAAAATTGGTTCTTTGAAATAGACATAGGCCTCCTCGTCCTCATCTCTACCACCCTCTCTCTAACTTCCATAGTATGGTTTTTAGAAGTTTAATACTCCTACCGTTGTTATAATTTTGGATATCACTCTTATTCTTGTACAATAGGATCACTATACTGCGCCTTCATTCTACGGGCATTTTAGTCATCCTAAAAATGACATTTAAGTAATACAAGAACTCAGCTAGCCACCTAATACCTACTTTGCATGCATTCCAAAAATCCATAGGAATATCATTTGGCCCGGTCGCTCTTCCCCGTCTCATCTTATGAATGCCCCCTTGACCTCCTTATACTTCTGCAATACCCAAAATCTCGACAGCTCCCAGAGTGTTCTAAATCAACCAGCATAATATTCTTTTCCTCCTTCTACTATGCTTGTCATCTTTGCTTAATTCGTGCTCTTCCACCAATACTTCACCACCAATAACGTTACAACACGTTATTCATTGAAATTTAAAGAATTCATACAAAGAGATTGAATAGCACACGATAATCACATACTCCAACTTGCATTCAAATAAAAAGGCTAAAATAAGCAAGAATCAAGTTCAGCTCAAGTACAATTACAGACACACAATAATGGTTGCAGCCTCGTAGGCTACCAAACATGCATCACGGTGAAGCTACAACTTAGACAAACTTAAGGCATCTTAGAGCAGCAAATTCTGCCAACTTGTCCGACTCAATTTGGGAGGTACCTAATTGAGATGTTACAACAATGTAAAAGAAGCCAGGAGCAGCCAGCCGACCCTTTTACACAAGTAAAACCAGTACGGGTAGATCACATTCAATTGATTTTCCGGCGAGTGTGACTTTTAACTAAATGAATGAATAGTTCCATGACTTCTTTTTATATAAAACAAAAAAGAAAGTGACCTTAGTAGATAAAATTCATCAAGTTGAGTGAACATTTGAGAGCTTTACTCCACAACTTTCAATATAAACTAGTCAAATTTTAAAGATTTTTTATCCTATGAAACTAAACTTTCCACACATTACATTTATATCTTGTTTCATCAAATATGAAATTAGAAAAAGAAAGGCGAAAAGGGGGAAAATGAGAAAGTATACCAGGAGAGGGAATATCTTGAAGCCAATTCTGGAATGTGGTCTCTGAAATCTCTACTTCGACTGAGGCTCTATCCCATTGGCGCAATCCATCGAAACATTCAAACTCATCGGAATGTGAATTATGGTCGGAGAGATGAATTGGCCTAAGTGAACGGAGGAGTTTACGGGACTCCAGTTTCTCAAGTGTCTGCTCAACCCATTCGTTCCAAGAGTCCATTTCCGAGGGCGTGAAGAACGAAGTGAAGGTTGAGTACTGTAGTCTACACACTTTTTGGAAGGAGATAAGGAAACCAAATTTAATTTCGTTATGTTGTTAACCTACTTTTCTGACGGGCCCCCCCTGAATCTTGTCCTTTAGTTAACTAAAACTCAATTATACCAAACATCATGCTGGAAAATTTTAAAGAAAAACATGTACAAATTATCCCAAAATATATAGATACATACTCCCTAATTCCTTGTACACATTTTCTTTTTTAGTTCCTAATTACTTTTCCATTTTAACAAATCAAGAAATGACAAAAGAAATTTACCTATTATATCCTCAGTTAATTACTTTAAAAAAAGTAAAACTTTTTGAAAATCTTAAGTTTTTTAATTCATTCACTTCATAATTAATAGGGGTAAAATGGTAAACTCACTCTGTCAATTATTGTTTTCGTAATAGGTGTGTCTATTCAAAAGTGGATAAGTAATTAGGAACTGAGGGAGTAATATATATTGTGTCATGGAGGACTGAGAAGTTTTGGGATAGGATTAAAATAAGCCTCAATAATATCATGATAAAATATCGATATATTGTCATAATATTATGAATGATTGACGAGTGTCTCAAGGACTGAAGCAGACGCCAATGCTATCATGCTAGTATATATATAATATAATGTAATGGTATCATGGATAATTGAGGACTGTCTTATTGAAGGAATGAAGCAGCTATTCGTGATGGCATGCAATTATATAGATATATTATGATAGTATCATGCATAGAATTGTGGAGTTTCTCATTGAAGAATTGTTTTAGTTCTCCATGATGTTATGTCAATACATAGATATATTATGATGGTATTATGGAGGATTGAAGAATTTATTATAGTATGTTTCGAAATGAAGAAACTCGAACAACTCAACTGTTTCCTTGGTGTAGAGGTTGAGTCGCAATGAAGATGAAATGTGTTTGCATAAACGAAATATTTTTAAGATATCTTGAAGAAGTTTGTGATATTCAATCGCAAATTAATAGTGAAACCAAATGCTAAGATGTATGCTCATAAAGGAAAAGACTTGAAAGTTGCAATATTATATTAACAATTTGGGGATAGTTTGATCTACTTAGATTTAACAAGACCTAACATTTCTTACGTAATTGGTGTAAAGGAAAAGGCTCAAATATGTCATCGAACTTTGAGAAAAGACTTATTTATGTCATTTGTTAAAAGTTTGGCTCATATATATATATATCATTGTCATTTGAGAAAAGGTTCATCTATGTCATTATTTTATAACTCTGATTTTGCGAAACCATTTTGTACCTCAACAAGACCTCAAACAACTTTAAACACTTTTTAATTGGAATTTTGGATCAAATATACTCTTTTTGCTTCTTCTTCCTCAAGAACACATGAATAACATAAAGCTATCAAATGGGTTAGGTGGCTCGATTTTTGCCCCATTAAGATCGGCCCGCTAAGGGACCGACACCAGTTAGACTGGATCGCACCCGACCCACATAGTAATTGTACTGGATCGATTTGGTGTTTTTTTGGCCTCAACCCGGTAAGATCGGCTCGAGAAGTGATTTTTTTTAATAATATAATGTAAGTATTCTATTATATTAAGTAGTATATTCAGTATATATTATAAGTATATATATATATATTATAATGTAAGTATTCTATTATAATAGTTAATATATTGTGTATATTTAGTATATAATGTAATATAAAGTAAGTATTATATTATATAGATAGTATATTGTATGTGTATTTATTATACATTATACGTATATATATACATAATTGACGGATCGTTCAATCAAACTATAAGGGACCTTTACTGATATAAGTAATTACGGCAATAGTGAATGTAATCCCCTACTATTCGGGTCCGTCGTATGTCTACTGTGCCTTACGGGTAATCCAACGGATTTCTTCGGCAGTCTTTCATAAACCTGCCTGGATAAGTTACATCCAACCTTAGTCTAACTGTCCAAACTGTCTTCATAAGAGACACAAACGCCATTTCCTAAAGTAACCTAGTATGTTATAGCTCAACACAAATAGTTTAGCCTATCATTTAGGCTAAATACATAAAGAAAATAATAAAAGGAAAGAAGTGCCTGGAGTCGAGCTCTAAACCCGCTGATGTACAAACCAAATTGGAAGCTTTTATTCAAACTTAAGAAAAACTTCCAAAAGGAAATATTACAATACTTGAGAGAGAGATAGAGAGAGAGAAGGGGGGGGGGGTTCTGAAACCTGCCTCCTAACTAAAACTTAAGCCTCTTTATATAGAGGTCTACAAGGGTAGAAATGTAAAATTACAATGACTCACACTCTCTACATTGGCCAATAACAAAGAGATAAGGTCGACAAACAGGCGTGGCCTTCTTTATTACAACACATGGCCGACATGACTTTCAGCTCCCACTCCTCTTTTTAAAGATATTTTTCACTAAAGTTGCTTGTCTTATTACCCCTATTATTTCTTCGTGTGGGGTATCATATCTTGTTCTTGCCTTTGCAGGTGGCTTTGTTGGAAGATTATTCCACTTGCTCTTGGAATTTTGCTAAAAGAGCATCAATGTCTATTTCATCAGTGCTATGATCACTCTGCGCTTCACCAGCTATTCCTTTATCATCGTTGTTTGTGTGACTTGCTGAAGCCATGAAAATAGCATCTCAAATATCTATATCAAGATTTTTTATTAAATCCTTTTTGACTTCCTCCATGTACATGGCGATAGCCTTTGATTTAGATATGATTCCTTTCTTCATATGAAGTTTCCTTGTAATTTTCTTGAAAGGACTTATATCATTTCCTTGAATTTCTAATCGACCCTCATTATGATATTTATCGATCGTTTGATTTATTAAATCTAAAATTTCCTGACCATGAATTTTTCTTTCAAGGTCTTTATGTATCAATTTGTTCCAAAATTTTGTATAAAAAGTTCTTTGTAGGCATGGGAACCCTTCAGAAATGTTATCAACTTCTACGGACCATTTCATAATCCATGGGATTGACAATTCTATGAAGAAATACATTAAAGACATCCCTTCAAAGAAAATATTATCTCTTTATAAAACTATAAGTCTTGGGGATATATCTATCCATTCTGAATATAATTTCTTGTATTGCTCTGGTAGGATTTTCATCAAAGGACCATATAAAGTCCACCATTTGCAAAACCAATTTGGAATTTGCCTGTCGAAGACATTAGAACATATTTTTATGAACCATGAATGTTTTCTATTAGCATTTTCTTATAATAATGCTTTATTAAAACTATCAACATAATCCCAGTAGTTATATTTTACTGCGACTTTTTGTTCAGGATGGATATAATCCATTTCCTTTAAAGGGCTCAATCTCCATTCTTCAGGAGTTAAAATAATTTTTATAATAATTTTAGAAAAGTTATAAACTTTTCTCGTATTAGCTGGGTAGAAATGTTGAAATTCACCTGACCCTGTAGCTGAGAGTATCATCTCATAGTGCATCCTGTATTTGTAAATAGTTGTAGTATAACAAACCATGTCCATATATCGAGACATTACCTGCCATGGATCATTCTTTCATTTTAAGTCACTATTTTCCAAAAGAAGTATAACTTCTTTTTTATCATTCAGATCAAATACTTTCGTACTTTCTTCATCCATAAGGACTGTAGAATAAGCTGGGGGATTATTATCCTTTTCTTTTTTGGATTGCATAAAATCCATAAATGCTTTGTACATGGGATGGTTTGTATTAAGACCACTCGTAGAAGCACTATTAGTTGCTATCAACTGTTTGTTGCCTAGTTGAGCGAGGATATGACCTCCTCTTCCTGTTCCAATTCTTCCTCCTCTTCCCCTCTTTGAAGGTAGAGGCCATGAAGGTCTCATCCTGAAAAGAAAAATAGCACTAATTAGTCCAGATATTCTCTAGAAAGAAAATCAGGTAGACTATTATCTGAACCTTTCTTATAATGGATCTCAAAATCAAATGGTGCAAGTAATGCTTGCCATCTAGCAAACATCTGTTTAGAAACATCGTGTTTGCAATCTTTATTAAACATAAACTTAGCTACTTGGCAATCAGTTTTTATTAGAAACTTTTGATTATAAAGATCTTTTTGAAATTTTAGAACACTTTTCACTATATCCAAAATTGCTTTAGCTATAGTGGCATAATTCCTTTGAGCTGCGTTCCATTTCCCTAAATAGAATTGGATGATATAATGTCGTTTACTATCAAGGAAATATTGCGTTAGAACACCGTCGTATCCTACATCTAAAGCATCAGTTTCAACCGTCTTTTCCCAATTTGGATTGGCCAAAGTGAGACAAGGGAGGTTTTTAACCTTCACCTTAATCCTCTTGACAGCTTCAGTAGGATCATTTGACCAAGCTTTTGGATTGTTCTTAAGCCTGTCGTATAAAATAGCCGTATCGATGGCTAAGTCTTTTATAAAAGGGGCAACATAGTTAAAACTTCCAAGAAATCTCTGCAATTGAGTCTTATTAGTCATAATATTAGGAAATTTGGATGCAATTAATAGGACTAATATTACCTCTTTCAATGTTATGACCCAAACATCTAACATTTCTCTAAAGAGAAATTACTAAACCATTCTGAATAATAATTTTCTTAAATAATTCAAGATGCTTGAAATGGGTTTCCACATTTTTGGAAAATACTAGAATATCATCTATATAGACTATTATGAAATTTGTATAAGGCATGAAAATATCATTCATAATTTTTTGAAATTCTGATGGAGCATTTTTTAACCCAAAAGGCATAACGTTCCATTCATACTGACCCATGGGGACATTAAAAGCAGTTTTAAACCTGTCCGACTCAGCTATCTGAATCTGCCAATAACCTGATTTCAAATCAAATTTAGAAAATATAATGGCATCATAAACTCTATCCAATAAATCTTTTTTATTAGGGATAGGGTACCTAATCAACTTCAAGGCTTTATTAAGCGGTTTATAATTAATAACCAACCTTGGAGCGCCTCTTTCCTGTTCAGCATGTTTATTAACATAGAATGTTGTACAAGACCAGGGGGACTTAGAGTGCCTTACGAGGCCTTTCTGTAATAAGGAATCAATTTCCTTTTTGCATAATTTCAGATAATCTGCGTTCATTTGGCAAGGTCTAGCTTTAGTAGGAATATTATCCTCAACGAAGTTATCCTTGTATGGGAGGCTAACCACATGTTTTTTCCTGCTCCAGAAAGCGTTAGGATGGTCTCCACAAATATCAATAGAGAACTGATTTTTTAAAATAGCAATTTTTTCTTATAATTTAGGATTTTGTAAAATATTATCAATCTCGATACTATTAATTTCTTGTTTTATAAAATTGATTTGGTTAGTTTTCAACATTAATTTCGAGGTTAATTCATTAATCATTCTCGTAAAAGGTTTTGTAATAAACTCAAGTATAAAAGGTTTTTTATTCCAGGTACCAATAATTTTTTCATTATCCCAATGAGTAAGGGGGGAAATATCATTTATAAACGGTACTCCTAAAATAATTTGATTAGTAATATCTTTAACTAAGACAAAGCTTTTAGGAAAACATTGTTTTCCTTTGCAAATAAAAGTTTTAGGCAATTTAAATTCAATACTCATTTTACTATTATTTGCAGAATGGAGACTATGGGTAGTTTTATGAAAATATCTCGAAGGGATTAAACCTTCCTAAGTACAATTTAAATCCACCGCACTATCAATGAGAGCAGTAAATTCTTTTTTATAATTGTAATCTATGAGAAGAATAATTTTAGTATAAAACTTTTGAGACGTAAAAGCTTTAAGAATTTGTAATATTTTTTTATCATTTTTAATATAAACATTTCTCATAAAATCAAGGTTATTACTTTCTCCTTTAAGAGACGAAGATATTCTGAGTTATTACCTAGATCTTTAAGACTTTCGATATTATCGAGTCTGACCTCTATAATGACATTCTTTTCTTTAAGAGGATGAATGTCTTCCTTGAGATTATTAATTTCTTGTTTCAAATCACTAATAGTAGTAGGAGAGCTTATAAGCTTCTTCCTTTCGAGTAAGATGTTTTTAACCTCTGCCATGGTATATGAACCTAATAGGTAGAATATTTAGTATACATTATAAGCATAATAATGTAAGAATTCTATTATAGTATATAGTATATTGTGTGTAGATTTAATATATACTATAAGTATATATATAATATAATGTAAGTATTATATTATAAAGATAGTATAGTGTGTGTATTTAATGTATGTATATATATATATATATAATGTAAGCAATCTATTATCAAAAATAGTTATAATTATTTCAAAATTAAATAGATAACAATACATTATATTGATAATTGACTTAAACTTACAAATTAATAAACGTATTAAAAAAAATAGAGCCCGATCCGTTTAGCTCACTAGGTGAAAACGCAGACCCAGTTTGTTAGGCCCAGCACAATGGGCTCACAGGTTGTGAGTTGTGCCAAATTCAAGATTTCTTCTGTGGAACCCAAGACCGAACCGACCCATTAGTGGGTTGCCTGGATCGATAGCCCAGTAAGGGCTAATGTTAATGGGCCAGTCTAGCCCTGCCCAACCCATTTAACAACTTTAGAGTAACATCAAGAACTCTCAAACTTCTAACTTCTTAAATTACCTCAAATTTTGACCATGCCATTAATTTTTATTTTATTTTTTTAAAAGCCAAAATTCTTAAATTATTTGTGGAGTTAAAAAAAACTCACCCGTATTAAAAAAAAAAATGAAAATCAGTCCCAAAAATTCAAAAATATGCTTTGATTAATGTTTTTGTTGCTGTTTTTATTACTAGATCTTTGTTCCCTAGTATTTTTTTGAATCTATTTTCAAATTTTCAAGTGATTTGGAGTTGTGGAGAAAATTCCACCATTAAAGGATGTTGAAGTTTTTGAAACTTTTGAAAAATTTCAAGTGGATCTTGTTGGGTTAGGTTGAATTCAAACTCAAAAGATATTGAGTTTTGGTATCTAGTTTGAAGAGAAACTACTCTTGAAATTAGAGGTCATTTCATGAAGAATTGAAGAAGTTGGAAATTTGGGAGTTTTTGATGTTCTTCATGTGTTCTTGAGGAAGAAGGATCAAAATGAGTACATTTGATTTAAACCTCAATTGAAAAATGTAAAAAGTTGTTAATGGTCTTCTTCAGGTAAAAAAATAATTTTACAAAATCGGAGTTAAAAGATACTGGCATGAATGAGCATTTTCTCAAACGACAATGAAATATATAAACCAAATTTTTAACTGATGACATAAATGAGTTTTTTCTCAAAAGTTCGATGGCATATTTGAGTCTTTTCCTTTAGTATAATGAGTCGCTATATGCAAAATTCAAAGAAATCTCCTTTGAAAGCAGTTCCAAGAATTTTGAGAAATGTCAATGATACAATTGTTGGGTTATGAAGGTGATTTTGGCGTCATGCGGAAGCTTACAATTGCATATCATATGGTTGATAAATCAGATGACAAAAACTTATACTAATAATCAAAATATTATTATATGATTTGACAAATTGACCTACATATTAAAAACAAATAAAAAACATTAAAATTGTAGAGAGAAAATCTCCCCATAAATAAAAGTCTCTAAACAACTACATTGTGGATTCTATTGTTTTCTTGATATGAGAAGAGGGGTCTTCAATTTATAGGATTCCAAATATTTCTTCGAAGGAAAGAATAAATCAAATATGGAAGAAAAATATATTTTCCTTTCATGAAAAGTAAAAACATTTATAGTAACGTTTTGTCTTTTCTTTTAGGAAAAAATAAACTTCAAATAAAGTAAGAAAATCAGGGTAAATCCCTAACAACAATTGGATATGGTATTATATACAAGAAATGTGGAGATCGTAAGTTAGTTGATTATTGTTATGCTGACTATGCATGAGATCAGGATATTCCACACTCAACTATTCGATATATGTTTATGCTTGCATCAGAAGCAGTCTCATGATTTAGCAAAAGGCAATCAGTTGTGTCTTTATCAACAACAAAAGCGGAGTATTGAATACCAACAATGGCAACTCGAAAAAGAATACTTGACTAATGTAGTTATTGACAAATTTGAATCAACCAACGATTTATGTTACTCCACTATATTGTGATTATTAGTCGACAATATGTCTTGCAGAAAATTCAATTTTTATTCAAGAGCAAAACACGTGAAGATGCATTATTATCTTATTAGAAAAAAAATGCAAGAGGAAATTAGGTTGAAGTACATCAACGCAAAGAATTAAATTGTAGATTTGTTCAGGAAAAACTTGAGTATTAACAAGTTTGGAAGGATTTATATGGAGCTTGATAAGGTAGAAATGAAAGTTGGTGTTGAGGGAGAGTATTGAAAATAGTAACATTAGTGATAGATTTTGGTCATTTTGCTTTATTGAGTCTTTAGCATTTTGCTTATCTTTTAGTGAAAAAGTTATTACTTTAATGCCTATAAAAGACATAAATAACGCAAATATTTGTAATAGCTTTCTTCCTTATAGTATTGATTTATGTGCACCATGATGAGACATCTGATGATAATGTCGAAGGAAAATGGTTCCGGCAAGTGATATTCTATAAAGTCGAAGAGAAATAGTTCGGAATAGTGACATTGTGCTGAAGGGAAATGGTTCCGGCAAGTGACATATTATAAAGCCGAAGGGAAATGGTTCTGGCTAGTAATATTGTGCCGAAGGAAAATAATTTTGATAAGTGATACTATATAAAGCCATTGGAAAATGGTTTTAACTAGTGATATTGTGTCGATGGAAAATGGTTCGAGCAAGTGTTTGTCTATTGTGATTTGATGAACTTGATACTTGAGATTGATCTACTTGATACTTGCGATTGATCTACTTAAGATTTGTTGATTGTTGAACTGTGATTGTTAAGCCTTGTGAGCTGTGTATTGTACAATTGTTATGTTGGATTGATTTTTATGTAGGTTGTAGTTGTGACGGTTCAATTGAGATGAAAGGAGTACTTGTATTCTAGCCTAGTTTTGCCTTGTTTAGTAGTTTACTTGCTGAGTACTGTGTTGTTTGGTACTCACCCCTTACTTCTACACTGTGTAGGTTCTGAGCCCGGATCCATGTCACCCTTCTCCATCTATTTCCGAGGCTTTCTGAGGATACATTGAGTGGTTGCTGCTTGTCATCCCGGCAGTCCCTCTTGTTCCTTAGTTTATGTTTCGTTCTATTCAAAAGACAAAGACATTGGGACTTGTATTATCTTTCAAATTTTGTATTATTATACTAATGACTTGTACATGTGACAACCAAGTTTTGGGGTTATACTAGAATGACTAAGTATTGAACTCTTATGCTATTGTTGCTTTACTCTTCACATTTCTTTTGTGTTATGCACCACATAAAAAAATAATCATTAGCAGCAATTAATTAACGACAATTGCTTAATTACTGCTAAATATGTATTTTTAGTGGCAATTAACACTCTTTATCTATGTCCCTAAAGCCTTTAGCGACATTGGTTCTAATGACACTTAATTAATGCCAGTAAAAACTTTAATTAGCACTTTATTAATATCTATATTTATTGCCGCTATAAGTTATTTTTGTTGTAGTGTTGGGTGAGGCTGACTTGTCATGGTGGGATTAGACGAGTGTCATCACGTCCATTTTTTGGTCATGACAATTAATAATCCAAATGTCTAACGTAGGGGTGGGCATAATATGGTATATACCGAATTATCATACCATATTAAATATTTTGATACCATAATTTTGGTATTATGGTATTTAATATGGTATATGATATACATTTTTTTTTGTATTCGATATGGTATTTGATATAAATAGCATATCGAAATCCGAATACCATACCGAAGTATATAATTACATAATTAACATATATATATACATATATATATATATATATATTATCATCATCCTTATTATTATTATTATTGAAATACTAACAAATATGCAACTAGTAGTAGTATAAACTTAATGTTCAGAACTTAAAACTTTTACTATTCTATTTTGATTTAAATTTATTTATATGTAATTGATCAACAAAATGAGTTGTTTGTACTTTCTTTTAATATATATTTCTAAATGTGTAATATGTTAGTATGATACGATCGTTTTTTGAATTGTTGAAGTCATAATACTTCATAATACGAGTATATATTTAATCGAAGTTGAACAAACTATAGTTACCGATTTACCATACTGTAAAATATCAAAATTGAATTCTTCAAAATATCGAACCATACCGAATTATATTGATATGATAATGATATGTAATAGTTTTGAAAAATCAAATATCGAAATTATGATACCAAAATTTCAAATACCATACAATATCCACCCCTTGCCTCAAGTATCAGAAGTCAGGAAACAAAGTACTAAAAATTAAAGGACAATGTTACTAACACAGTGTATTTGTTGACTTGAAAATCATTACAAGATGGGGATGCATAAATACAGAAATAGTCATAAACTCACGAATTTATTATATTTACTCTTCTCAAAGATTACAATTTTTTCATTTAAAAACAAAAAAATCAAAAGAGGTCATTACAAATCTCATAAATCTTAATCCATATTTTAAAAAAATCAACACACATCTTTTTTTAAAGAGATAAAATCCTAACATTGAGAAAAAAGTAAAGAGTTTATCTTAGAAAATCAAAAATCGAACTTAAGGAGGTAGATAATGACAATGACGATGACGATGAAGGTAACAATAATGGAGATTGAAGTTAAAGCAAGAGACGACAAAAGGTAAGAGGTGAGAGTGTTAGGGTTTTGCCCTGATTTTCTTACCTTATTTGAAGTTTATTTTTTTCCTAAAAGAAAAGACAAAACATTACCATAAATATTTTTACTTATCATGAAATAAAAATATATTTTTCTTTCATATTTGGTTTATTTTTTCCCTAGAAGAAATGTTTGGAATCCTATAAATTGAAGACCCCTCTTCTCATATCAAGAACATAAGAATATCCACAATGTAGTCATTTAGAGACTTTTGTTTATGGGGAGATTTATTCTCTCAACAGTTTTAATATTTTCTTTTATATTAGTTTTTCATATAATAATATTATGTTTTTAGTTAAGTTTTTTGTCGTCTAATTTATTATCATATGATTTGCAAATTATAAGCCTCCGCATGACGCCCTAATCACCCTTCATAACCCAACAGAGAGTTGATTTTTGATTTTTCGAAAGACAATTAGTTACTTGAGAGAGAAAAAGTTAAAGTGAAATAATCGAGACTTAGGACCTGTTTGACCATGTGATATGAAATTATGAGATGAAATTGAAGTTTTGTTTGGACATGCGATTTGAACTTTTTATGTTGTATGTTTTTTCATAAACATAAAAACCCATAAGCTGTAAAATCATTAAAATTGTCTCAATTCTTTATACAATTGTAACACATCGGACTTCGAAAGAGCTAAATAGAAATTTGTGCAAGTCACCCATCAATTTTTAGTTTTGGGTCAACTTTAAATGACCATATCTTTTAGCACATAAAGAATTAGGTGGCCCATTAGCTATCAAATCGAAGGTCTTCGAGTCCTCTTTCCAACGCCACCAAGTTTGTTAAATTTTGAGCTCCGAATAAGAAGTTATGACTGTTTGAGTGAAGCCTCTCCATTTAAGGCATTCCATTCATTTTAGGAAAGGGTATTTTGGTCTTTTCCTTTTTTCACTTATCTTAGCACTTTTTTCCTGACCCAATTAAGGGTTTAGTCAGATTCTAAATCACCTATTCACATTCCAAAACACTTAGAAATTTAGAGCAAAATTTCAAGAGGAGAAAATGGCGGGGTTTCAAGCGTTCTTTCAAGAACTGAGGATTTCACCAAGAATAGTGTTCTTTCCAGGTATGTAAGCTTCTTACAGTGTAGGACTCGTTCATCCTCACGCCATACCTATAATTCATCCATGAAATGGTTTATTAAGATGATCCTTGAGTAGTTCTTGATTTTAACTTCATCTTTAACAATGGAAGTTTTGAGTTTCTTGAGTTGAGGATCTTGAGTATGAGTTGTGAATCTTGATCGGGTTTATGTGAAACTTCGCTGAATTCGTGTTGGGTTTGTGAATCAAAAAGAGTTTAGAAGAAATCACTAAATTCTAGATGAGTTAGGACCTGAAATTGAGAAGAAAAATTCATCGAATTTCTGGGTACGGGTGTGGGGCGGTGCGCCACCATAGCGCCAGAACTACTGGTCAGTAGTTTGGGGCTTGGCGCGGTGTGCCAGTAGTGCACCCTAAACTTCTGCCTGTAGTTTAGGGCCTAACGCCCTGTGCCACTCAGTATGCCAGGGTCGTCTGGTCCTTTTCTTTCTCTGTTTCAATTCTGGATGTGTTCCTTTGAATCATGACTACATTCTCTTCTTCGTACTAGCTTATAAAGGTTCCATTAATTCTTGAGAGATCCTAAATGTCCTAATCACATATCTTAAATTACATTTCAAATTAACGTAAGTTTAAGATGAAAGTTCAAGAGGTATTTTTGAGTCATTTTGAGAATCCTTTTGTAATCAATAATGATTTTGAATTAAGTCATGAGAAAATAAATATGAGATGGAGAATAGTTGTATTCATGTTTGAAAAAGAGTATAAGGGAACTAAGTATTGTCAAATGTAACACGCTTACATCTAAAAAAGGGAAATGTTGATTTCTAAATGAGTTACGAGTTCAGAGAACTTTCAGGGTATTAGCTCTTTTAAGAGGATCTTTTGAGCAATTACCTCAAATTGAGAAAGAGTTATGTTTTATACATTTGAGCATGAGTTTATATTATTGGGAGTAGTATTGAGCACCGATATGGGGATGAGTTGAGACAACTCACATTCCTCATAAACAATGTAGCCAACATGGGTAAAAGGTCGTACTTTTTAGACGATTTCTTATTGCTTTTAAGCATAACTTAGTGGATCCACTTAGTTGAGGTGTTCTATACCCTGGCAATGTATATGACAGTTCTGACAGCATGGGCAAGACGTTGTATCATCACATAGCTCATAGTGATGGTTGTCGGTTAGAGAATCTCCCAAATAAGAGTAAAGAGTATGTTATTGTATTTTTATACATTTTGAGTTGATATCTATTGTTTTAAAATCTTTAAATATTGCATCTCTTGTTATTGTTTCCATATTAGAGTTGAGTTAAGGTGAGTATGGTCTTCTCATGTTATCAGTTCAGTTATCTATGTCTCAGTTTTCCCCTTACATGTTCGTACATTCAATGTACTGACGTCATTTGACCTGCATCTTTTTATGATCTAGATACAAGTGTTCAGGGTAATCAACAAGCGCTTCGTTGATACCATTTGCACTCAAGCTAGCTTTGGTGAGTCTCATTGCTTTCCGGAGGGATTCACAATTATTTCCTGTTTTGTTAAATTGTCGGGGGTCCTATCCCGACATCTATCTTAGTATTCAGAGGCTTCATAGCTAGAAGTTGAGGCGTCTCTCACTATTTCCTTATTGATGTTTTTAGACCTTGAGACAATTTCTTATGTTTATTTAAGTATTTCCAAACATATATTAAGTTAGGTTGTTGTTGACACATTATGAGTTAATTTATGCATTTGGAGTTCCCATTTTTGCTTGAGTAAGTCTTTCGCTAAGTAGTTAGCCAGGCCAAGGGTTCACTTGGGGACTGTCGATGGTTCTCGAGTGTCGGCTACATCCAAGGTGTAGGTTCGGGGCGTGACAACAATCTTACCAAATAAGCAAACGTTTATAAAATCGTATAATACACTATCACAAATATATTATTAAAAAATACAATATTTATTGATCAGGCTTTAATTCAATAAAAAAAATAAAATGAAACATTAATTGTGGTATACTAGTCTTTAATATAATCCTCCCACATAGTACATACAATCTTCTCACGTTGAGCTTGCATTTCTCGTTCATATGACTGAGAAGACGAACCAACATTGTTACTTTGAGCTATTTGTTGGTCAATTTGGTTGGTAAATAAATTTGATAAAAAATAATGAATTGGTGAATATAAATGGTAAAGTAGAATTGATTTGAAATAATAATAAATTCTATGTTAGTAAGATATAAATGGTTTTAAAAGTAGTGATATGAATTATAAATTTTATTTACATATGAAATAAATGGTTAGCAGATATAAATGTGAAGTTGTTGTTTTTTTTACAAAATATAAACTTGTGGATCAAATTTGTATTTGAAAAAAAATCTCAAATCATGATTTTTGGAGAATTTAGGATTTCACCTCATGATATGAAATCAACGTGAAATCGCATGTCTAATTACTGATTTCATCTCATGATTTCATATCGCGATATGAAATTGCATGTCCAAACACCTACTTAAAATTATTATTTGGATAGTTTTAAAAATTATATTTTACCACCTCAATTACTTTAATTTTTAGCTAATTTTTTTTTTTTTACTTGAATAGATCAAGCTTGCCCCAATTTTTTATTTAACACTTAATTGTCATCCTATACTTAATTCTCTCAAGTTTCTATACAAAAGAAAATAATTTTTTATTTACTTTTATTTGTCACAATTAAATTTGATAAACCCATTAAATAAATGAAGAAAAAAGTATTGAAAATAGTCCTAAATTCGGTGCAAATTATTAGTTTCATCCTCAGATTATTGACAATCTTAAAAATACCTCTTTACTTGACGAAAATTTAGGATTATATTTCACTCATATTATAAAATCAGGGTGTACTTAAGCTAAGTTAGTCAAATAAAAATATCTTTTTAAAACTATCACTAATCTATATATATATAATAAAGGAGAAATATAGACAATGTGATGTGATACCTCTCTATGGCCTCCCTTTGCATTTTTTTCTCTTTTTTTTTTTTTTTGCCTTTTTTTAAATTTTAATTAACTATTGTATTGTAAAAGTAATTACTTAATTTATTACAAATAAATATTTTATTAAGAATGAATATTTACAACAAAAACTCTTCACATTCTTTTTTATTTGTTTGTCTCACTTCTAATCATAAAATAATAATATTTTAAGTATTTTTTAATTTATTCACAAGGAGTTATTACCCATGACTTACCTCTCTTTAATTTTGATTTTTAATAATATTCATAACTCCCATAATTGTTATGTCCATAACCTCCAAACTTAAATTTGTAAGTTTATGATGTCTTATGGTATTCCTCTATTTTGCCTATAAATTCATACTTAGTTTCATGAAGATTCACATTCAAGAATACCTTTTCTCTTCTTCATCATATTGGTTTGTGAATGAACTAACATGTAAGAAAAAAGAAGTACATGAAGGTAAGAAATATTTCACTCTCAAGTTTTTATTTTTTCATTTGTTCTATTTTGTATCTATATAAATTCATATTTAGTTTCATGAAAATTCACATTTAAAATTATCATTTCTCTTCTTTATCATATTTGTTTGTGAATTATCTAACATGTAAGAAAAAAAAAGTACATGAAGGTAAGATATACTTCATTCTCAAGTCTTTATTTTTATGTACTTGGACATGTTTTCTTAATATTTTGTTCATATATGTATTATATATCATTCACCAAGCAAGTATAATAAAAAAAATAAATTTGTAATTCTTAACAATGTGTTGTCATTATGTAATTGTTCTTTTTAATAGTCAGTTTTCGAGATATAATTTAGTTTAATTATAATATTTATAGATTTTAAGACATGGTAATTATTTAGTATTGTTAGTACTATTGAAAAAATAATATACAAATATATTTCATATAGAATAAATTTCTTTTTTTTTTTGGTATAATTATTTTTTAATTGGTAAATGATATTTTATTTACTCGTATAATAATTTCTTTATTCAATTGGTTGCATATGATGAAGAGTTTGACATATGGAGCAAAATATGGTGGCGGATCTACTTGCAAAGGAAGATGGTAGAAAGAAAAAAAATGAAGCATAATTAAAAATTATTTTTGCTAGATCTTTTTTTTTTTTTCTTTTACTTTGACTTGTATTAGTAACTTAAGCTACTTTTCCTAGAATTTTTTTAATTTTGATTTGTATAAATTGTCAATGTTAATCATTTGGTCTTTTATTATTCTACTTTTTTTTTTTGTTATGAAGCACAATTAATATAATTATCCCATTTCAATAACAAAAATATGATGATTAGGAGTTTCATTTTTATTATACTTGCAAAAAAGTAATTGAAAATAAAATATTAATTTCATGATGCCATTTTTTAGCGTGTGCAACAATCTTTTTTTGTTACCATTCTTTTTTGTTTGAAATGAATTTATAATTTTTATACAGTCACCGATTATTATAGTTTTTTGTTCATTTTTTGTATTTTCGCCCCTTATTTTCATTTATTTATTTTACAAATAAAATCAATGCATAATTATTAATACATTTAATGTAATAAAAACATACATTTGAATTATTTATAACTCATGTCTCTTCATCTACTTGTAACTTCTAATCTTAAATATTATTCATAACTTTTGTATGTTTCATTTTTCATAATTCTTATAAATATTTAATTAGCATTTAAAAAATTATAATAAACAAATATAATAATAAAGATATAATAATTTTATTTTTTTACGATATCATAATTTGTATAGAAAATTAGTACTCCTACAAAAGATAGAGGAAATTCAAACATATAAAATATTTTCAACGTAATACAATATACTGTTATTTCAACATATTACCTCTTATTCGATTTCTTCTCCAAGGTGAATATTTTATTTTACTATATACATATAAATAGTTTGCACTTAAAAAGATGCAAAAAAATATTCTATTTTATATGTTTTAAAAAATGAAAAAATGTATCATGTCGCAGATGAAAATAATTATTAATTTATCTTATATATCCAATACTAACCTAAATATAAATATTATATATCAGTATTTTATGAATATTTCATATTATCACACGAAACATGGATAATTTCACTAGTTTGTTATATAAAATTAATAGTTTACATCAAGTTTAAGACTGCTTTCAATATTTGTTTTTTGATAAATAAAAGTGAATGGAAGGTTTATAATATAATCCCCAAACAACCTAAAGATAGCATTAATCCTCCCAAATTCAGGAAGAAAGAAGATCAACAGGTCGTCTTTTCTGTCAACTCCGGAAAGAGTAGAAAAGACGGAAGGTGTTTGTGTATAACGCTTGGATCGATCATCAAAACTGATTCTTCTACAATCTAGTACTAGTATATGATGGTGTTGTCACAGCTTCACGGAGCATTCAAGGGTACGGTGGAGAGAATCACTAGCCCTCGTACTGTCTCTGCTTTCAAAGAAAAAGGCGTTCTCAGCGTCAGCGAATTCGTCATAGCTGGCGATAATCTTGTCTCCAAATGCCCTACCTGGTCTTGGTAATTTTGCTGCTTTCCGAATTAGATCTAATTTGAAAAAGTTGTCTTCTCCGATGGAATTAGAATAGAATAATATTGATTTTTCCAAGGGTACAACTAGTAATAGTAACACTGAATTTTATATGTATACAGCCTAATTATTATGTTGTATTTTGCTCCCGATTGACATATGATCCAACTTGTTGGTCATTATCTCATATAATAGATTTAGAGTTTGTATTGTTTGATGAGACTATTGATTTCTCAAATCGTTGAAGTTTTATGCACTTTCACTTGATATGTTGATCAATTTTGATTTTCTCTGGTAAGTTTTTTTTTAGCTTCCCTCTTAGAACATGAAAAGAAAAAAGAGTGTGCTTTCCAGGATTTTATTTATGCAGTGGTCAACCTAATGTTACGTTTTTTCTGCTGCTTGTAAAGTTCTAATTGGATTTGTTGCTGTTGCATCTAATTCTTATGTCATGGTTCATTGTTCATTAACAGGGAATCAGGTGAGCCTAGTAAGAGGAAGTCTTATTTACCAGCCGACAAACAATTCTTGATAACTAGAAATGGTATGTATCTACAACCATCATCCTGCTAGTAGTTTTCATAGAATTCAATGTGCTTGAGGCATATATGAGGTAGCCAAGTGATATGTGCATGATGAATTCATTCTTTAACTTATTTGCTGATAAATTTACACTTTTTAGCCTAATAACTTGATTTAATTTAAGCTAAACTGATCCTTAAAATAAACAAAAAAACTAAGAAGTTCTGGTCAATAGTTGAATGTTGATAGTCTTAACACATTTGATGTATCCATGTAACTTTTGGGGATGTTATCCTGATGTCAGATATCCATCATCATCAGAATCGAGAACTGATAATCTGTAATACTAACTTGTTAAACCTTTCTGTGCAATTTCAAGAGCTTACTGAGAAAGAGAGGTTTGATAATCTAATAGGAAGAACAATATTGATGCGTATGGATGTAGCCATGAGGTAAGGGAACAGGAGGACTCATAACTTTATTGTCCAACACATGTTATGCTCAGTGTCTTATTGTTTCAAGTGATATCATGATGACCTTGAGAAGTAACTATGAGGTTAGAAAATAGGATTAAGAACTGTATTGTCTAAGATATGTTATGAAGTGACTCTATGCGTATCAATCTGCTCCTTGTATATCAATTTAAGCATCTTGCTAAGGATACTTCTGTTGCCTAGTGCTATATCCTCTTCCTCCCCAGCTCACTAATCTTCTCTTTGGAATTGGTAATTTTTATTTTATTTTGAGTTTTCCAATCTTCAACAGCTTCTTAAGAATTTTAGCACCCCATACGACTGAAAGAAGGTGGAACTATGTATGTTGTAGTTCTCTTGACCATTCTTTCAGAGATTTCTATAGTCATAGGCGTTCACTACTTGTCTCATACTCATTTAAAAAAAAGCTGCCCGGTGCACAAAGCAGCCTCGTTAGCTGGGTCGCACCTCAAGGGTTGTGATGTAGAAAGCCTACCCTAATGCAAACATTAGTGGCTGCCTTCATGACTCAAACCCGTGACCTATAAATCCCATTTGAGCATGAGTTTATACCGTTGCTCTAGGGCTCCACTTTAAACTTTTGTTATGTGCCAGCATAGGTGATGTGCCACTTTAACTTTGTACACAGTTCCTTGTCTGAGAAGAGCTGCATCAATAGAGGAAGAATATGAGGCTGCTGGAGGTGAAGTTCTTCTTGATAATGAGGACAATGATGGCTGGCTAGCAACTCATGGCAAACCAAAAGGTATCTAGTATATCAATACTTTCCAGAAACAAATTGAGTTTTATTTATCAATTTTGCCTTGTGACATTTTATCCCATTTATTTCTTAGAAAACAATGGTGCTGAGGATGATAATTTGCCATCTATAGACGCATCAGAAATCAACAAAAAAAACACTATCCAGTCAATCCCATCATACTTTGGAGGCGAGGAAGAGGAGGACATACCTGACATGGGAGAGTATGAGGAAGCTGACAATCTTATAGAAACAGACCCTGTAAGAATTGTCTCTCACTGAACGCACACATTATTGGTTTAAATCTGTGTAATTCATAATTAATCTTAACAGCGTACTGTTACACCTTGTATTTGATCTCAAAAAGTCCTACCACAATGGTTTCGTGCAGAGTCATGATCCAATCTGTTGGCTACTTGTCTCTAGTGGTTCATGCCCATAATCTTAAACTCCTGATGCTATTTCTTCATGGTCTTTGATGATGATTTTCCTGGTGCTCTGCTTTAGAGTTTATGTAAAAAAAAATTCATTTCATTTGGTGAATTGTTCCTACAAGTGTCACAATGAATACTAGTATAATCAACTTACCAACCAAATGGCTCTCCTTATAGTGTCCATGATGTTTATAGTTAAATGTGTATCTGTTCTACTAATAATGTATTTCGAAAAGGAGCTGTTTAAAACTGACCGTTTGATATTGGTAGTTTTTAAACAGCTAAAGGTAGATACTGAATAGTTTAGAAGTGTAATGACTGTTCACGCAATCCCTCATTGGTGAGAAATTGTTAGCATCTCATTGCCCGAACATTGACCTGAGCAGGTGTACAGGATTTTAGAATAACTTTATGGCTTGAGGGATCCTTTTGGAATCTTTCTTGATAAACAAGAAAAATAATCCTCATTTCTTTTCCTTTTTGTACCCAATAGTTGCCATCAATTTGACCTTTTTCCTGGTATAATATAAATAAGAAAATTCTATTTGATACTGTTATATGCAAGGAAACTCTTTTCAAACTTTCTGGAAGCTGTCTTTCAGTTCAATGACTACTGGCTACATTCACATTCTTTTCCAAAATAAAAGAGAAAGAATGCTGCTCTGATCTTTGTTTGGGGCTCAAAATGCAGTTTGTTGGATCTTTGTAAATTATCAGCTTTGAGATTATTCCATGTGGTACCAAAATGGTTAACTTCTCGTGATTTAGTTCAGGCTACCCTTCAGACTACATATCTTGTGGCCAATGAGCCTGATGATGACAACATTCTAAGAACACGAACCTATGATGTCAGCATCACGTAAGTTAATTTCATTCATTAGCTTTTGTAATGTTGGCTATTTCATGCACTTCTGATTAAAGAGAAGTGCTAATAACTGTTATGCCAACTGTCCATCTGTCCTTTTGTAGGTATGACAAATATTATCAAACGCCTCGTGTGTGGCTCACTGGATATGATGAGGTCAGTCAAAATAAAACTTGTTATTGCCTTGAAGTCTACATTTTTCACTTTTGTCTTATAGTAGAAAGAGTTGCAAGATGGTCCGGACACATTCATGAAATAAATAACTTAGTAACCATAGATTTGAAGAAATGGATGATACAACGAGAGCTCACCTGGATTTATGGTGTCCTTTTTTTTTTTTTTTTTGGAGGGAGGGGGGCGGGGTAGTGGAAATTGCTTTTTTCCTGTTGCCTCAGGTGGATCAGCTAGAATAATGTAAGAGTGCTACTTGATGTTTTCTTTCTGATATCACTTTCTTTATATGCTCAATAAACACAGACCTTCTCATTATGCTATATTATACATTATTCGTAGTCTTATCCAAATATGGGAATGCAATATTTTGTCAATGTAAGTAAATGTGATACTTAGCATGATTATTTTTTCTTTATATTACACACAATATAATTTGTGCTCATTTCTGCAGAATTTCTAAGCAAAGCATGCTTCACTCTTCTTAGTTTTAATTCTATTTACACTATACAAGATCTGCACAAAGATGAAATATTGGACCAATGTGGTTCTCCTTGTTGAAATTTGTTAAGAAGTCCCACATCGGTAGAGGGATGGGAATTTGATCTCCTTATATGGACTTGGACAAACCTCCCCTCATATCTTTACATGGTATCACACATCCCAATTTGTTGTTCACCGATGTTGGGCACCCATTTAGAAGTGTTCATGCTCTAGTTGAGGTCTGGGCGTGCGGGGGAGTGTTAAGAAGTCCATTTCGGTTGAGGGATGGGAATTTGGTCTCCTTGTATGGACTTGGACAAACCTCCCCTCATGAGCTAGTTTTTGGGGTTGAGTTAGGCCCAGGTGCCATATCTTTACAAAATTCACTGAAGTTTCTATTCCTAAGATACTTGAAAATTTCCTTGTACAATGTATATCCATTAAATGTTGCTTTCAGAAAAAAGTTCCTCTTTTGTTTAGACATGCATCATGGTCTTTTGGGGAACTTCATGTATGATTGCAATACAGTGAACTATAAGTTTATGCAACTGTGAGGGGTGATCTTTTTCCGTAATAATATTCATCATGTGTAGTAAGCACTATTTTTAATTTTATGTGACAGTCAAGGATGCTTTTGCAACCAGAACTCGTACTTGAAGATGTCAGTCAAGACCATGCACGCAAGACGGTGAGATACATCTTTTAAGTCTTGATGTATTTGGGGACAAACTTAAATGGGTTTCTCCTTGCTGTTGTTTGTTTGTAAATGAAATTGCAGTAGTTCGGTCCAAGCAATGTAGAACATTGCTCCTTGTTTAATTTCTTGAGAAGTTCTAACCTAGATGGTATTGTTGTTTGCTTGGCAATCTCAGGGCTGTGCATTATTCAGTTACAAGGAAGAAACTCACCTAGTGAATCGGTTTCAGCTTACCTGTTTTTAGTTATTTCAAACATCCATTCCAACCTTTAAATAAAAAAATGCATATGTTGGTGTGGTGAAGGTTTTTGGAAGTTATCCACGAACTGTATGAAAAAGTGATGAATATAATATCCTGCAAACCTATATCAAACATGGTCTAGTAGTTTGGTCATAAGTGGTTGGATTCTTTCTTGCTAATTGGCATCTGGAAATCAAGTCCAAGTGCATGCATTTAACTTATCAACTTTTCCCCATGTTATTTTCTTTATCATTGTCGTTCTTTTATATAAATTTAAATTTTGAAGTGAAAACTAAATGGTGCGTAGTTTGTCAAAAGCTTGTTGCTTATACCTTTACTTCCTTCCCCACTACAACCACTTGCCTCCTCTGAACTCAGAGCGTTGCCGCCTAATTGGATTGGCAATCAAACATTCCTAAAGACACTCTCTATCCCTTCCTCCCCCCTCTTCTCTCCTACAAGCTTCCAATTGAACCATATTCTAAGAAATTCAACTAAATGAGGCAATGGTTTGTTTTACACATCTGACCACTATAACTCTTTCCAAGGCTCTCTTGTTCCTTATACACAATAGAGCTTGAATGATTGCTTTGAGGTTATGTAGCTTATGTGTGAACAACATTCAAACTTCTGCTTGAGGTTTTCTAATCTTAACCCTAGCGTTTACTTGATTTATGAGAAATGCCAAAACTTATTTGCGAAACAGAAATCGCCATATTCATTCAGTACAAGACCAAACCCACCAAGGACTATTTCGGTTGACGAACAATATCCATCTTAGCTGACCAAAACTTTTGTTCATGAACCAAATTGTAGATGGCAACTAAGCAACTAAATGAACTATCACACTGATTATCAACTTCCTTTCCTTTATAGCCCTTTCTCTTATTTAACTACTACAACTTTTCTGTCAATGAATTCATTTTAATCTTTTCGTTCTCAACATTGTTAACTCAGGTGACCATTGAAGACCATCCACATCTTCCAGGGAAACATGCTTCTGTGCATCCTTGCCGACACGGGGCTGTGATGAAGAAAATTATTGATGTTTTGATGTTGAGAGGAGTTGAACCCGAAGTTGACAAGTACACTAATTTCTTTTCTAGTATCCTTGTGTTTTCCATTAAACATTATACATAATCGCACTTGCATAAGACACATGATTTGGTTACATGGGGATACTTGCTAATTGTAGATGTATGCATATTTGATAAAGCATGGCTAGGGAACATTTATTTCTGTTAGTATGTTGCATTAAAAGAGCTATACTATGTAGTGATGAATGAGGAGGGAGGTTCTGTTCATTATGGCATTTGTTTTTCAAGAAAGTTGATGCTTTGGCATTCAATTTTTAGGGATTCACTGGTGTCTCCCATGATAGGTGTTTACCTACCTTGCATGTTGTTCTTCACATCTGAAAACCATGAGAAGGTTTCCTGCTGCTGCAGCAGCATATTTTAACAGTGGTAGACATGGTAGCAGTATCAGTAATAATGACTAAGACATTGTTTCAATCCTTCCCTCCTCCATCTAGCTTTTACCAATGACCTCAAGTTATTAATTTGAAAAATGGAGGAGTATGCATTTGACATCAATGGAATAGGTCGGAACAAGAATCTAAGTTGTGCGGACTCTTCACTTCTGATGCCGTACCCGTGTTAGATTCTCCAAAAATACTCTACTTTTGGAGAATCAGACACGCCACATTGACATTTTGAAGAATCTGAGCAACATAGACAAGAATCATTATTGATACTTCTATACAAGTGAATTTAATTCCAAAACTTATTTTAAGACAAGTTAGGATTTCTCCAAATCTAAGTTACCCCTGTGTGGTTAATTGATTTAATCTCAACTAGTTTGTATCGCCTACATGGGATACTTTGTTTTTATTGCGTTATGTTTTTGTAAACTCTATTGATGCAAAGTGGTCTTTTATCTTTCTCATTCCTTTTATGAGCTTAAATCATCATTTGTCACACCTGCTTATGGTGCATTGGGAGGTTCACGTAGGACACGAGCTAACTATCTAAGCCGATCTCTATTTTATCCTCTATGTTTGCTACTTGCAGCATCTGTCTGATGTAATTATTTCAAATCTTGTCATATTTTGTACGGTCGTACATCCAATTTGATATTCACATCCTACAACAGTCGTCTTATAGATCTATTGGGCCTTGAAGGGCAAGTCTCCCAAATAACATTATAGGTCTCACAAAAACTTGCTTTCCATCTTGTTAGGTGTCTTTTTATAGTGTAACAACACTTTTGTGACACTCCTATATCGTTTTTTGATAATTGAGAATCTCCTTATGGTTTAGATGGCCCAGATACAGTTGGCTGTATAGGTTCGAAACTCAGGGGAGTATGGGCAGCTCCTCTATCATCCTCCCATTTAAATACCGTGCTTTGGTCCTCATGGGTTTAAATTTGTGATGTGTGTTTAACCACACCCCCCAATATACTGACTTTACTGTTGAGCCAAAGCCTTGGGATGTAAGATATTACACACATAATCAAAATTGGATGGTTAAAATGGAGAAGTGCTCCGGGTATCATGTAATAGCTAACAATGGGAAAGGTAAGTTCTATAGAACAGTTGTAAGACTAGCAATGTTGAGTGAATATTGGACTGTTCAACACATTCTCAAGATGAGTGTTGCAGAGATGCAAATGGTTAGATGGACGTGCGGTATATGAGATTAGACAAGATAAAAAATGACCACATTGGCCTGGAGGTGCACACACTACACATTGAGGTAAAATGAGGGGTCGTTTGAGATGGTTTGGTCATGTCCTAAGTCAACCTCTAGATGCATCGGTCCGTAGGTGTGAAGTCATGTAATGTGAAGATGCTTGGGTAGATCTAAAATCACATGGAAGGACGTTGTCTCGAATGACTTACCATCTCTTGAAATCAATGCAGACTTAACGAAAAATAGAGCATAATAGAAGGAAATGATTTCTATAAGCAAATACCAATTAGATGAGAATATATTTTAGGCATATGTAAGTAGCACACATTTAGGTCTTAGTGTCTTGTCCCGCCACTTCACAGTTCAAATTTGGCACCGAAAGAAGGGGGAATAATCTAGAGTTGTGGGAAGGTTAGTGGACACTCTAAGTCCGTGACATTAGGCTTTCTATGAATCTCTTAGCGCTATTAGAGATTATTATGCCAATAGGAAATATAGAAACTTATATTACTTTTCATATATTTTTTAAAATTTCATATAATGTTGGTCTGTGATGAGTTTAAATGGAAAATATGGTTTGTGAGAATTCATATAGCCAATCCGAACTTGTTTAGGACTAAAGCGTAGTGTAGTTGTATATCATTCTGTTATAAACCCAAGCCTATATCTGATTATTGCATTTAGGCACCACAGTCCATCTAATCTCACTTTATTTTCATTATTATGGGAAGTACACTTGGAGTCATATGCTTAATTTTAGTTCTACGTATCCTAAGAAGTAGATGCAGTGTTCCTCGACAGTTTCAAGTCCTGGTTGACTTTCCTGCTATAGTCATATGTTGTAGCCACTTAAAGAAAGAGAATAAGAGGGTTTGTACCCAATGATAGTGATTACGATGATCCTTACTGTAGCCACTGATTCTTTCATTATCATCAAAGGTAATTCGAGCATGTTTCCTGGAGTAAAATGTGCTTGCTTTAGACTGAAGATTTGAGACATATGTGGCCCAACAACTTAAATGCACGAACTTCCTAAATTTGAATCTCTACTTGCATCAGGTCTTTGTCTCCTCTTGAATGTTGATCTCAATCACCATTTGCAGGTATCTTTTCCTGTTCTTGAAGTTTGTGGCTTCGGTTATTCCAACAATTGAATATGATTACACCATGGACTTTGATCTTGGCAGCAGTAGCACCTGATTTGCAGTCAACTTACTTTGGTCAGTAACAATGGTGTTCATTTTTTAAAAAAAATTATTTTTTAGCCTAACTAGCAAAATGATATGGATGTTGTATTTTTTTCAGATAGATGCTGGCGTATAACATGTCAACCAGTCAAATACTGTAATGACAATACCTATTTATAAATTGTACAGTGTTTATAAACGATCTTCTAGAAATGTGGAGCATGCATGATGAATTGTCAGCATGCCTTGTTTGTTTTGTATATTAACAAAGAATTAAGGTTATTCAAGTTTGCACTTGGCACGATCCACTAGAAGGCTGAAATTGTTTATTTAATAAAAGTTAACCGGATGAAAGCTACAAAAATAGTAAATGATGGTGTTTGTTTTCTGCATCAAATGTCTAGGGATTAGCATAAAAATCTCCATTTTACTAGTTCTCTTCATGTTTCAAATATTAACAAGACTGTAAATATAGATGCATTTACACAATTTCAGTTGCATTTTTTCTTCTTAGCTATCACTTGTTTTTAGTATAGTATTTTAAATGATGTAAAAGTTTCAACTTCATATTGTATTACTTATTATTTATAGAACTATGGATTAATTCTAGTTGATAAGATGTTAGTAATTTGTTTGCAATACATTACTTTGGATGTTAATTTATTTTAATCATTTATTAATATGAAAAATTGAGTTGTTTAGTTTAAAATTTTGAAATATTTCTAGTAAGAAGTAACATTTTTTAAATATAATTTTTGTGCTGTTCTTATTTACAATCTTTAATATTGTTTTAAGTAAAGTAAAAATCATAAAATTAAATATTAATATTTTCTGGGCCTAAAACAAATGGTTTACTAGCCTCATGCTTGAGCTGTTCCTATATTTCAAATGTATATATGTGCTCTGAAATGGTAATATACCTTAAAACTCCCACATTGTGATAATTGAGTAATGAATCATGTCAGGTACAAATTAGCTAGCTACAAATAATTGGCGGAATTTAACTTGATAAGATATGGAATGTAAAATTATAGTGATATTATCGAAGTTTTGAATGGATTAAAGTTGAATCCTTGCCTAATATAACACCATTTTGTTTATGGGTAATCTCCCTTAGATTTCCTACCAAATTCCACCTTTGTAATAATTTGTAGAATTCAGATAACGAGACCCCTTTTCCAATGCATGCCTGAAGTCTTTTTCGTCCTTTTAAGCTAAAATAGCTTTTAAATATTTTTAAGTGTTTGAATAAATTAAAAGTGTTTATATGCATTTAGTTTTAATTTAAGTGATAAAAAAATAAATAAAAAATCATAAGTTAGAAATTCAAACTTATAGCTTTTGGCTTATAAGTCAAAAACCAATCCAAACAGACTTTTAGTTGAGTAACTTTTGGGCTATGAAATAAAGTAGAGTGACTTTCTAAAATAACTTTTTATAGTTGAGTGATTTTGGGTGATAAGATAAAGTTGAGTAACTTTCTAGAGATCGAACCATTCATAATTGAGTGATCGTCTTTGATATGATCTCTTTCTTTTTGTTTTATCTTTGTCATTCTCCTAGTTACGTGATATGTGATCTCTTTTTTTTTTTTTTTTTGTTTCTCCAGAAAACTGATGCATTAGAAAAAGTGCAATTTTTATTGTCTATCACAATTGCTTATTGGGGTTTTGTTGTCACATTCTGCACATATTAAAATCAAGGGGAAATTAATATCTAGAAAAGAACGTGTCATATTTTGTCTTTAATTTAAAGAAGAGATAGTGTCAATAGGGGTGTCAATGGTACGGTTCGATTGGTTATTTTTTAAAAATTACATCATCTTAATTTTTTGGTTAGTTTATAATATATAACCAAAATTAGATTTTTTAAAATCATCCCAATCATATCGTTTTTTTTCAGTATTGGTACAGTTTGGTTAATTTTTGTCTTTTTTTTACTTTTAAAATATCACCTCAAAATTACTACTATTAAAATATTTCTTTCGCAAATATGTTCTTGAAGAAGCACTTTAATTCTTCATCAAGAAGACACGAATGTAAAACCTTGTTGCCGTATTGTTTGATCTTAACATTTAATAGGAGTGTTTGCATAAGTTTTGTTGTATTGTTTGATAGAGTATCTATTATATTACATTATCTTTTAATTTGAAACCCAATTAAGTAAAAGTTAATTAAAGAGTACAAACTCAAAGTTGTCTAGTCACTAGAGGTCTAGGACCTAGATTATATTTATATTTAAAAATTATTATAAATATATTTATTTATTAAATTTAACATATTTTTTGTTAATATATAACATATATTTTGCATACATGAAAGGTTATTCGGCTCAGGTCGGGAATTTTTCAATTTTTTTCATAAATTAAAAAGACCATCGCAATTGTTCGAGATGATTATACACTTAAATAAAAGTCTACGATTTTATTGAAAGAATAACATAAATCGATTCGATTCGATCGGTTTTTCATTTTGACACCCTAGTGTCACACATTTGTTAGGAACAACAAGAAAAATTGAGAGAACCATAAGAAACATGAAAAACAAAGAAAAAGAGAGAAACCACGTACATGAAAAACTAAAGAAGTGAAAAAAGGATAATTTAAGTTTGTACTAAAGAGTTTGGCCTCAAAACAAACATTTTTTAGGCACACCATATTAAAAGGGACCCTTTTTAA
This sequence comes from Solanum pinnatisectum, assembly GCA_035578085.1. Lineage (NCBI taxonomy): Eukaryota > Viridiplantae > Streptophyta > Magnoliopsida > Solanales > Solanaceae > Solanum > Solanum pinnatisectum. The sequence continues at coordinate 29,553,945 of CM069081.1, forward strand.
AAATACAAATCAAAATAGACACCTCGCTCACAAATGAGCGAACGGTCCCTTACACGTTCGTCTACTTCCACTATAAATTAAAGAGATAAGTATTGAAAACACCCCTAAATTTGGAGTGAATTATTACTTTAATCCTTTCCAATTATTGACAGACTTAAAAACACCTCTATACTTGATTAAGTAATTTTAAAACACCCCTCTTGAGGGTACTTGAGTAGGGTTGGATGGGGTAATAAAAAGATTATTTTTTAAAAAAGAAAAAACATTACTCTTTTCCTCGTTAATTATTAAATTCTTAGCATTTGATTATTTAAATGCTTTTAAATATTTATTTTATTATATATCTATTTGTATGTCATATCAATAGAATATTCCACATATATGCTTATGTGGATGACAAGTGGCATAAGAGGGGTGCTTTTAAATTACTTAATCAAGTAGATGAATGTTTTTGAGGCTGTCAATAATTGGAGAACTAAATAAAGTAATAATTCACGTCAAGATAAGGGATGTTTTCAATACTTATCTCTATAACACAAAATTTTTAAAGGGTTTGTCCATAAATGATCAATTTTTTTAATTAGATTTTCATGTGAATAAATCTTTGTTCTGAATTTTGAGTCCATTGTCACGTCTAGTTTGATACATAGAATCGTGAGCATCTTTAACAATAAGTATGTGTTCTTATTTACTTCACATTTTCTCATTCATTCTTTATCTTCTTCTACTAATATAATATTTTGATCTTTAAAAATTGATAGTCATGTCTCAACATTTGGAAGGTTTGTATATTCAATTGAACTAGATGTATGTAAATGTAAATAGTATTGTATAATGAAAACCTCAAGCACGTCATCATTATCAGGCTATTTGGAATTCAAATCTGAAAAACAAATTAACAATACTCTGAGAACAATGACTAGCACGATGCTTTCATTTTAAAATACTCTTCGCATTTACATACATCCGCTTCAATTGAATATATACCTTTTGAATTGTTGAGACATAAATATCAATTTTTGAAGATCAAAATATTATATTAGTAAAAGAAGATAAAAGATAAAAACAAGTATGTGAGAATAAGAGGACATCTTGGTATTTGTATTTGATATTATTGTGTAAGTAGATGGACGTTAACTAATAAGGGATAATTCACACATTCAGGGGCGAAATGTCCATTTTGATCAATATTTTTAGGGATAATCCCTTTTAATACTCATTTCGTCTTACAATAGTTGTCCACTATACTATTTTGGGATGTTCAACAATATTTATCCATTTTATAAAATCAATAAATAATTTTACACTTAGTTCCTAATTTACCCTTATAATTAATTATAGTTATTTCCCGATTACATTTTTTTAAGACATTGTATTTACTACTCTCTCTGTTCTTAATTACTTGTTCACTTCTGAATTGACACACTTATTAAGAAAACAATGATTGACATAGTCACTTTACCATTTTACCCCTATTAATTATGAAGTGAATGAATTAAAAACTTAAGATTTTCAAGAAGTTCTACCCTTTTCAAAGTAATTAATTGAGGGTATAATGGGTAAAAAAGTTTGTACTTTCTTGATTTGTCAAATTGGATAAATAATTAGGGACAACTAAAAAAGGAAAAATGGACAAGTGATTAGGGACATAGGGAGTATATTTAAAGACTGATATAGTTAAATTACTCTTTTATTTATAATTTTTAAAAAAATGTGCAAAGTCAATAGTTGACAAATATTATTGGACAAAACGAATATCGTACTCATTACTATAAAAATAGGAGCATCTCATCCTCAAAATAAAAGAATCAAAATTATTTAGTCATGCAGACTACAAGTCTCTTCCAATTCAACATTCCATCACCTCCCCCTAAAACCACCATACTCCATCGCAAAACCACCTCATCACGGAGGTTATCTCCGATCTTCGCAGTGGCTTTAACCACAGCTCCTCCATCACGCCACCAGGTTACTCACTCAATGCCACCATAAAAAATTGAAATCTTTAAGTCATTAGAATCTTGGGTTTTTGAAAATATCCTCCCACTCCGCAAGCCCGTAGACAAATGTTGGTAGCTAATTGAATTTCTTCCCGACCCATCTCAAGGGCCCGATGTATTCGCGGAAGAAGTTCGGGCCCCAAGGCAGCGTGTTTTAGGGCTTTCAGATGAGTACTTGGTTATGCTTGTGGGTATATGCTAATTGAGGATGCCTTGTCTACCTATCAGACTTTCGTTAATGCGTTTGATGGAGTACGCGATGAGACTGCATCGAACCCATGTCCATGGGCAATTTGGACTCGGGCATGGTCCGCTGAGGAAAATCGACATGGTGATTTGCTACAGACGTACCTTTATCTTTCAGGGAGAGTGGATATGTTGATGGTTGAGAAAACACTACAATACTCTATTGGAGCTGGAATTGTAAGTGTTGCTTTGAGCATTTTTATAAAGATGACCTATAAAATGAAATAACCTAAGTAATGCAATGAATAATAAGTTCGAATGAAACAACTGGTGTCAAATGGATGGGTTGAGTTAAAATTAGAGATATTAAAATAGGTTGAAATAGAAATTTGGTTAGGTCCTGAACCGCCCAAGTTTATTTTGGACTCAAATGGACTTAAAAACTGGTTGGGTCTTACCCGCCCAATTTGACCTGCTTAATCTCAATAATTTTAATATATTACTATTTAAGTTTTATAACCATAATTTGAATTTCTACTCGATTATTTTTAAAAAAAGTTGCAAATGTATAGATAAATCCTAAAAGATATAAAATAGATAGTAATTCATACATTCAATAACATACATTACATCAATGCAAATAAAGAGTCTTAAAACGGGTTGAAATTGGAGATTAAATTAGGTTCAATTGAGGATTTTCTTAAAATAGGTTAAGACTTGAATAAGTTGAGATTGAACTCAATTCAAATTATCTTGAACTCAATTCTTAAAATAATGGGTGAGTTACCTATAGTTGGGCTCATTTTTAACACCCTTAAATGAAACCACCACATATTTACTGAAAATGTGATATATTTCATTGCACACTCCGTGAGAGGTGGAGTCAGAATTTTAGTTTTATTGCTTTTGAATTTTTAAAATGGATACTTCAAGTATTAATAACTGAATTTTAAATTGCGTAGTATTTATTGCACTTGGCTCATCTCCATTACATATTCTCTCTATTTTCTCATGTGCATATTTAGATGAGTGACACTTGTCATATTTAAAATTTTGAAGATCTAGATTAAATTTAATTTAACAAGCCTCTTAATCATAATTAAAAAATAAATTAGGAAAAACTAACCAACTTTGATAAGAAAAATTCATTTTCAACTAATTTGGCTCCTCGTTTATATCATCACTTCTAATTATATTTTTAATTTCTTTTTGATTATTTTTTATTTTATTTACAAATTTAATCAAATGAAATCATGAATATCCTTAATAAAAGATATATAGAAGATACAAAATACGAACGTGGGATAATCTCTTAAAAATAGGTATTAAAAAAACAAATTTTAGATCATATTTGTAAATTACTTTAAATTATAACTTAAAAAATTAAAATCTTGTAAATTATGTTTGACGAAAAAAGAATCTATTTCTTGTTGAATAAAAAAATAAGCATTGAGAAATTAAATTATGCCATAAATGGAAAAAAAAAAAAAGAAAAGAAAAGGAAAGAAGATGCTGTAGTATAATAACATTTGTAAAATTTGAGGATAACTTTTGTTTAAAAATAAAGTTGGACTTTTGTTTCTCTTAATTGTTTTGCTACTTTTTTTTTTTGTCAGATTTAGAAAAAGAACTAAGAATGTTCTTAGTTTTGATTTTTAGATTAGGAAATGATATTTATGAAGATGTAAAACATATATCATAAAAATAATGGTGTTAATGAGGAGCCAAAATTAGTGAAAGATGAGGTTTTTCTTACTAAACTTGGTGAGTTTTTTTCTTAGTTTATTTTTTTACTATGGTTAAGAGGCCTGTTAAATTGATTTAATCTAGACCTTTAAATTTTAAATATGACAAGTGTCAATCATCTAAATATGCACTTGAGAAAATTAAGAGAAGGTGTAATGGAGATGAGCCATATCCGTATTTATACATATTTAATAAGTTTCTTAACACAAAATACTATTTGAATAAAATCTAATAAGTTTGGTCGAATCCGCATCCAGACTTTTAGCTCCGCCACCCTTATTATCCGTGTATATAACTTTAAATAATTTATATAGTCGTCTTTCATTTTTTAACTTCTTTTAAAAGAAGTAAAGAACATTAATTAAATGTTCTTTGCCTCTTTACCTCTTAAAAGAAGTAAAAACATCAATTAAATATTTAAATTGCTATTTTTTTCATTCCAAAACAAGTAACGTTTTTAGTTTGGTCCACCCTTAAGAAACTATTCTTTTTTGTTTTAATGAAATTGGCATCCCCAAGAGGTTGGGGACCTTGTCGTAAGGGGGCTGGCTTGACCCTGGGCTTGCCCATTCAATCAACTCAAATCTTAAGAAATTACTCATCCCTAAGAAAATGAGTGTATTTTTTTTTTGGTCAGAAGAAAATGAGTGCATTTACTTACTCCTAAATAACAAGTATTTGGGACCCCTAATAAATTCAAAGACTACTTATTCCAATTTCATTTGAACCATGTAATACATGGTCTTTGAATTTGTAACAATAAAGTTGTGTATGAAAAATTATATAAAAAGCAATTCCTTGCTACTTTTTGAAAATTACATAATATATATAAGTTGATCATCATATTTGCATTTTAGGACGTTGGAGCAGAGAACAATTCATATATGGGCTTTGTGTACACATCATTTTGAAGAGTGAGCAACATTTCTAACGCATGGTAATATGGCTAGGCTAGCTACAAAAGATGGAGACTCCGTACTAGCGCGTATAGCGGATGAGAAGCGACATGAGAATGCCTACACAAGAATTATTGAGAAGTTACTAGAAGTAGACCCAAACACGACTATGCAAGCTATTGCGAATATGATGAGGAAGAGAATTATTACTATGCCACTGCACCTCATGTATGATGGGCAAGATCTGAATTTATTTGAGCATTTTTTCGCCACTTTTCAAAAGCAAGGCGTTTACACATCTCGTCATTATAGTGAAATATTAGAATTTTTCATAACAAGATGGGAATTGGAAAAGCTTGAAGGATTGATGGAGGAGGCGAGACGTGCACAAGATTTTGTGCGCCAACTTCCACGTAATATTAGGAGGTTGGAAAATCGAGCTAAGATATTACAGTCACGTCAGGTGAAGTTTAGTTGGATTTTTAATGTGTCATTGAGTGTTTAGATGTATTGATTTGTCATAAGGATGTTAAACTTTTTTATTTTTTTGGTAAATTAATAATAAAAAAAGACGTTAGATAAAAGGTATCCTTTCACTAATAATAATATTTTTGGCTAGTGTTTTTGGCTCAACTACTAAAATAAACTTGTCTTGAGTGAACAGCGGTCTGTATTATACAAAATCATTCGAGAAATACTTTTGATATTAGTTTATGTTTCATCAATATTCTCAAATTATGAAAAAAAATACAGTTGCTACTTATTAATTTTAAAAATACTAATTTTGATATATGAGTAATCTCGTGTAAAAGAAATTAAACGCACTTATATTTGGAAGAACCTATATATGTTTGTTAACTTAACTTTACTTAAAATGTTGAAATGATAAGGGAATGAAGAGATGGATCATGTACAACTGTCAAATTCTATTATAACAGAATTTGATGACAGAACTATTAGTTAGTTACTAAACTAATCTGTATTAGCTATAAATAGAGGTAGTTAACTAAATATTTTCTCAATTCATTCAATTGTATTAGATCAGCTGTATATCAATACAAAGCAGTCAGTTTATTTACTCTCAAAGCTTCATTCTAGATCTTAAGATTCATCAGAAATGGTGGAGTTTAACATGGTATCAGAGCACGACTAGAAGACTGGGAGCTGGTAATTCACCGACGACGAGCTTGTAATTGAAGGTGCTGGTTCAATCACTTCTTCCTTCTGTTGATTTCTTTTGAGATTTTGAATCTGAGGATTAGCAATGGCGACACTGGATGTTAGTGATCCTCGACATCCTCTCCATTTGCAACCATCAGATAACCCTGGAAATGTGATAATTTCAATCCAGCTGAAAGGATCAGAGAATTACTCAGTCTGGAGCAGAGCAATGAAAATTGCACTGCGAGTTAAGCGTAAGATGGGATTCATCGATGGAACGTGCGGTAAGGATTTGTACAAGGATGATCTAGAAGAAGAATGAGAGCGAGTTAATACTACAATTCTCACCTGGATCATGAATACGCTGTCAAAAGAGTTAGTAAATGGCATCGTGTATGCAGATGATGCGCATGTTGTATGGCTGGATCTTCAGGAGCGTTTTAACAAAGTCAATGGATCAAGGATCTACAATCTCCATAGGGAAATAGCCACAATTTCTCAAGGTACATCTGATATCTCCTCATATCATGTTTACTGTGGGATGAATACCAGTCCTTGATTCCTGCATTATGTGGATGTGTCACATTGAGAGATTTCGTAGTACATTTAGAAAAACAGAAACTGTTTCAATTCATGATGGGATTAAATGAATCGTATAATGCAATTATGAGTCAAATTTTACTTATGACACCATCTCCTTCTGTTAGTCAAGCTCATGCTATGCTTGTTCATGAGGAGAGTCAGAGGAAGATTTGTGAGACAAGTTCACAGGGAGGTATAGTCAGTGACTTACATAAAAGTACAGTGTTGATGAGTTTGCATAATAATCAGCATAGGCCAAAGGGATTCAATTTATATAATAATTCAGGATACAGTGGTTATAATAGCAGTTACAATAGCAATTTCTTTTGCAATCTCTGTAAGAAGAAAGGACACACAAAGAACAATTGCTACAGGTTGATAGGCTACCCACATGGATACAAAGGGAAGAAGAAACCTATGTTTAGTCAAGGCAATAACAACATATGAGAGAATGCTTGGGATAGACAAGCTAATATGGTCATGCATGATATTGTAATTGATAGTGCTGGAAACATTGAAAGTGCTCAAAGGTCACAGTATAATCAGAGGATTAATATGGTTCATGCTGCTGGAGGAGGTGAGATAACACAAAGGTCACAGTCACAGTCTTCTCACCAGCCAGATCCTGATGCTTGTAACAAGTCAGGTTCAAGGGGACCAAACTACTTTACTGATCAACAGTATAGCCAAATAATGAGCATGCTGGACAAGGGCAAATGAATTGAACAAGCAGGCACTATGGCAGGTAATGCTGCTTCTCATTCATTGTAGGATTGTACAGATGCTTGGATAATTGATACTAGAGCCACAGACCACATGACCAATAATTTGCACTTAAACTACAAGTTTAGTGTCATTGGTCATGGTGATGTTGCTACGGTGGATCTACAAAGAAGAACTTGTACTTGTAGAATTTTTGACTTGGATAAAATACCTTGTCCACATGCCATGGCAGCACTTCAATCCCCAATATGGTGCCGATTTTGGAAATCAGATTTATGAGTACTTCTCTCCATATTATTCAGTGGAAAAATGCATAATGGCATATTGTGAGGAAATTCACCCTGTGCCACCTGAAGATTCTTGGATTGTCCCTTTGGATATCATAGAGAGAGAAATATCTCCTTCATATGTTGATCCAAGAAAACCTGGAAAAAGGAGATATAAGACAAGGCGTGGAGTTGGTGAATCATTTCCAACAAGAAAAAATAAGTGTTCCGTATGTAGGGACTTTGGCCACAAAAGAACTACAATGCCCAAATTGAAATGCTCCATAAGTGTTGTTGAATTTTAATGAATGTTCTTTTTTATTTGAGGATGATGTTCCCCCCTATCTTCTTATCTTAATTTGAATCAACTTATGTTATGTTATTTATATCAGAATATTGCATATGTTCCAACATATAACAATTATGTGTTAGATTTTACAATAGAATATTGCATATGTTCCAACATATGTCAATTATGTGTTACAAGTATGACAGAATAACGCATCTGTTCCAACATATATCAATTATGTGTTAGATCTTACAACATAATATTGCATATGCTCCAACATATGCCAATTACGTGTTACAAGTACAACAGAAAACACATCTGTTCCAACATATTTCTAATAAATAAATACGTGTAAGGTGTGTGAACAATCAATCAATCATTACTTTCTTTGGAACAACTTTCAAGAAAAAAATTAATTACAACTCTTCATATTTTACCCTTTTTTCAAAAAAATAAGTACTTGCATTTGAAAAGTCAAAAGTTGTCTCTTCTCTTCTCTTCGTCTTCAGAAGTTGCAACTTTTCACATTCATTACATTCCTGGCATTATATAAGAACATTCCAGAAGGTCCTTTCATTTAATTTTCTCCAAGATGGGAAGGAAGAAGAAAAAGTCTTCAAAAATGACTAGGAGTAAAATAACTAAATTGAATCCCTTCCGAGGGAACTACAAATTGATATCGTTGAAAGGATTGCTTCCTACTCCTTGAAAGATTTAATGAATATTAAATTAAGGTATGTATGTATTAATCAATTTTCGCTCTTTAATTTGATTTACTAACCATTTGATTTGATTTCTCAGTTCCAGGTCCTCAATCAAGTAGCTAATGAACATTCTGTATATCAAAAGGTAACATTGATCAACTTTCCTTATTGTAGATGGTCGGTAGTTCAAAAAGCCACTTCTTTCCTGGAAATGTGCAGAGCATCGGAGAAATTACAAGCCTTAGACGAGAAAAGTGTGGTAATTTTTAATGTTTTTCGTATGTATTCACGTTTTTATCAATGTAGAATATTCTACCTTTTAAATGTGTTATTTCTTCTGTAGTTTGATTTTTTCAACCATAACGATCCAAATGCATTGGGAATGATTAATCAAGTAGCAGACGGTGGTCACATTGGTGCATCCTATGTGCTTGCCATAATTTCAATCTTCAATGGCGGTGAATCTATGAGAGAAGACTTAATGTTCATTGCCAACATGAAAAAAATGGAGCCACCAAAAGTCAGAAGATGTCGACAACATTTGTGATATGTTTTAAGTGGAATGTGGGTGCCAGAACCTCATTTGTTGGGAGAAAGACCCATTTGTTGCACTGTTCATCAACCTGAGCAAATCGCTCGCAAGATTGGTTGGCCCAGGGGAAGTGACGATGAAGATGATATTCGTTGTGAATTATGTAGTTGTGATTTAGGACTAGATCATGTAGTTAAATTTCTACCTTATACCACTGTGTGGTATTAATTAAATTGCCTTATGTGGCAACATATGTACATAACTTGCAAATTGATGGTGAAAAACGTTGCCTTTTTATGTTTTGTACTAATTTTTGAATTTGCTCTTTATAAAATATTTAATCTAATTTTTTATTTTTTTTCATATTGTTCTCATTTTGACCATCCTTAAAATGTCATTTGCTGCAACATATGCACGTTCTGTTGGATAAAATGTTGAATTTAACACCAGAAATTGCAACAAATATGTCATATGTGGCAACTCTTCATTAATTATAGCTCTTCATATTTTACCTTTTTTCAAAAAATTAAGTACTTGCATTTGAAAAGTCAAAAGTGCCTCTTCGTCTTGTAACTATTCACATTCATTACATTCCTGACATTATATAAGAACACTCCAAAAGGTCCTTTAATTTAATTTTCTCCAAGATGGGAAGGAAGAAGAAAAAATCTTCAAAAATGACTAGGAGTAAAAAAACTTACATTGAATCCCTTCCGAGGGAACTACTAATTGATATCGTTGAAATGATTGCTTCCTACTCCTTGAAAGATTTAATGAATATTAAGTTAACGTATGTATGTATTAATCAATTTTTGCTCTTTAATTTGATTTCCTAACCATTTGATTTGATTTCTCAGTTCCAGGGTCCTCAATCAAGTCGCTAATGAACCTTCTGTATATCAATAGGTAACATTGGTCGACTTTACTGAATATATATGGCCATGTAAACCTTGGTAAGTTGTTCGAAAATGCACTTCTTTCCTAGAAATGTGCAGAGCAATGAGAAGCCTTATAGAGAAAAGGCATGGTAATTTTAATTTTCTTCACATGTATTCACATTTTTATCAATGTATTTTGCCTTTAAAATGTGTTATTTCTTCTGTAGGTTGATTATTTCAACCATAGCGATCCAAATGCATTGGGAATGCTTAATCAAGCAGCAGACGGAGGTGACATTGGTGCATCATATGCGCTTGCCATAATTTCAATCTTCAAGGGTGGTGAATCCATGAGAGAAGGCTTAATGTTCATTGCTAACATGAGAAAAATGGAGCCACTAAAACTCAGAAGATGTCGACAGAAGTTGCAATATTTTTTAGGTGGAAGGGTGCCAAAACCTCATTTGTTGGGAGAAAGACCCATTTGTTGCACTGTTCATCAATTCTATCATGTTCGTTGTGAATTATGTAGTTGTGATTTAGAAATAGATGAAGTAGTTAAATTTCTGCATTAATTGCTCAATTTATCGATTAACCCATTCTTGAAGTGTCATCCGTGGCAATATATTCTGTTGGATAAAATATTGAATTTTCCAACAGAAATTGCAACAGACATGTCATGTGTGGCAACATATGTAGCAACATACATGTCATATGTGGCAACAAACATGTCATATGTGGCAACACCCTTGTAAATCGCTTTTTGGGGTTAAAACAATTATTTTTACAAAGACTATCATACCACTAGTTCATCATACAATGGCCAAGTAACTCCGTATGATAGTTATATAACACCATTGCTAAATTGATTTTTGGGGTTAATTCAATTATATTGCTCAATTTATCGATTAACCCATCCTTGAAGTGTCATCTGTGGCAATATATGCACGTTCTATCGGATAAAATATTGAATTTTCCAGCAGAAATTGCAACAGGCATGTTATATGTGGCTGTAACATCCGACAATTTGAAATAGCTATGAAGAAGCTTGAAATTGGAAGTAGCCATTTTTTTTTGAAAAAAAATACAGAATCTGGAAAATTTGGCCAAGTGTGGAAATCAGTGATTTTTGGCCAACTTTGAGCAGTCGTAACTCCTAGATCAGGATGAGTTAGGAGTAGTTCCAGTTATGGTTGTGAAGCTTGTGGAATGATCTTTCCAACGCCACTGAGATTGCTCGATTTCGAGTTCGTATGAGCGAGTTATGGCCATTGAAAGTTGGGCAGTTGGCAGGGAATCCGTCCGGAAATTTTAAGGGCATTTTGGTCTTTTCCCTAGCCATTTCTTTTGAGGTTATATTGTGTGTTAGGCTGATTCTGGATCATTTTATCCTATTTTAAAAGAGAAAGAGTTAGGGTTCTTGAGAGTGAAGAAGAGAAGAAGAAGAGAAGAAGAGGAGAAGAAGAGGAGAAAGGAGATCAACAAGTTTCCGTCGTGGATTTTCGTCGGGGGTGATCCCTATCAAGGTATGTGAGTTCTTTGTGTGGTTTGATCCTTTCCCCCACACATCAAGCTCATTTTTTTTATGATTTGAGAAAAGATTGGATTTGTGTTGAAGTTGTTGAAGTTGTTAGTTGTTGTTGATGTTGTTAGTTGTGTTGTTGAAGTTATTGTTGGTTGTGGGACATGATTGGGTTGTGTATTGAGTTGTAATTTATTGTATGTTGAGAGATTGATGATCCTTAGTGTTTGGGGTTAAATCCATTGAAGTAAGGGTGGTTTAGAGTTGAAGAAAAGAGGAGAAAAGTCGGTTTTTTTTTGGGAAAGAGTGCACTGGCGTAATCCAGTGCCCAGCAGTCCCGTTTGAAGCTGAGGGCTGGTGCCTGGCAGAGTGGCCAGCAGTCCCGTTTGAAGTTGAGGGCTGGCGCCCCGCGCCTCTTAGAGCGCCAAGGACGCCAATCCTTCCCGTTACCTTAATTCCCCATTTTATTTTATTTTTGTTCCTAGGTATTATACCTATGTTTCCTAGTTGTTTCCAACACTCCAAGGTACTTCTAAAAGTCAAGAACTCATCCGTAACATGTGAGCAAACACCTTGAATTCAAAATTCCAATTCAAGGAGAGTTAGTTAGAAGTCAAGTGAAGTTAGAAATTAAGAGTTAAGCTTAGAAGTTAAGCAAGTCAAGCTAGTTGTAAAGTTGTTCAAGAGTCTTTATTGAACGTTTTAACTTTATTTTTAGACTCAAGTGTCAAGTCAAGCAAAGAGCTTAGAGTTTCAAGCTAAGTAAAGAGTCTCAAGTTTCAAGTTGAGTTCATTTTCTCAAAGTTATTAGGGCACTATGTATTCCCAAAGAAGTTTTAAAGAAATGTCTTTACATTTAAACAAGGTTGGAAACTGAAATTTCCAAAGAGCCTTCGGGATAGTTTTTTTTGAGTAATTATCTCATGTCAGCAGGAAGAAATGTGTTTTAAAAACATAAGAGCCAGTACATTTTTGGGAGTAGTATCGAGCACCGAATTGGGGGAGCGTTCAAAGAACCCATAGAACCATGTTAGCCACCATGGGTAGAAAAGGATCATACTCTTTAGATGAATCCTTTTCATATTAGACTAGTGGATCCATTAGGCAGTTCAGGTCTTATACCTTTGGCCGGGTATAGGATGCTCTGGCAGCGTGAGGTTGATCGCTGTATCATCACTTTAGCTCTTATGTGATGGTTGTCGGTTAGAGAAACTCCCACAGCAGTTATTGTATTTTTATACACGGAAATTATTGTATTTTATATACATCAGTTCAATTGTATTTCTATATACATCTCAGCTTATTGTATCCTTGTATACACACGTAGTTTATAGCATGTTTTAAATAGTCTTTCTTTATATCACACTTGTTTTAAATTGCCTTATATTGAAAGAAGTCAGTCAGGTTGAGTTGAGTTGAACTAGGTAAACTTTTCAGTTTCTTCCAAATTTCCTTCTAGCCTATGTTGCTTAGTTTTCCAGCTCGCATACTTGTACCTTCCATGTACTGATGCCAGTTGGCCTGCATCGTCTTATGATGCAGATATTGTACTCTGATCAAGATCCCGCACGCCGTTGATCCAGCTGAGCACTCCAGAGTCAGTGGTGAGCCTCCTTGCATTCCGGAGGACTCAATTATTTTGTGTTCTTAGTTTTTGTTTTATTAGGATGTTGCGGGATCTGTCCCAACATCCATCTCAGTATTTAGAGGCTTCATAGACAGTCAGACAGTCAATCAGTTAGTTTGGAGTCTCTCATGCATGTATATATTTAAATATCCTATTTTGAGACTCGAGATGCCTTGTTGGCAAATTACTTTCAGTTGAGTTGTTTTATAACCTTTCATTGCATTGAGTTATCCTGTTGACTTAAGTTTCCGCTGAGTTAAGAAAGCCAGGCCAAGGGTTCGCTTGGGGGCCAGCGATGGTCTTCAAGTGCCGGTCACGTCCGGGGTGTAGGCTAGGGGCGTGACAGTGGCAACATATGTATATCCTAAAATGTGCTTTTTGGGGTTAATTCAATTAAATTGTCACCTAATTCAACATGTAACACTAATATATAGTCCTACAACATGTCTAAGTACAAAATTATGGTCTAATACAACAACCTTCATCAATTCTATCAATTATTTTTACAAAGACTAGCATACTACTAGTTCATCATACAATGACCAAGTAACTCCATATAATAGTTATATAACACCCTTGTAAATCGTTTTTCCAAGTGTTATAGCATATTTTTATTGCTTAATTATGGTCCAAAGTACAAAAATTTGGTCCAATTTGACATTTTTCCATTGCTAAATCGCTCAATTTATCGATTAACCCATCCTTAAAGTGTCATCTGTGGCAACATATGCACGTTCTGTTGGATAAAATGTTGAATTTTCCAGCAGAAATTGCAACAGACATGTCATATGTGGCAACATATATATATCTTAAAATGTGCTTTTGGGGTTAATTCAATTAAATTGTCACCTAATTCAACATGTAACACTAATATATAGTCCTACAACATGTCTAAGTATAAAATTATGGTATAATACAACAACCTGCATCAATTCTATCAATTATTATTGCAAAGACTATCATACCACTAGTTCAGCATACAATGACCAACTAACTCCATATGATAGTTATATAACACCTTTGTAAATCGTTGTTCCAAGTGTTATAACATATTTTTATTGCTTAATTATGGTCCAAAGTACTAAAATTTGGTCTAATTTGATATTTTTTCATTGCTAAATCTCTCAATTTATCGATTAACCCATCCTTAAAATGTCATAAGCGGCAACATATGCACATTCTGTTGGATAAATTGTTGAATTTTCAAGTAGAAATTGCAATAGACATGTCATATGTGGCAACATATGTATATCTTAAAATGTGCTTTTTGGAGTTAATTCAATTACATTGTCACCTAATTCAACATGTAACAGATCATTCTAGAATACTACTCCCCTCACTCCACTAACACACACTCCACTCACTCTCACTCATTATAAAAGGTTACTTAGGTTAGGGTTCCCTTAATTCACAATTTACTCACAAAAAAAAGCTCTCATTTTTTATTTTCTTTTCTTTATTCTTTCTCCTCTCCTCTCCTCCTCTTACACTCAAATTTCCCTGAGTAGATGTTACCACCTTGGACAAATTTAAGTCTCCGCATGCTGTTGTTGTGGGTGATCAAAGTAATTATGTTGTTCTCAGTTAATATGATGTCTTCTTCAAGTGAAATGTGTTCTCAGGTGCATGGGTGATGGTCGTTGTTTGTTTTTGTCGGATTTTGTCTAATGGAGGGTAGCTTCATCATTTGGTAAGTCTTCTTACTTTATATATAACATCCTGTCTGGTCTGGTAACTATGGTTGTTTGTTTTTCTGTAGGTGGTCTTGTGACAGAGTGCATGGGTAGCTCTGATCCACCACCCTTCAAGAAAGAATATACTTATATTCGGGAACATCACTGGCTTTGTCAATGTATGTTTTGAAAAAATAATTAGTAGTGGTATATCGATATTTAGAATGACTCTGTTGCTTTGACTTCTTCCGCAAATAGTATAAAATGACATCTACATGCTGCACAGATGCATCAACAAGTGTATTTTTCATATCAATTTATTTGTATGTATTCATGTCTTAATCAAAACATAAAAGTGGGCATGGATTTACCTCATCAGTCCAACACCTATTGGGTTTTGAGACATTACGTAGAACCAATCCTTCTTCTTTAGAGATGCAACTACAAAATCCAGTTGTTTGAACTCAAGATTCGAGCAATTGGCTAAGTAGTGATCATCCTTATCTCTTCTGCAATTGTGTAATCATTATAAATAATTATTTAGTGGACAACAAGAAGAAATACTAATAATAGTTGAACGACTTTCCTTTTTTGCATGATGCTTGTAAAGACCCTCGTTTATCCATTGGGAGAAGGATGAAATTAGTTCAGTTGGACCTCGTCGTCAATGTTATAACCTTCAAATGAATATTGTTGCTTCACATCACAACTGACGACTTCGACTTTCTTCTTTTTCTTTTTCTCTTTCTCTTTTGCTTTCTTTTTCACTTTCTCCCTCTTCCTCTCCTCCTCCTCCTTCTCCTTCACCTTCTCCTTCTTCTCCTCCTTCTCCTCCTCCTCCTCCCCCTCCTCCCCCTTCTCCTCCTCCTTCTCCTCCTCCTTCTCCTTGCATTTTGGGGTTGAGTGTGACACTGGAGCAATAGTCATTGATTTTTTTTCTTTTACTAATTATAGATAGTGATTGGGAAATATATTTTTTCAACCTCCTACACTTCAAAGGCTGTGAAATCTTTTTGGATGTATGTACATCAATATTATAAGTCATTTTCTTAAAAATATCAATGAGTTCTTTAACACGACTAATAAAATAATCATGTTGTTGCTCACATTCTTCGCATACACAAAAAGAGCATTTGATGTTAGAAGAGGAAACAACGCCAATAAAAGATTGAGTTGTTGTCATGGATGAAACTTCTTGTATCATTTGATCTACAAGGTAAATAAAAAAAGATTGAGAGTTTACAATTGATTATAAAATAATAATGGGTAGCAATTTATACTTATGTTGACACAGATGGACATTCTGTTGCCACGATGTACCTTCTGTTGCCACAGATGAATCTTCATGTGCCATAGATGAATCTTCTATTACTACAGATGACTATTTTGTTTCTCTATTAACAATACATATACATTTCCTCATGAACACATAGGTTATATGTTCAAACATATGACAACTCTGTTGGAATATATACCAACATATCACTAAAATGTGCAACATACGACACATCTTTCAACAAATGAAATATATGTTGGACAACTGAACAAGACTATATTTCTAAAATCATATGAACAAAATGCTCACAAAAAGAACAACAAAAAGCAACAAAAAATGACTTTTCACTGAATGTTAACAATACATATACATTTCCTCAAAATTAGGGCTTTTTTGGGTTTGTTGATTTTCTTTCAAAAACTGTAAATAATAGGTACCATTACACCATTATTCAATTTTCACATCTACAGAACGGGATTTATTATTCATTAACCCAAGAAAAAACTTAGTATTGTTCGAAAATTGTAAAATCTTTCAAAAAAATGACTTACCCATTTTAAGTCGAACAAAATCTTCAGTTCAGAAAGAGGAGAGAGTCACGGCCGGAGATGAGGAGGAAGATAAGATAATGGGGGAGAAAATTTGTTTTGATAGTCGGATTTTTGAATTTTCTAAGGAAGAAGAAGAAGAAGAAGAGAAGAGAGAACGTTGGGAGAAGAAGAAGAGACAATTCTATTTTCTTTTACTTTTTTTTTTAAATGGTTTGGATAGAATTATAAAAGTTCAAAAAAGAAGTGTTTTTTTTGTAATTTATAAAAGATTAGAAAGTTTTGAAAATGTTAATTTGGTCCCAGATTTACTTAATTACATTTTAAAGTGGATTTGACCATTTCTTGGTCAAAGTGTCACCAAAAACAAAACCAAGACTTAATTGACACCCTTCATTTAATTTTCTCTTCAAACCTTTTGTTGTAAAAACAGTTGTGCAGTGGCGATTGAAAAATTTCTCAGCTCTCACAACTCCATTCGCGGTCGATAATTTGTGGATGAAGAGAAGGTGTGAAAGAACAGAAACACAGAAAGACAATGAATGGGTCAAAACCTCATTTCGTGGATAAACGGTAGCTCTTATATTTCAAAATTCAATTTTGGGGCTTTCTTGTTATAATGAGTTTCACAATAAATTACGGCTATAAATCTTCCAAAAAGCTTGGAATCAAGTTAGTTTTTCTGTGTTTGAGCCTTGAAGTATGTTTTTTTCTCTTACCCTGCCATTGATATATCCTCAAAAGATAAATCACAAACACACAAAATCTAATACATACCATTGTTTCATATGCCGTTGAATTTTGCACATAACCTTCTAGTTGTTGAGGACGCTGAGTAGGATTATCGATAACAAGACGAGTAATGCGTTTAGAACAATAAGGTAAGGGTTATCATATCGAAATGGTTCACGATTGACCGGTGCATCACAAATATATTGAAGTCGTTGGTTCCAATAAGGCAACCATTGTGCATGCTCCAACTTCCAATTTTTATTTGGTCTGCCCCTACGATCATGGTGAAAATGTGTGGCGTCAAATAGAAATGGAGTTGGTATAGTTTGTTTCAATCCAAATTGTCTCATAACTCAATCAGACAAGTGAACCTCGACGATATCCCAACAAACAATTAGAGCGCTAACATGCCATATGTATCATTCATTTCGACAATATTTAGGAAGACTCTTAATTAAGTCATCAGAATATGGTTCCCAAATAAACTACATGAAGAGAAAATAAATGAGTTTCAACTACAATATATACATAATTATTTTTAAAAAAACCGGTATACCATCATACCTGATCCTCTGTCATGGAATCAAGTGCATCCCTAAAAACTTTCAACACATGCTTAGTGGTATCGGTCCAACTAAAATGTGCAAACTATCTAGTAGCACGTGGACCCCCTAGGTAAACCAGAAAGAAAATTATTTTCAGTGTCCTTTGTGCTATTACCTGAGGTCTGAGGACAGTAACTCTTTCCCATGCCAAAATCTAAACATAATATATAAATGTATAATTATGAGATGATAAACTAGAAGAAATATTTATAAATAATTGATGTAGTTATTAAATATACCTGGAGTAGTGGTAAAAATCCTAGTGGTAAAAATCCAACTATCTCGTTTTGGTTACTCTGTGAGGCCTTACGGAGAAAGCGATACAAGTACTCTAAGGTCGCACTAATCCAACTATAATATCTAACTACATTGACATCCTCGAGCATAGGAAGGTACATAAGTTTTAACTAACTCCCAGATGTATCTACTATCATCATACCAGCAATAATCCAAAACATGTAACATCTAGCCATTTGATTGATCATATCTTGTGTTGCCAAGTCAGGTAACTGTAGTTGCTCGAGCATGTGCGCATTAAGTGCAGTTACCTTGAGGATACTACGATTGAAGTCTTGAGGACGCGGAATAAAACCTAACAATCTTTGACAAATGTTTTGCCAATCCCCTATGGTCCTCATTGACTCATCACCAAGTACTGGATCATCATTCACAGGTAAGCCATACAACACTTCTACATCTTGCAAGGTGATTGTCACCTCACTTGTCCTAAAGTGAAACGTATGAGTCTCAGGACGCCATCTCTCTACTAGTGAAGTGATCAAGCTATGATCAATAATAAGTCGATTTGATCTATAAACACCATATAATCCTGATAATTAATCACTTCTAAGACTCGTGGATGAATGGGATATTTCTTTACGAGGTCCCAAAATTCTCCGTCACACCTCCTCATATTTAAAATCATATTAACACTTCCATCCCATATATCCTGTGACCTGTGGGTAAGTTGTTGAGTTAATACAGATGGTTCAAGTGGACCGGGATCCAATTGGTATGCACTATAACCGGCCATATATGTATCTATTAAAATGAAAAACACATATGAAAGTAAATTAAATATTAACCTAAAGTTAGTCCAAAATATAACAAGCAAATCAAAATAAATGTACTGTCACCTAACGTTTCATTAAAAATTTGGAAAATGAACTCAATTTTAGTAGAGGCCGATTGCAGGTCAACCTCATAGTTATAGTCTTCCCTTCCATTTTCATGTGAACATTTTTTTCATTGTTTCTCTTTGCATCAACAATATGCATGAATTCAAAATTAAAACACAACATACATATCAAAATTTCTTGAGTGATTATTCTATATAACAAAAACGATATAAATACGAGAAGATAGAAATTCTAAAATTCAAGCATTCCTTCTACTATTTTGTACGAAAAAAAACATACCTCAAGGCTCAAACACAGAAAAACTAACTTGATTCCAAGATTTTCGGAAGATTTATAGCCGTAATTTATCGTGAAACTCGTTATAACAAGAAAGCCCCAAAATTGATTTTGAAATATAAGAGCTATTGTTTATCCACGAAATGAGGTTTTGACCCATTCATTGTCTTTCTGTGTTTTTGTTCTTTCACACCTTCTCTTCATCCACAAATTACCGGTCGGGATTGGAGTTGTGGGAGCTGAGAATTTTTTTAATCGCCGCTGCACAACTGCTTTTACAGCAAAAGGTTTGAAAGGGTTTAACAACAAAAGGTAATGGAACATTGAAGTTAATAAAAACAAAACGACGTCGTTGTTTAAGAGATGTGGGCCTCTGTCACGTTTTAATCTAAAATTGTTACTGCCAGTAACGTATATTTACTTAACGGCGTTAATTTTTTTTAATCAGATAAAGCCTAAAACGTTACTATGAAGTACGTTTATACTACTTTTGTAAAAAATTTTAAAAACATATTAGTTAGGTGAATTGGTTTTAAAAATAGTTTATTTTGATAAAAAAATTCAGATACAAAGCATAGGACATGTTTGGCGTTTTAATAAAATCTGCTTAGTTATCAATATCTCATCCTATTTTTCAGATCATTTTCTCTCATTACGTAACACATTATGACAACTCTTAGTTTACGATGCTCTTATTTTTACGTACTTAAATCATCAAAATTAATAAACAACCTTTTCATTACTATGATAATTATCAATCACAACATCACTAACACTACCATCAAATTCAATACATATAGACCAACTACTATTAATTCTCAATTGACATTAGTCTTTGAAACCCTAAGTAGATCCCAAATATCTCATTCAATACTACTGTTCTAAAGTTAAATAATAGAATCAACAACAATCTACACTAATCGGCTTAGAATATTTTTAAGATCAACACCCGAATTTTTATGTTCGTAGTCCTAATTATGTTTTCCTTCTCGGCCCCGCGATGTAGAACATGTCACTTACCAAGTCTATAGAGATGAGTAAATCATAAACTACCCGAAAGATGAATAATTGCCCCAATGATTAAGAAACTTTAAAAATACCTTTTTTTTCTTTCTGTTTTTTCTATTTATTTGGTTGGTGCTATACTAAATTTGTGTATGAAATTTGCTACTATGTCAGAATTAGTTCACATTATACATAACTCTTTAGAAAAGCCTACTATGTTTAAGGTAATAAGTGATACGAATGATC
The DNA here is from genome assembly GCA_035578085.1 of Solanum pinnatisectum. Taxonomy (NCBI): domain Eukaryota; kingdom Viridiplantae; phylum Streptophyta; class Magnoliopsida; order Solanales; family Solanaceae; genus Solanum; species Solanum pinnatisectum. Next base: position 29,574,557 of record CM069081.1, read on the forward strand.
ACATTCAAACATTATATAATCATTATGTCTCTCTAGTTGCAATGTTGTACCTAGTCATACAATTCTTTTATCTCGTCTTTATGATGATGCATCATCTTCTAAAAGACAGGCACGGAGTATATCCATTGTGTAATTAATTTATCTGTTTGAAATAGAATACAACCTACAACACAAAAAAATGTAAATTAAGATGAACTTAATTATTATTTGAGATAGATCCTAGAGTCCTCTCAAAATAATATACGAACACTGAATGGGTGGAAGAACAATGACAATTACCAAACTTAATAACCAGGCAAGTAATTAATGTTCTATATACACAATAAATTGTGGATGTCCATTTAATATTTCAATAATTTCATGAAAAAGCTTGCAAATAAATAAGTGGCTTCAAATACGTAATTGCATGCAAACAACTTATATTTAGCTTCGAAAGACTTGCAATTAGATAAGTAGCTCATACAGGTAGGTAGCTTAAAAGTATTGATAGACATGAAATTTGAAATCTGTGTATTCTAAATTGCCATCACATTCATAGCTTATCTTAATTATTTCTTTTCACAATTAGATATTTATACATATTTAACAATTTTTTAATATAAATACAAAATTTAAATAAACTATTGAGTTTCAAATCTCCCAAGTATATTTCAAAGATTTACAATTAAATAAGTAGCTTGCAAGTAATTTATACATACATCTCAAAAAGGGATTCGGCTTCTCTTCATTTCCCCCAAGTTCTAGCTTGGATTGGAGACGCATGTCATAGTTTAGATTTGATGGTTGAGATTTAATTGATTAAAGCAAAGTCCTAACCACAGTTATTTACTTCCATATATTTGCTTCTTAAATATTTTTCCAATCCATTATATTTTCACTAAATATATTAAAAACTTTTCTTTACTGCCCTGCCTACATATTTAAAACTTTTACTAAATATTTTTACTTTTTTGACAAAAATTATAATACAGTTCAACATTTTTATTATTCTAATAGACTATATATATTAAGAGCTACAATGTCTATAGAGCAATATGGACTCCATTTAGGGAGTAAGAAAGAATTTAAAGTTCAGTCACAAAATTTATTTTACTCATAATTTTTTTTAAAAAAAACGTTAGGTCACATTTTTTAATTTTTTATTTGGCAAATATTTTATTTGAGAAATGACAAAAGTTAGGGAAAAAATTTAAAAAAATAGCAAAAAATTACTCTAAGTAATTAAGAAGAGAAATTCTTTTAAATATATTTAGGAAAAATATAATATAAATCTAGAATTGTTGGATTGCAAAATTATTTAAGAAGAAAATATATGAAAGTAAATAACTATGGTTAGGACTTTGCTTTAATTAATTAGATCTCAACCATTAATTCTAAACTATGACATGTGTCTCCACTACAAGCTAGAACCCGAAGAAAATGAAGAGAAGAGAAATGAAGAGGAGCCGGATCCCTCGAAAACAATCTCTGAAAAGCCGTGCAACAGTAGAAAGACTTTTATTTAACTATCAAATTAGTAGTTTTGGAGTAAGTTCAATCTACACATAAAATAGATGGAACTTTATTAGATTAGGTGCGAAAGAAACAAATACCTTTATGTTCTTGATCTTCACATTCTCTCTACTTGTACCTCTTTACTTTCAATTTTTCCGTTTCAATTTATGTAGCACAGTCGAACTTTGAGATTCAAATTTTCAAATTTTGCCCATGAATATGAACATAGAAACTATAAGTTTTTTAAAATAAATTTATATATTTAAAAATTACGTAAAAAGTACTATATGTTATAAATCCATTGAATGAATGAATTATCCATTACTCAATGCATAAACCACTTACATTCATGTATGTATATTCCCTAGAATCTATGAACCATTTTGGATGATAATGTACTCATTATTTGGGCATTTAATATATTAATTTTTGAAGTGATTTCTCAATCTATAAATAAGGTTATCATTCACCATTGTATTAAACACTTGAAGACATTTGAATAAGATGATCTCTACATTATTCTTTCAATATCTCTTGTCTATATTTCTTGTAGTATATTGCTCATATTTTATAACACTATAAATTACAATAATTAACAACTTAAAATTTTTAACAGACATATAAAAAAAATTCGGTCAAAAGAATTTTAATTTGACTCTCAAAATTTCAATTTTATCACATCAATGAAAATCATTTACAACCCCAAATTTTATGTTATTAATTTCTTTATAAATATATATATATATATATATATATTTATATATATATATATATATATATAATACAATAACAACATTCTTAATTTTATAACAATCACAAACACTTCTCTTAATAAATAAAAAAATTACAGATCTACCTTGCTCCAAAAGTCAGTGTGTTATAATCTCATTTCAATTATTCAACCATTTTATTTTACCAAGTTAGGCGTTAGCCCAAATGATTGACATTTATTTCTTCCAATGTCACAACACAAGACATTATTGTAACAAGTGACGTACATTTTATTAAATTAGTAATGTATTATCTATGATAAGGTGACAATTACATATATCCAAGACCCCCATCACAAATAAACAGTACTATAAGTACCATATAGATTACTTCGTTAGAAATAATTGCTCTGAAAATTCATGTGAGGATTCTTGGATGCCTGTTATGGTAGAATATACACGTGGAACTTCCTTAGATTTTTAAACATGTTTTATACGTGCCATACATGTTCTTTCTATTTCTTAAAGCTCTTCGCATCACCAACATTAGTTAATTGCCATTGGATTTAATGTCGCTAAAGGCGTTAGAAACATTACAAATTAAAGAGTGTTAATTGTCGCTAACTATGTATATACACAGTAACAAAGAGTGTTAAAACCTTCACCAGCATTAGTTAATTGTCATTGAATTCAATGTCGCTAAAGGCTTTAGAAATATTTACAAATTAAAGAGTTATGCATTTTGGCACGTTTGCAGATACCAAATCATGTGTCAGTTAAAATTGCTCTTGATCTTAAAAAGCTTCTTGTTGACAACAGCCTTCTTGATGTGTACGTATGACGTTGTAACTTATATATTCTTCTCAATTCAATGTTTTATATATGTACTTATCTGTAAAACAAATTGTTTACCACTTCTTGTGCAGCTCACAAGCAGATTTAGAGGCAAACTTGTTTCAGGTACCACTTGTTGTTGTGTGTGTATTTCCTTTGGTTCCTTTTTCACTCAGTTTTTTGATGCTCAGATAACGTCTGCATGATTGCTTCTGATCATTCCATCTCTTTTATCTTGAGATGTTGATTTTTCATTGATGCGTTCAATATTGCAAATGCAAACATGCCTCTCATTTTGCTAGAATGTTGGATATATACAGTCTTTTGGCTATTTAAGTCTGTTGGTTATTCTCAGGAGCATCTCTTTCATATACAGACAAATAAACAAACACTATGAACAAGTACATAAGACTTCACTGCCCTGCTTTAGCTTATAATGACTCAAAAAGTGAGCAATATAGCTTCATGATTTCCTCAAATTGCTAGGCATTTGAAGAAACTTGTTGTTTTCTTGGTACTAACTTGAAAATGCAGTTAGAACAGTTAAATCAGAAGAGAACTTCAGATGAGGATCATACGTAAGCTGAGATGTCCTCAATGTGTTTAATTAGGCATCACATGGTCCTTTCAGGTGGTGTTGAATAATCATGTTTGACACAAAAATGTGCATGTCCCTAATAAAAAAAACTTTTAAAGTGTTATTAATGTACATGATCTTGCAATCTAACAAAGGAAAAAAGTGGTCAATTTTTCTTTCTCCCATGACAACCACTTCCACAAGATATTACCACGGGGCCTCAACCAATTTTTTTAAACAAGGATAGATCATGCAGAAAAGATTTAGGTCCAGTTTCCTCGTTTGCTTTGTCAGAACTAGGTAAACATCTCATTCTAGTTCATGTTGATTGAACAAAGACAGATCAAATGGAAACTATATTTAGATACAATTCCGTGTTTTCTTACTCATAACTATATAAACATCTCATTATAGTTCATGTTCAACCTGCCTTAGCTTTCTTTCTGGATTGAAGTTTTCAAAGTTTGAGTTGGAGACCTACACTGAATTTCATTGAATCCTCTGCAGCTTATGAAGCGGAGAGGTTTTGGAGACGAGTATATAAAACGTTATAAAATGATGACAAGGTGAGTGATATATTCTTTCTGGCCTGGTAATTCTTGTTTATGGTATACCTATTTTGCAAAGTGTATTTTTAATGACATCCATCTCCTTTTCGTATGTGTTCCTAGATTTCACCATCAGAGAGTTCCATTTGTAATTCTTGTTTGTGGTACTGCCTGTGTTGGGAAGTCTACTATTGCTACCCAACTCACACAACGCCTGAACTTGCCAAATGTCTTGCAGGTATCTATTCCTTAAAAATTTCTTGGATTTGCTTCCATATTTCTTATTTGGACTTAGAAGCACGTACTCCGCTGCTTTTTCATCCATTCACGAGCATTTTATTTTTTTAACAGACAGAGATGGTGTATGAATTGCTGCGCACATCAACAGAGTACGTACTATCTCTGCAGATTAAATTCTTCAGTTTTGATACATTTTAGGAATAACTTCATAAATAGATACTCAAACTTGGCCTCGGCTGGTAAGTAAGCACTCCAACTTTGAGTATGCATATCTAGATACCTCAATTGTTCTCCATTGTGTCAGTTGAACACTCCAACTTAAAATTTATGTGTCACGTCAGCTTCGGGTGTCCACGAGACACAATGGGGATGAGCTGGAGTGTTTAGTTGCCAATTGAGATCATGTTGAGGTGTCTAGATGTGCACTCTCAAAGTTGGAGTGATTACTAATTTCTTGAGGCCAAGTTTGAGTGTTTGTTGTGTTTATGCCTACATTATATCGGCAGTTATTTTAGTGTCATGTCTGTTAGAGTTTTTGCTGAGAATTCAGTTCCGCTGATATTTACGCACCTTGTAAATTTATGTCAGTGCACCTTTGACGTCTTCTCCTGTATGGACACGTGATTTCAGCTCACCAGAGGAGCTAATGACTGAATTTTGCAGAGAATGCAGAATAATATGGAAAGGTAATTTGAGACCTATCAGTATAAGTAGCTGATTCGGAGCATATCAAGGAATTTGATCCACATTTCCCCATTATGTAGGTTTGGCTGGTGATTTGAGAAAAGCAACGAAAGATGGCAAACCGATTATAATTGAGGTATCACAATCCCCCAGGTTTAATTGTTTATTAAAGTTCACTTTCTGTTTTTCTTTTTTCAAATTTGTTTGAACTCTTTAATTGGTATAGATGGAATGTGAGTAGCATACAGTATTACAGTTGTTGATAGCAGCTGATTTGTATAACATCAGCTTATTCAACAATTAAAAGCCGATATGAAGTTCCCTTTCGCTTCTATATGCAATTTTCGAAAATATATAACATCAACTTGTTCAATAATGAAGTTTCTTTTGGCCTCTGCCTTCATTATTCCAAATAAGATTTACCATCCAATGATCCCTCTTTCATGGTAAAACAATGGCAGGGCATACATTTAGATCCTAGAATATTCCTGATGGAAGAACATAAAATACTACCACCGCCCACTGCAGACTACGAAGAACCAAACTTTTCGAAGGTCAAAGACCACAAGGAAATACAAAGGGAAAGTAATCACATTATTGGACTTGGCAGTCAGAGTAACGGTAAAGATCTCTATCCTGAGAATGTTAGTTCGGATGGAGCATCTTCTGAGTCAGACAGGCTAGCAGATTCTCTGAGTTCAATGGATATTGTAGAGAAAATTTCTGAAAATACAGGTTCGTCTTGCTGCACTATTGCCACATTCATTTTCAAAAATATGATCCGCTCAACTTCTCCTTTTTTTTTCTTTTAAAACATTGGCAGAACCGGTGTCTCGTAACAAATTTTCTGGCCATGCTGGCGAAACAGTTAATGATTCAGGAGCAGATCAAAATCCTGCTCACAGAAAACAAACTTCGGGTGATCTGCCAATATTTGTTCCTATAGTTCTAAGGATGGCGGACTTTGATCATAAGGTAGTGTAAATTCTATTAGTTTTTTTCTCTTCTAGATAAACAATTATGACCAAGTGAATTAGAGTTCTTTACTACTGAATTTATGTTTGCTTCGCAATGTTCTTATACTTGAAGTTAAGAAGAATATGTCGTTGTCTTACATTTCAATCGTTCCCCATGATTTTTTCCATCTCTACATATTCTCTTTCTTGTTATTAATGTAATTTGCAAGTAAAATAAGTTTTTTTTTTTTTTATATAATCTTGTATTGAAATGTGTGACACAAAGGAATAGGACTGCTCCTCGATATTCTATTTCGGTGCTTAACATATTGAGAAAGTTTTCTACTTTTAATCCATAACCAGGCATTTCTGGAGGAGTGGGTAGCTACTCGTACATTCACGGAGAAGCATCCTGCCCAGGTTTCAAATGCTTTTATGCTTCCGATATAATTTGGTGCATGATCTTGTCAGTCTTTGATACATGTCCATGTCGCAGATTCTCTCTGTTCAAACTTTTATTGATGTCTACTCTTTCTGTTTTCGCGAATGAGCATTTGATTTTGTAATTGATATTAACATGTATTTATGGGGCATGTTCCCTCGATTTTCATTTAAAAGCGGTAGATTCTTCTTTGCTGAAAAAAAGTAGGACTAATAAACAAAAACGAAAACAAAAATAACAGCAAAGATGGAGAACGGTTGTCCTACATTTATATATTTATGATGAAAATATGCATTCACATCGGGCATAGTGTATTTGTATGCTTGTGAACGTTTTCCCTTTTTGTGTTTGTTGTTTAGCTGTTAATTCACTTAAGAAACTTTTATCCAGGTTAAAGACAAAGTGATAACTAACTTGATGACTATTCAGGACTACCTGTGTTCCTTTACATCACAGGTATGATGTCCTCGCTTTCTATTTGCTTCTGTTTGATATTCTTTATAATGAAGATTCAATTATTATTCACAAATTTCATCCTGTGAACAGGGTTTGACTGTTGTTGACGTATCAGCTGCAACATTTCCACAGACACTGGATTGGCTGCATAATTATCTTCTTCAGGTAATTTTGTGCGGTATTATCCTTCTACAATGGTGTGTTTTGTTGGTTATATTACTGGTTGATTGTTGATTTCGTTTGGAAAAGTTGCTCATTTTATGCCTGAGGCGTAGGACCAGCTGGCAAATGAATTGATTACTCACAATAAATTTTCTTCCTACTTTCAGTGTCTCCAGCAAGGTTTCTAGGGAAAATCATGAGCAAAAATCTAGAGAGTTTACTGCTAACTATATTCTTGACGAATAAGGTACCTATTTAACTATTGTGTCTACTGCCTTCGAAGACATGTATACTTTTATTTTTTTTACCTCACACCAATGGTACTCTTTTAGCTTCCTTGATTAGAAGCTATCTCTACTATGTTCTGGTGCATTTACCAAAGGCAATATCATCATCTATTAGTAAAACTTTAGGCATGTTAGAAGTCCGAGGTGCTGTATTTGAGGTGTATAGTAACATCATTTTGCATATTTTTTGGTTAGTCAGATTATCTATGTATATGTTTGGACATGCATATTCATGTAAGACAGCTTTAAACAGTATAAAAGAAGAGTGACATGAATTACTCCAAGGAAGTAATTGGACAACTATTGACTAAGTTAAACCTCCATAGGCTATGTATAGTTTGTTATGACGCGTGTAAATGCCTTGATAATTATATGTTTGAATGCGACAAATGACTTTGGCTAAAGTTTGCCTTGTATGTACCATGGTCCATGGTCCATGGATACTTTTATACAGGGTGAAAATCTAGAGGGGAGTGAGAGTGTTCACCCGAACCCCCTCAACAAAAAATTATATTGTATATATGTAAGGTAATTTTTTTTTTTTTGATTGCGCAAGTGTAACGTTTGCCATGTCACAGATAAAAGAAACCTCTATTCACTTTTCACCATAAAAGTACAATATCCTATTTGGTCACCATCACCTACATAGGAGTGAGATGGTTATAATATTATTTGGTCATCTTCACCGATAAAGGAGTGAGATGACACCCATAATCACAGATAAAAGGAGTGTAATGGATTCTAACCGGTCATCATCAGGATAAAGAAGTGATATGAAAATCATATTTTTTTCATGGATGGATGTTGTGTTGGAATAGTGATAATATGTTTGAAATGTTACATTCTTCTTTGCTTTTAGTCAGAATAGTGATAATGTGCTAACATATGAGTCGATGTATACATACATGTGATACGATACAATAGACATCAAGGTGCCTTCTTGCCACCACAAGAAGCATAGAAAATACAATTTAGAGTAGTAAGGATGGCTTGACATGAAGTTTGACTAGGATGCATGTTCAAATGCTTTCGCCGGTGATAGTGTTGTGATATATAAGATTAAGTGTGCATAGAAATATGTATAAATTGTATATTTCATGATTACGTTTGAGTTGCAGGTTTGCTTTATTGAGATGAAATTATTCTTTCCCCTTTGTCTAGACGGTTACACAGATTGAATATTTCTTACTGATTTGTTGAACTTATTCCTTAACTCCCTCTAACTGTTTTACAGGTTTTAGAAAAAGATAGTACGAGGAGATTGAGCAACCTACCTCTGAACTGAAATGTCGAGCCTCAATGTCTCATCTTGTGGAGGCTCGGATTTACTTTTGATAGATGTAAAGTATAAAGTAGTTGTAAGAAAAAATCTAAAGTTTGCTCCATGAACCCTAAATATAGTTGTAAGATGTAATGTCTCTAGAGGAGACTATATATGTATATGTTTGACGCTTTCAAACTATTTTGGATGTTTATGTTGCATAATGGTTTAAGGTCGCTTGATGCCCAATTTTTATGTGAATGATGATACAAAGTTATTAGGAACTCCATAATATGTGTTCTATTCTATATTATCATGTATATGAAGCTATGAGCAATACGCTTTGTTTAGGAATGTACACATTTTTCTATATTCCATAAATGTTTGTAATTACTTGCCTTCTATGTTAGAATTTCTTGTACAACATGTAATGTATGTGTATAAATAATTTTACATACTATTATTTGCAGTTTTGATGATTTGACAAACAGAGGACCTTGTAAAGGGACCTGATCCTTGTCTTCTTATCCGTACAATTGACAGTTGGAAAAAGTACACAAGTTTGGTGCACGGTCTCCAAGTATGGGAGAAACCTCGACCAATGTCATGGTCTTGAAGGTTGTGTCTATTCTCATAAGGAAATCCTCACATAGACACAACCTCAGTTTTTGCATCACAGATTTTGAAGAGCAAAAAGCAAAAATCACTCCTCTCAAGAAGTACTTACCAAAGAGCAACACGAACCAGATAGAGCAGCTTGTGTCTTAGTTGTCTTAGGTTTTTACTTTAGTGCTTATTGTTGTAACTCTAATCCTAAACTATAAAGGAATTAGATCTTTTGTTCGTTTTGTTCAAAGTCTAAATCAGTTGAGTTTAATTGGTTTAGTGGGCAGCATTGTTACTGCTTAGTCAAATCCTAAGTCATCTAGTATTGGGTGGGTTAGTGGGCAACCGTTTGTTTCTTAGTGAATTCTAAGTTATTCTGTGTCGCGTAGCTTAGTGGACAATAGTGATATTGCTTAGTTGCTCTATTTGTAGTGGGGTTACTACATTTAGGGGGAAGAGATTTAGAGGTAAATTCCTAGATTGCAAGCTGTTGTAATCTGAATCGTTGCTCTATTTGGAAGAAATGAAGTTTGGTTTGAAAAGCCTGTGAGGACATATCGTGATTTTCACTGCCCTTAGAGCAAGGGGGTTTCCACATTACGTGCTTGTGTTGCTTTACCTATATTGCTTATTTATTGCTCCTGCTTGCTTTACTGTTCTAACTGTATCAAGGGACCTGGTCCATTGACTCGTAGTGGACACCTATATTCTAACAATTGGTATCAGGCTCTCTCTATTTGGTTAACACCAAAAGGAGTTCTTGTGTAGAATGGCTGCTCCACTTAATTTGGAAGAAGGACAATTGTCTACAAGACCACCTCGTTTCAATGGTCAATTCTATAGTTGGTGGAAGACGAGGATGCACGACTTCTTGATGGATGAAGACAGTGAACTATGGGACATTATGCTAGATGGTCCTTTTATACCCACAATAGAGGTTAAGGAAGGTGAAATCACAAGAGTTATTCCAAAAACTCGTCAACAATATGATGAAGCTGACCGAAAGAAGATCGAGAAAAGCTACAAAGCCAAGAAGTTATTAGTGTGTGGGATTGGTGCTGAAGAATATAATCATATCTCCGCTTGTGAATCCGCAAAGGAGATTTGGGATTGTCTCCGGACGGCTCATAAAGGTACTGAGCAGGTGAAATAATCAAAGGTAGACTTGTAAACTACCCAATATGAAAACTTCACTATGAAAGAGGCAGAAACTATTCATGAAATGAGTACCAGATTTGCTTTTATCACAAATGAGTTATGGTTGTTGGGAGAACCTGTTCATACAAGAAAACAGGTTAGGAAGATTCTTCGAGTTCTTTCTAAACTGGTTGAGCAAGGTTGATGCTATCACTAAGGCCAAGGACCTGAAAGTACTCACAATGGATGCTCTAATCTAAAGTCTTCAAACTCATGAACTGAATAGAAATCAAGAGGCATCAAAGAAGGAAGTGAATAAGGATAAATCTCTATTCCTCAAGGTGGCATCAGGAAACACATCTGACGAAGAAGAAGACATGGCCTATATCACCAGGAGATTCAAAAAAATAGTGAGAAAACAAGGTGGCTTTTGAAAAGGTGGAAATTCGAGCAGGACTGCAGCTGCAAATGATCTGTGCCACAAGTGTAGGAAGCCTGGTCACTTTATTAGAGATTGTCCTATGGCCAAGGTTGAAAACACAAGACCTGGAAGAGATAAGGACAAGAGAAGAGACTTGATCCCTGAAAAAAAGGGAAGGAGAGCAGCTGCTGATTATGTCGTCAAGAAGGCCCTTGCTGCCTAGGAAGATTCCTCAAGTGATTCGGATTAGTCAGAACAACCTGAAGACGTATCAATGCTTACTGTTAATGATGATCAAAATGTGTTCAACACCATGTTTGCTCTTATGGCAAACTCTGATGACAAAGAAGCTGAGGAAGAGGTAACTCTTTCTGACATTAAACAAGATTTGCACACTTATTCTGTTAAGAAATTGAGAAATCTAGCTGCCATATTGATTGACTCTATTACTGAGTTAACAACTGAAAATGACTTGATGAACAATAGCCTAGATATATTTCATGAAGAAAACGTTGGGCTGATTGAACATATGTCTATTATGGAGGAACAATTGGTAGTTCTAGAAACTGAGAATCTAGAGCTCAACGAAAAGCTGAAAGTGGTAAATGAAAAGCTTGGTAGAGGAAAGGGAGAAGCTAACAACTTGCAACTAGACCTAGAAACTCGTTTGAATAGTGCTGAGACTAAACTTGCACTGGCCTTGGAGAGAAACAATTAGTTGGAAAGGGAATTAGTTCGACTTAAAGAAAAACTTGAAAAGTCTATGAGATGGGCAAGCTACTCTCCAGTATCACTATTCAAGGCCAACACAATAGGAAATGGCTAGGTAGTTCTAGCATCTATCCCCCTTACAATCCTCACATCAAATATGTGTCTGTGTCTGACAATTTGTTATGTCTTCATTGTGGCTGCAATGGCCATCTGAAGAAGGATTGCCCAACCTTCAAAAGGTCCCAAGAAAATCTTCTGTCATACACCACACAGAAAATTGCTCAAAACAAGGGACCTGCTCCTATTGTCAAAAACTTTAAAATGAGAAAGATTGTTCTGCCTCATTGGACAAAAAGTTCACTTATCGCACCTCTATCTTCTTACTGGGGACTCAGACTAAAATGGGTTCCCAAGTCTAACAAGTGATTTTTGTTGCAGGAGAGTGAATGAAGTGGCAGTAAGTGCTCGTTCATGGACAACGGATGTTCACAGCATATGACTGGAAGGACTGATAACTTCTTATCACTCAAGGCACTTTAAGGCGGTTGTGTCTCTTTTGGAAATGGAAAGAAGGGATATATTCTTAGGGTTGGAAGAGTTGGAAAGTCACTAGAGCACTCTATTGAAAATGTGTACTACGTAAGTGGATTGAAATACAGTCTTCTCAGTGTATCCCAAATATGTTACAAGGGAAATAAAGTGAAGTTTCTATTAAAAAAAAAGTGCATAGTTACTAATCTGGTAACAAGAGAAGTAATTCTAACAGCAAGAAGGCAAAAGAACATGTACATTGCTGATCTGGATATTGCTCAGGGAGATGATCTTACCTGTCTCAGTGCTCAAAGTGAGAATGCCAATCTATGGCATAGAAGGCTCGGACATGTGAGCTCCTCTCTGCTGAACAACCTTTCCTCCAGGGATCTGGGCAGTGGGTTGCCAAAGATGAAATTGAGTGACAACAAGGTGTGTGATACATATGTCAAAGGTAAACAAACCAGATCCACCTTCAAGTCAAAGAAGCAGGTGAGTTCTTCACGTTCCCTCGAACTTATTCACATGGATCGATGCGGACCTATGAGGATTCAGAGCAGGGGTGGAAAGAAGTACATTTTGGTGATTGTTGATGATTATTCAAGGTTCACTTGGACAATGTTCCCAAGGTCCTAGGAGGAAACATACAATGTACTGATGACTTTCATCAAGATGATTCAAGCAAAGTTAAATTGCAAGATTGCAGGGATCAGATCCGATCATGGAACTGAATTTGAAAATGCAAAACTTGACATTTTCTGTACTGAAAATGGAATTCATTATGACTTCTCTGCTCCCAGAACACCTCAATAAAATGGTATTGTGGAAAGGAAGAACAAAACTCTGGTTGACATAGCCAGAACTTTGCTTATTGATTCAAATCTTCCGAAATCCTTTTGGGCTGAAGAAGTCAACACTGCTTGCTATGTAACCAACCGTTGCTTGATTAGGTCCTTGCTGAACAAGACACCTTATGAGCTGCAGTATAACAGAAAGCCCAAGCTGAACTATCAAGGCTTTTGGTAGCAAGTGTTTTGTACTTAACAATGGCAAGGATGATCTAGGAAAATTCGATCCTAGAAGCGACGAAGGAGTATTTGTAGGATACTCGTCCTCCAGCAAGGCCTATAGAGTTTATAACAAAAGAACCTTAGGCATTAAGGAAAGCATTCATGTGATCTTTGATGAAGCTGGTGCCTTGTCAGATCTAAATCACAGAGACGAGAATAAACTAGAAGAAATCCTTCAGATTCAGAGAGATGAAGTGAATGAATCTCTAACTGAAAGTGCTCAAGATCCAAGAGATGCTAGTCAGGAGTCATCAGAAGAAGTAAAAGAAGATGATGAACCTGGAGAGAGACTTGGTACCTCTATGAATGCAGATCCAAATAATGCTTCCCAACCTGGAGAAACCGTTCCTGAGGAAGAAGAAGAAGAACATACAGATCAACCTTAACCTCCTAATTCTCAGTCCAAGTGGAAACACCAGCCATCTCACCCTCTTGACAATCTTGTTTCTCCTTTGAATTCTGGGATGCAGACTAGATCTAAAGTAAGAAACTTGGTTGCATTTTCAGCCTTCATATCCAGCATTCAGCCAAAGAACATCAAAGAGGCCTTGATAGATGCTGACTGGGTAAATTCCATGCAAGAGGAACTTCATCAATTTGAGCGAAGCAGAGTGTGGCATCTGGTCCCTAGACCCGCTGACAGGATTAGGACCAGGTGGGTGTTCAGAAACAAGCTTGATGAAAATGGTATTATCACCAGGAATAAATCAAGGCTGATAGTTCAGGGCTACAATCAAGAAGAAGGGATCGACTATGAAGAAACTTTTTCCCCAATTGCCAGAATGGAGGCTATCAGAATTCTCATTGCCTTTACAGCCTATATGGAATTTAAGTTGCTCCAGATAGACGTCAAAAGTGAATTTCTAAATGGGGATCTGAAGGAAGAAGTGTATGTCAAACAACCATTGGGGTTTGAGGATACTGATCTCCTAAATCATATTTTCAAGTTGGACAAGGCCCTGTATAGACTAAAACAGGCCCCTAGAGCCTGGTATGAAATGCTGTCCAACTTTCTACTGAAAAATGATTTCAATAGAGGCAAGATTGACAATACCTTGTTTCTGAAAACTAGAGGGAAAGAGTTGCTTATTATACAAGTGTATGTGGATGACATCATCTTTGGAGCCACATCTGAGGTCCTGTGTGAAGAATTTTCCACTCTAATGGGAAATGAATTTGAAATGAGCATGATGGGAGAACTGACATTTTTCTTAGGTCTGCAGATCAAGCAAACTCCAAATGGAATCTCAATTTGTCAAGAAAAATATATCAAAGAATTGCTAAAAATTTTTTATATGACTGAATCAAAGTCTATTGACACCTCATGGGGACAAATTCAAAATTAGGAGCTGATGAATCTGATGGCTTGGTAAATTAGACTATGTACAGAGGAATTATCGAATCATTGTTGTATCTAACAGCAAGTAGACCTGACATAGTGTTCAGCGTAGGTATGTGTGCAAGTTTTAAGCTTATCCCAGAGTGACACCTGAAGGTTGCCAAAAGGATTCTGAGGTATTTGAAAGGAATAGGGGACTTGGTCCTCTTCTATCCAGCTGGGGATTTTTTTGAATTAGTCGGGTATGCAGATGCTGATTTTGCAAGTTATCAAGTAGATAAAAAAAAACACTTCTGGAATGGCCCATTTTCTAGGTTGCTCACTTATCTCATGGGGAACCAAGAAACAGAATTTTGTGGTCCTTTCCACAGCTGAGGCAGAGTATGTGGCTGTTGCATCTTGCTGTGCTCAGAACTCTGGATAAAACAGCAGCTGAAGGATTTTGGAATTCTCACTCACACTATCTCTCCCCTGTGTGATAATACCAGTGTTGTCAATATAGAGAAGAATCTAGTTCAACACAAAAGAACCAAGCATATTGATATTAGGCATCACTTTCTAAGGGATAATGTAGAAAAGAGAACCATTTGTATGTAGTACTGCAGAACTGAGGATCAAATTGCTGATATCTTTACCAAGGCCCTAAGCAAAGATCAGTTCGTGTCTCACATGCTGAAGTTAGGGATGTTGAAAATGGACTGAGCTGGCCCTCCCTAGGCATGGCTATGATCTGCAGGGCATGTATCCTTGTTAATTGTAATGCCTTGCGTGTTAGACCAATAGTGTACCCCTTTTGCAGGTATACACCAGTGGAAATTAAAGAAGTAAGGAAGGATGACATCAAGTAGGATGTTGTTAACAATCTACGTGTACATAAGGTCCTAGGTGGGAGAGCTTTTCACCCCAAGATCCTCAAGAAACCTGGAATGAACTCATTAGCGGATCTAGTGGAGATTCAATCATGGACCCACCTGTTCATGACCAAATCTCCTGTAATGCATGAAGACCAAGTAAGGGAGTTCTATTACAATGTGGAGTTCAATGAGGATGGAAGCCTTCATACTTTGGTAGGAGATAAAAGGATACTAACGTATCAAGGCATTTCATCCAATATTAAATGCCCACGATCGTTCATCAATATAATAACCCAACTACGTGAGTTGGGGTCGTTCCCATAGAGAGTAGTACTTCCTTCAAATTCAATAATAAAAGTACAATGACAATCTCTTCAATCAAACAATTCTTGCGCAATTAATATTCAAATCTTAAATTTCGGGTTTTAACTACCAATCCAAATTTACGCTTCAACACAAGCAATCAAATATTAGAGTAAAGCTTGGGGAATTGATCAGCCAATTATTGAATCTCAACAAAATGGATAAATGTTACTGCTCATAATGGGATAATTTGTTGTGAGTAGGTCGAACCATATATAAAGTAACTTTCTCTCAAACAATTACGTTTTCTATGTTGAATTCTCTCGAACTTCAACACAAATCGAAAAAGGCCCAGCCTTTACCCTCATCAAATCCACTCTCTCAAGCTGGATACAAAGGAAGGGTCACTTGTTTCACTATCTCGAGCTGAAACCAAGGAAACCCACTACTAAGGATGCTAAGATTGCCACCTTGGTTCCACACCTCTCTCTTGAGCGGGTGCACAACACTGAAATTGATACACGAAGTAGTGCAATTCAACCTCAAAACACAACAACAACTTAGACCCACTTCGTATTAACATTATTCTTCGCAACTAACAAACACCCACTAAGTAAATTCAACATTTGGCTTCATGATCAAAACCCCAAGTAAAGGGTTTTAGCCACTCATCTCAAAAATAAAAAGATTAAAATCAATTATCACTCCCATAGTTGGGTAAAAAATGAGAATTATAGATGAAAATCAATTGATAATCTCCTCTCTTACAAAATCTCTCTCAAAATCTTGCTAAAATCACTAACTAAACCCTTTGGTAGTGTTTTTTTTTCTAAGTAATTCCTTCCTCACTTTTTGAATGAATTTCTCTGTCTAGCCAAAATTAATTTAAACAAGTCTGAAGTGTCACTACTCAGGACTACTTGGCAAAGTAAGTCGGGTATCGCTGATGAATGGGCGAATCGCCGATTGCTCTTCATCTCACCTTCATTTTACACTTTTTCTTGGTCTGGCTACTCTAACTTTAGGCGATCTAGGTCGGGATAGCCGAATGACACCGCGATTCTCCCTTTATCTTTCCATCTCGCCCATCAGCACTTGCTTGAATATTCTTTCGTAATTTTGGCGACCTGGTTGTCCTTCGCCGACTAGATCGGCGATACGCTGAATATGGTTGCTGCTCGCCGAATTCGTCCACATTTTAGCTCCAGCATTCTGTAACTTTAGGCGGTATCTTGGCGGTTCGCCTAATGATATTGGCGATTCGCCAAATGATATCATCAATCATCAGGTCTTCATTTGTTCATTCCTTTAGCTTTCTTTGTTTCTTTTTGCCCAATAGTGTTCATGCTTTGTATCTAACTCCAAATACCTGAAACTCGAGGGTTTTCATCAGTTATTAAGAAAAAATATGCATTTGAGGACACTAAATCTATCAAAATAAACCCCTAAAAGAGTCCAAATCGTGGACTCATCAACACCCCCAACTTAAACTTTTGCTTGTCCTCAAGTAAAGCTCAAGTTCAACATTTCAAAAAGGATGTCTCGAACAATGCTACACAAGACTCAATCGTTAATGCACACAAAAAGTCTCAACTTACTTATGCAAGGATCAATTGTGCACTCAAAGTTTCAAGTTATGACTCACCATTATCAAATAATCTCAAGCTCATTATATTTGCTTCAAATGCAAGTTCAAGCTCAACAAAGGTATTCAAATGCCCTCAAAAAATGAATGATTCCATATTCCCTCACTGGTTCAACCAATTAGAGTTCTGAAATCAAGATCAACACTCACACTCACAAAGATAAACACAATGCATGATTTCACGCATAGGTTTGCCCTTATTTTCCAATCAACTTTTGCTTCAGATCATTCAAGATGAAAAGGTCTTTTCAAGGATTGTAACGGGGCTGAATGTAATGATGTGGTCATTTAGGCTTATAGGCTGAAAATCCTCATGAAATGTGATGTGAACAACACCTTCTTTCCTTCTCTTTGTCATTTTCATTCAAGCTCAAAAGTCACTTCTTATTCACCTTCCATGAGTCATTGGAAACCCCATTTTCTTTGTATTTCCACAACTTTATTTCACAACTTTTTCTTTCTTTTTCTTTTTCAATCTTTTTTTTTTTTTTATATGGAGGGATTCCATTTTTCTCAAAACATGGGCATAAGGGACTTCTTTGCATTTACTTGATTTGCCTTCTCTTTTTACCAAACCCCTAACTTAGGCGTTTAGCCTAAGATGGCTATTCAAACAAAACACTGATCATGAGGATTATGGGTAATTGATAAAAAAAAAAGTTATGTTTTGTATCAAGTTTCTTCCAAGTAAAGGTTAAGGCTCAAAAGGTGTTCAAAAGAGGTTCACACACTCACAAAGTAGGCCATAAAAGAGGTTTATGTCAAATTGGTTCACACTCTTTAACGTTGCCTAAGATCATTTCAAGATTTCACATCACTTAGTCAACCAGACCAATGGGGCAAATTCTAGATGTCATCACACATGGTTCACAGTAATCTCATCACACAAAGCATTGACACCAAAGTTAAACAAGACTCCATACTTTCGCTAGTGTGTAATGTTCATTATAAGAGACTCTATTCGATACTTGATTAGTCACAACGAGATGCAAAGAGTTCACATATTGTCTATGCAACTTCAATTGGTCTCGTCGTAGCCGCACATTCATTTTTATTTGAGTAGAGCACTATTCAAGTCATCAGTATTGATTAAAGTAATACTAAAATTTTGCACAAGAACAACCACATTCAACACAAACAAGGGGTGTTGTCAAAACAAGGAGGAGGTTCGCTGAGGACACTAAGCAATCTCCACACCCCTACAAAAATAGTCAATATTGTCCCCAACGTGGGTAGAGAGTAGGTATTTAACGCAAATAAACTAAATATGAACACTAAATAAAAACTGACAAGAAATGAAAACAATCTAGTGTGTAAACAAGTGGAGTAAGGTCACGAAGAATCTTCACTAAATGCCCAGTTGGCTTCGGCGATGTGTCTAACGTTCTTCAGATCGCCCTTAGTTCCAGTAGATTGCACTCCTAGGTAGCGATCCGCATAATGAACTTAAAGCATCACCGGTCGATCCTTGAGGAACGTTGTCCACTTTGATTTGAAAGGGCAAGGAAAATTGGGTCGCCTAAACACATTGGCGATACGCTAACTGGTGAAGGTATCCCGTTGAATGTTCCAGAGTCTTAGTCTCATTTCTTAGATTCAAAAGGCGAACCAAGTCGTGCTCGCCGAAATAGTTCGACGACTCACCAGGAAGACTTTTGTCTCGCTTATGATCCCTACTCCTGCATAATCAACACAAATTATTCAAAATACTCACACTTGGGTTGCCTCCCAAGAAGCGCCTTATTTAACATCGTGGCACGACGTGGAAATTCTCTCAAGCATCTTCCAGGTACACCACCTCGATCAAAGAAATCTCTTGGCATTTTCCAAAGTATAATTTTAAGCATTGCCCATTCACCTTAAATGTAGGTCCCTCTTGACTGTCAACTTCTATGGCACCATTGGTGAATACTCTTGTCACTCTAAATGGTCTTGACCATTTGGACTTGAGCTTTCCTAGAAAGAGTCTAAGTCGGGAATTGTATAGTAATAACAAGTCTCCCACTCTAAACTTCCTCTTAAGGATTTTAGCATCATGTCATTTCTTTATCTTTTCCTTGTAAAGGGCTGAACTTTCATAAGCTCTGAATCTGAATTCATCCAATTCGTTTAACTGCTCCACTCTCCCCCTTGAGATCTTTGTCCAGTCTAGACTTAAAGCTTTCAATGCCCACAATGCTTTGTGTTCTAACTCAACGTTTAGATGGCAAGATTTACCAAAAACTAATTGATACAGAGACATCCCAATAGGTGTTTTGTAAGCGTTTCGATATGCCCATAGTGCGTCATCGAGCTTTCGAAACCAATCAGTTCTATTGGCATTCACTATCTTGGCCAAGATGATTTTGATCTCCTGGTTTGACACTTTGACCTGGCCACTTATTTGGGGATGATGTGGGGTTGCTACTTTGTGTTTAACCCCATACTTGCTTAATTCAGTGGAGAACCACTTGTTGCAAAAGTGGGATCCCTCATCACTAATAATCGCCCTAGGGGTGCCAAATCTCGCAAAGATGTAGCTTTTCAGAAATTGGACAACATATTTTCCTTCAATGTTTGGAAGTGCAACAGCCTCTACCCATTTGGAAACATAATCTACTGCCACCACTATATATTTATTTCCAAACGAGCTCATAAATGGGCCCATGAAATCAATTCCCCAAACATCAAATATTTCCACTTCTAAAATAAGAGTAAGGGGTAACTTGTGCCTTTTAGACACTCCACCTTGCTTCTGACGTTGAGCGCATTTCTTTACAAATTCATGTGCATCCTTGTAGAGGGATGGCCAATAAGTTCCACTTTGGAGAACTTTAGCGGCTGTGCGCACACCGCTATGGTGGCCTCCAACTGGAGACGCATGACAAGAATGGAGAATTCCTACCGCTTCTTCTTTCGGAACACACCTTCTAATGATATAATCTGCACACTCTCGAAACAAGTATGGTTCATCCCAAAAATACTTTTTAACATCGAACATGAACCTCTTTTATTGGCAGAAGTTCAACTCATCCGGCATTAGTCTGCACACAATGTAGTTTGCGAAATCTGCATACCAGGGAGTTTGTTTGAGGGATAATGCAAACACTTGTTCATCGGGGAAGGAATCGTCTATGTCAACCTCAGGCTCGTCATTCTCCTTGCCTTCCAACTTTGATAAGTGGTCAGCCACCTAATTTTCGCAACCTCTTCTATCTTCGACCTCAAAGTCAAATTATTGTAATAGTAGCACCCACCTTTTCAACCTTGGTTTTGCATCCTTCTTTGCCATCAAGTAACAGAGTGCAGCATGATTAGTGTGAACAACCACTTTAGTGCCTAACAAGTATGCTCGGAATTTCTCAAATCCATAGACTACTGTAAGCAACTCTTGTTCAGTGACGGTATAGTTATGTTGAACACTATTTAGAGTCTTGCTTGCATAATAAATTGGGTGAAAAAGTTTGTTGCGTTTTTGCCCCAATACCACCCCCAATGTTGTGCCACTAGCATCACACATTACTTTGAAAGATTCGAACCAATCAGGGCTCATAATGACCGGGGTGGATACTAATTTTTCTTTCAAGCATCGAAACGCCGCCATACAAGCGTCATCAAAATAGAACTTCACTTCCTTCTCCAAGAGTTTGTACAGGGGGTGTGAAATCTTTGAGAAGTCCTTGATGAACCTTCGGTTGAAACCGGCATGTCCCAAGAATCTATGAATACCCTTCCCTGAAATTGGCGGAGGTAGTTTCCCAATCACCTCAATTTTTGCCTTATTGACTTCCAATCCCTTTTGTGACACCTTGTGCCGAGAACTATGCCTTCCCTCACCATGAAGTGGCATTTCTCCCAATTTAGAACCAGATTTGTTTCCACACATCTTTGAAGTACTTGTCCCAAGTGTACCAAGCATTCTTCAAACGTATCCCCTACGACTTAAAAGTCGTCCATGAATACCTCCATAGAGTCTTCTACCATGTCCGCAAAAATGGATAACATGCAACGCTAAAATGTTGCCGGGGCATTACATAACCGGAATGGCATTCTTTTAAATGCAAACGTTCCATAAAGGCAGGTGAAGTGGTTTTCTCTTGGTCTTCTAGCGCAATAGAGATTTGGTTATAATACCAGCCCATCTCTGATAGCCGATTGAGCATTTGATCAATAATAGGCATTGGAAAGTGATCATTTTCAATCCACGAATTCAAGTTTTGATAATCCATGCATACTCTCTAACCGATCACCGGTCTAGTCGGCACAAGCTCCCCCTTTGCATTTGGGACTACGGTGATACCTCCTTTTTTCGATACACATTGCACTGGGCTTACCCATTTGCTATCCAAAATAGGGTAAATCACACATGCGTCCAACCACTTGATGATCTCCTTTTTTACCACTTTCTGCATTGGTGGGTTCAATCTCCACTGATGCTTAACACTAGGATTACACTCATTATCAAGCAAAATTTTGTGAGTATAAATAATTGGAAGAATGCTCACTATATCAGCGATGGTCCATCCTATAGCTTTTATATGCTCTCGCAATACTTCAAGAAGCGATTTCACCTACCATTCAAGCAAGTCAGCTGTAATGATCACAGGTAAAGTGTTAGTTGCCCCCAAGAAAGCATATAAGAGATGAGAGGGAAAAGCTTTCAATTCCAGATTAGGTGGTTCTTCTGTTGATGGCTTTGCGGGAGGACTCTCTCTATTTTTTAGGTCAATATCCAACTTGATTGGAGTCTTTGAATACCCGCCTAATCCTGACAAGGCAGCTACTACTTCCTCATAGCCCTGAAGTCCGGATTCATCATAATTAGCAAGTACAACTTCAAGGGGTTCATTCATGCACCTCAAATGGCTTACACTAGCTACCACCTCATCAAAAACATCATTAGTAGACACCACATGAATATCACTTGGGTGTTTCATGTATTTACAAATATTGAAGGTTACTTCATCTTCGTTCACCCGAAACTTCAATTTTCCACTTTCAACATCTACCAATGCTCTCCCAGTTGCCAAGAATGACCTTCCCAAAATAATGGGAATTTCGGCATCTATTTCACAATCTAAAATCACAAAATCATCCAGAAAAATAAACCAATCGACCTTTACCAAGATGTCATAAAGTATCCCCACATGATGCTTGATTGAACGGTCTGCCATTAGGAGTCTCATTGTGGTTGCTTTCGGTTCACCCAACCCAAGTTCTTTGTGTATCACATAGGGCATTAAGTTGATGCTTGCTCCCAAATCGTATAAAGCTTTAGCAAATTGGAGCATGCCTATGGTCCAAGGAATAGTGAATACCTCGGGATCTTCTCTCTTTTTGATCAGCTCCTTAGTCATAATTTCACTATATCTATGGGAAACTTCAACTGTCTCAAAATCCAAACTCTTCTTCTTTGTGACCAACTCTTTCATGAACTTGGCGTATCCCGGCATTTCCAATAATGCTTCCACAAGGGGGAGGTTGATCGATAGTGTCTTGAACACTGACAAGAACTTCTTGAACTTCTCATCTTCATTTTTCTTCTTTAATCATTGGGTAAATGGTGGAGGTATTTTGGGTAAGGGTTGCATGACTTTTGGAATTTGAACGTGCTGGTCCACTTCCTTTTGTTGTTCTTTGGCAAGGTTTTGATGAATAAGCAACTCTTGTTCCTCCATGCCTTCACCTTCTTTATGATTTTGAGCATCTTCATTTCTCATCACATTACCTATTGCCACCTTTCCACTACGAGTAACTACAACCAACCCTCTATCGTCACATTCCTTTGTTATCTTTGGGTTCAACTTAGCTGATAATAAACTCAGTTGTCCTTCAAGTGTCTTGATGTCGTCGGCATGAGAGTTCACTTTACTGTTCAATGATGAAAAGTCATCTTTCATCCTTTTCGACAAATCATCCGAACCTTCAACTTTGTCAAGTATGTGTGACAATAAGTCATTCACCCAAGGACTGCTTGCACTCCTTTTTGGTTTTGGGCTTTCACTTGAGTGAGTATGGTTCTCCTCATAATCATCTTTCCTTCTCCAATAATCGGTTTGCTCAGCTCAATCTTGATAGTATCTCCTTTGTTCTTCTCCCTTATGATAGTTCCAACCTTGATTTTTGCCTCGCTGTAGATAGTGTGGGTGGAAACCCTCCTCGTACCTCTTGGAGTTCCAACCTTGATTCTCCCCCGACCTTGAGTAACTGGAAAAAAAATCCTCCTCAACTCTAAACACTCCACATGTCCCCTTCATGTGCTCTTGTAGAACTTCCATTTGGGTCAACATCTTCTTGATGTTCTCATCCCCCTCTCTCTCTCTTTATCAAGTTTCTCTTGCGTTAATCTAAAAGGAAATGGAAAGACTTGATCCTCTTGGGTGTTCCATACTTGGTTTATCCTAGTCATGTCATCTAGAAGAAATGACGCTACCTCAAATGGTTGTAACATTATTCCTCCTCGTACCAATTGATCAATCACTCCTTTATTAATCGAATCAAGACTCCGATAGAAATATTAAAGTAACAAATCATTTGGTATTCCATGAGTTGGGAATTTATGTAACATCTCGCAAATTGAAAGAACTAGAAAGGTCTAGAATTAGAAAGAATGATTTTTTTGGGAATAATAAAAATTTGGAAATTGGTTTAAGTTAAGTTTGAGATTTTGGTCAACTTCAAATGACCATAACTCCTAGCTCATGATGAGTTAAGTGTGTTTATAGATATCGTAGGAAAAATCTTGGAATAATTTTTCCAACGCCACCGAGTTTACGCAATTTCGAGTTTGTATGAGTGAGTTATGCCCATTGGAAGTTGGGTTGTTCATATAAGAAAAGTCCAAACCGAATTTTAGAAGGGCGTTAAGGTCTTTTCACCACCCAATTAATTAGTTTCATTTTCAGTAATCAAGTTGGGGTCTAAATTGATTGGATTCAGTTTACACTTTTGAGAAACAAGTAAGGGTTTTGAGAGAAGAGAAAAGAAGAGGAGAAAAGAGGAGAAGGAGTAAGAAATCGTCAAGTTCTTGAAGCTAGGATCGTGAATTTCGTCAAGGGGTTATCCCTACGAGGTATGTGAGTCTTTCATAGTGTTGGATTCGTTCACCCACACACCAAATATGTTTTTTTCAGCTAGTTCTAGAAAGTTGAAGGTTGAAGAATCTTGAATGGTGTTCTTGAATTGGACTGAATTGAGAAGTTTCTAAGATCTTTATGTCTAGTTTAGAGTTGTTTTGAGTTAGGTTCATGGGTACATATGTTGGGTATCTGAATCTAAGGAAAAGTTGAGAAGAGTAGTCGAGTTTAGGTGAATTGGGACTGGAAAACAAAAGAAGGAAAAGTTGGGTGAATTTGGGTAGTGGGGCCGCGTCGCGGACCTGTCCCAAATTTTCACAAAAAGTCTCCTCGCGAAGCGAAGCGGTCACGGACCGTTTTGCCTCAAAAGGTTTGTCGCGACCAAAATTTAAATATACCTCCGCATCGCAGACTAGTATCCGGACAATGATTTTTTGATCTTTTCTCATGATTAACTATTTAAAATCATTCTTAAACATCATGAGATCTTTCCTATCACAAATCACAATCCTTGAATCCAATTTTAAGAATCAAGTCATGAGAAGTTAAGAGTCAAGTCAAGAGAAGTCAAGAGTCAAGTTAAGAGAAGTTCATAAAGTTTTCCAAGTGTTTTTTACAAATGATTTAACTTTGTTTTAAGACTTGTGTTTTGAGTTCAGTAAAGAGTAAAGTTGAAGTTCATTTCTTCAAAAGTATATAGAGACTATGTATTCCCAAAGAGTTTAAAATGCTTTCACATTTAAACAAGTAAGGAAAGTTTGATTTCCAAAAGAGCCTTTGAGCTAGTTTTCAGTTAAAGAGTAAATGTTTTCACATTTGAGCAAGAAAGAAACTTCATTTTTTAAAGAGCCTTTGAGCTAGTTTTCAGAAAAGAGTAAATGTTTTCACAATTAACGAAGAAAGGAAACTGATATTTCCAAGATAGCCTTTGAGATAAGTTTTGAGCAATTATATCAAACCACAGAAAGAAGTTATGGTTTTTTAAACATAAAGAGCACGTATCATATTTTGGGAGTAGTATTGTGCACCGATATAGGGGAGAGTTCAGAGAACTCCGAGCAGCCATAAACTATGTAGTCATCATGGGTAGAAAAGGGTCATACTTTTTGGATGATTTCTTTAGTTCTTTTTAGTATAGACGAGTGGATCCACTTAGTAGTTCAGGTTCTATACCCCGACAAGGTATTGGACAACCTTGGCAGCGTGAGGCAAAATGTTGTATCATCACAATAGCTCTTACGTGATAGTTGTCGGTTAGAGAAACTCCCACATAAGTAATTGTATTCTTATATACACAGTTTATTGTATTTTTATATACATTTCAGAGTTATATGTATCTTTGCATACACAGAGTTAACATCATGTTTTAAATAACTTTTCTTTATATTGCACTTGTTTTGAACATCTTTATATTGAAATGAGTTCAGTTATGTTGAGTTGAGTTGAGCTAGGTAAGTTCTTCAGATTCTTTTCAAGCCAATGTTGTGTTTAGCATTCCAACTCGCATATTTGTACATTCAATGTACTAATGCCAGTTGGCCTGCATCTTATTATGATGCAGACACAGGTAATAAGGATCGGCATCCAGCACATCAATGATCCAGTGAGCACTCCAGAGTCAGTTGGTGAGCCTCCTTGCATTCCGGAGGACTCCTTTTATTGCTTTCAGTTACTTTGTTAGTTCATTAGGATGTCGTGGGGTTTATTTCAACATCCAACTCAGTTTTTTTAGAGGCTTTATAGACAGTTAGATGTTACTTCTTTAGTCTTTTCATTAACTTTGTCATTATCTTATGTTGAGACTTAAGTTTGCCTTAATGGCTAGTTGAATGTTTCCTTTATAACATTCCAGTTTATTTCATATATATATTTGCCTTGAGTAAAATCTTTCGCTGAGTAAGAAAGTTAGGCCAAGGGTTCGCTTGGGGCCAACAATGGTTCTAGAATCCAAGGTATAGGCTCGGGGCGTGACAAACTTGGTATCAGAGCATAGAGTTCAAGAGTCCTAGGGAATCTATGAAGTCGTATCTGTAGAGTCGTAGATGTCGGCGTGAAGTGCACCACATCTATAATTAGGAGGTTGTAACATTTAGGATCTATCTCACTTCTTTAATATTTATTTCGTGCGATAGAGTTAATCTCTATAAAGTTTCCTTCTACTCATGCTTACGCGTAACCAATTGTAAGTTGGACTGTTTTAAGAGTGCTTTAATGGGGCATTTCTTTCCCAGTGATCTGAGAAAAGCAAAGAGATGGTTGTTGACAGGAGGAGCAGGATGAGTTTATTCGTAGTTGGGTTGACTCATCTATCAAGTAAGGAAAGTAAGGCAACCATGCTAATAGGTTACATGGGCATAGCAAGACTAATGATCCATGTGCAACAAGTTGAGGACAAGTTGAAGGATAGAGACGAGTTTAAGAACAATAGAGCTAAGACATTAGGGAATAAATTCGGGTAGCAAAAGAGTAATGCGAACTGGTCTTCTTTCCAACATAAACAGGAAGGACCTGCTCCATCATCTGCTAGTGCACCTTCACCAAGGAATAAATGTGAGTACAATAGTCAAAATTTTCAGAACTTCAGAGATAGACCTGCGTATTCGCAAGGTATTAAGGCACAAGGGGGTACTAAGACTCCTACATGTGCTAAGTATGGAAGGAGCCACTCAGAGATGTGTCATGATGACTCCACTAGTTGCTTCAAGTGTGGCCAGAATGGTCATTTTATGAAAGAATGTCCTAAGAGAAGACAGAGTAATGGTAATGGGCTTAATAGAGTCCAGTCTTCTTCAATTGCTCCACCAGATAAAGCTGGATCTAGATAAGCTACTTCAAGGGCAGGTAGAGAAGGAAACCATCTTTATTCTATCGCTAGTCACCAAGAGTAAGAGGATTTGCCAGATGTTGTCACTGGTATGATCCAAGTCTTTGACTTTACTGATTATGCTTTGCTAGACCTATGAGCGAGTTTATCTTTTGTAACTCCATATGTTGCTATGAATTTTGATGTTATTCCTGAGCAACTTAGTGATTCATTCAGTGTTTCTGCACCTGTTGGTGAGTCTATTCTAGCAGAGAGAGTCTATCGTGATCGTCCCGTTCCATCAATCACAAGAGTACCATGGCTGATTTAATTGAGTTAGACATGGTAGATTTTGATGTCATTCTTGGTATGGACTGACTTCATGCCTGTTATGCCTCAGTTGATTGTAGAACTCGAGTTGTCAAGTTTTAGTTTCCAAATGAGCCAGTCTTAGAGTAGAAAAGCAGTTCAGCAGTGCTTAAGGGTCGTTTTATTTCATATCTTAAGGCAAGGAAGTTAGTTTCTAAGGGGTGTGTCTATCACTTAGTCTGAGTTAATGAATCTAGTGTTGAGACACCTCCTATTCAGTCAGTTTCAATAGTAAAAGAGTTTCCAGAAATTTTTTCAGATGATCTACCCGGAGTCTCTCCTGAGAGAGAAATAGATTTCGGTATAGACATTCTTCTAGATACTCGTCCTATCTCTATTCCACCGTATAGCATGAAACCAGCAGAGTTGAAAAAGTTAAAAAAACAGTTGAAAGATCTTTTAGAGAAAGGTTTCATTCAATCGAATATCTTACATTGGGACACTCCGGTCCCATTTGTGAGAAAGAAAGATGGTTCCCTTAGGATGTGTATAGATTACCATCAGTTGAACAAGGTTACCATCAAGAACAAGTATCCTCTTCCGAGAATAGATGATCTTTTCGATCAGCTTCAGGGTTCTTCTTGTTTTCGAAGGTAGACCTCAGATCTAGCTACCATTAGTTAAGAGTAAGGGAATGTGATATTCCAAAAATAGCATTTAGGACCTGTTATGGTCACTATAAGTTTCTGGTCATGTCGCTCGGTTTGACCAATGCACCTGCAGCGTTCATGGACTTTATAAATAGAGTATTAAAACCTTATTTAGATATGTTTGTTATCATCTTCATTGATGACATACTAATCTATTCAAGGAATAAAGAAGATCATGCTAGCCATCTCAGAATAGTTCTCCAAACTTTAAAAGATAAAAAGTTATATGCCAAGTTCTCTAAGTGTGAGTTTTTGCTTGAGTCTTTGGTGTTCTTTAGGCCACATTGTGTCTAAAGAGGGAATTAAAGTTGATACTCTAAAAATAGAGACAGTGCAGAATTGGCCTAGACCCACATCTCCAATTGATATTAGGAGTTTCTTGGGTTTGGTTAACTATTATAGAAGGTTCGTCTAAGGGTTCTCATCTATTTCATCCCCTTTGACCAAGTTAACTAAAAAAATAGTGAAGTTTCAATGGTCAGAAGCTTGTGAGAAAAGCTTTCAGGAATTGTAAAAGAGGTTGACTACTGCCCCAGTTTTGACCTTACCAGAAGGTACGCAAGGCTTTGTTGTCTATTGTGATGCGTCTAGAGTGGATTTGGGGTGTGTATTAATGCAGAATGCCAAGGTTATAGCTTATGCCTCAAGACAATTGAAAGTTCATGAGAAGAACTACCCAACCCATGATATAGAGTTAGCTGCCATAGTATTTGCTTTGAAATTATGGAGCCATTATCTTTATGGTATGCATGTGGATGTGCTCACCGATCATAAGAGTCTTCAGTATGTGTTTAGTTAGAAAGAGTTTAATCTCAGACAGAGAAGGTGGTTAGAATTACTCAAAGATTATGACATGAATTGTTGATGCTTTAAACAGGTTGTCTATGGGTAGTACTTTCCATGTTGAGGAAGAAAAGAGAGAGTTAGCGAAAGATATGCATAAACTTGCACGCTTGGGAGTTCGACTAATAGATTCCACAGAAGGAGGAGTAGCGGTGATGAATGGGGATGAATCATCATTAGTGTCAGGAGTAAAAGAGAAGCAAGACCAAGATCCTATTTTTCTTGAATTAAAGGTAAATATTCATAAGCAAAAAGTAATGGCTTTTGAAAAAGGGGGAGATAGTATTTTGAGGTATCAAGGTGGATTAATGTTTGATTGATTTCAAGGGTAATTGGGATGGTCACCTACCTCTCATTGAGTTGCTTACAACAATAGTTGCCACTCTAGCATCCAAATGGCTCTTTACGAAGCTCTTTAAGGGAGAAGATGTAGATCTCCTATTAGATGGTTTGAAGTTGGTGAAGCTAGGTTCATAAGACTAGACTTAGTTCGTCAAGCTATGGAGAAAGCAAAAGTTATTCAATAGAGATTGAGAACAACACAGAGTCGTCAGAAATCCTACACTGATGGTAAGAGGAGGGAGTTTGAGTTTGAAGTAGATGATTGGGTATATCTTAAAGGTTCACCCATGAAAGGTGTTATGAGATTTGGTAGGAAGGGGAAGCTTATTCCCTGGTATATTGGCCATTATAGAATATCGAAAAGGGTAGGTAATGTGGCTTATGAGTAGGAGCTACCCCAAAAGTTAGCAGCGGTTCATTCAGTATTTCACGTCTCCATGTTAAAGAAGGCATGGGCGATCCCTCATTGATGATACCAACTGAATATATTGGAATCAAGGATAGCATATCTTATGAGGAGATTCTTGTTCAAATTCTAGATCTCCAAGTTCGCAAGTTGAGAACAAAAGAGGTAGCATTAGTCAAAGTCCTTTGGAGGAACCAATTTGTTGAAGAATCTACTTAGGAAGTTGAGGAGGATATGAAGAAGAGATATCCACATTTCTTCGAATTCGGAGATGTTCCGAATTAAGGTACTAATCCTTCCTTAGTATTTATTTATAAGTTGGCATGTTGTTTTGCATTTGCTTATGGGTGTTTGAACTAAATGTTGCATGTTACACCCTTAGCTTAGTAAGAGTAATCTCATTCGAGGACGAATGTTCCCAAGGGGGAGATATTCTAACATCTCGCAAATTGAAAGAACTAGAAATAGCTAGAATAAGAAAGAGTGATTTTTTTGGAAATAATAAAAATCTGGAAATTGGTTAAGTTTGAGTTTTTGGTCAACTTCAAACGACCATAACTCCTAGCTCAGGATGAGTTAGGAGTGTTTCCAGATATCATAGAAAATATCTTGGAATAATCTTTCCAACATCGCCGAGTTTGCATGATTTCGAGTTCGTATGAGTGAGTTATGCCCATTGGAAGTTGGGTTGTTCAAATAAGGAAAGTCCAATCCGGAAGGGCATTAAGGTCTTTTCAGCATCCAATTAATTAATTTCATTCTTGGTAATTAAGTTGGGGTCTAAACTGATTGGATTCAGTTTACGCTTTTGAGAAACAAGTTAGGGTTTTGAGAGAAGAGAAAAGAAGAGGAGAAAAGAAGAGAAGGAGCAAGGAATTATCAAGTTCTTGAAGCTAGGCTCATAGATTTCATCAAGGGGTGATCCCTACGTGGTATGTGAGTCTTTCAGAGTGTTGGGTTCATTCACCCACGCACCAATCATGTATATTTCAGCGAAGTTAATTCTAGAAAGTTGAAGGTTGATAAATCTTGAATGATGTTCTTGAATTTGTTTTTGTTCTTGAATTGGGCTGAATTGAGAAGTTTCTAAGATCTTTACATCTAGTTTTAGAGTTGTTTTGAGTTAGGTTCATGGGTACATATGCTAGGTATCTGAATCTAAAGAATGGGTTAGAAGAATAGTCGAGTTTAGGTGAACTGGGACTGGAAAACGAAAGAAGGAAGAGTTGGGCGAATCTGGGTAGTGGGGCCGCGTCGCAGACCTATTCCAAATTTTCACAAAAAGTCTCCTCGTATCACAGATCAGTCACGGACCATTCTGCCTCAAAAAGTATTTTTGCGACCACAATTTATATATACATCCGCATCGCGGACTAGTTTCCACACGGTGATTTTTTTATCTTTTCTCATGATTAACTATCTAAAATCACTCATAAACATCATGAGATCTTTCCTATCACAAATCACAATCCTTGAATCCATAATTCAATTCAAGGAAGTTAAGAATCAAGTCAAGAGAAGTTAAGAGTCAAGTCAAGAGAAGTCAAGAGTCAAGTTAAGAGAAGTTCATAAAGTTTTCCAAGAGTCTTTTACAAATGATTTAAATTTGTTTTAAGACTTGAGTTTTGAGTTTAGTAAAGAGTAAAGTTGAAGTTCATTTCTTCAAAAGTATATGGGGACTATGTATTCACAAAGAGTTTAAAATATTTTCACATTTAAACAAGTAAGGAAACTTTGATTTCCAAAAGAGCTTTTGAGCTAGTTTTCAGTTAAAGAGTAAATGTTTTCACATTTGAGCAAGAAAGGAAACTTTGTTTTTCAAAGAGCCTTTGAGCTAGTTTTGAGAAAAGAGTAAATGCTTTCACAATTGCAACAAGGGAAACTGAGAT
Organism: Solanum pinnatisectum; assembly: GCA_035578085.1. Lineage (NCBI taxonomy): Eukaryota > Viridiplantae > Streptophyta > Magnoliopsida > Solanales > Solanaceae > Solanum > Solanum pinnatisectum. The sequence continues at coordinate 29,606,182 of CM069081.1, forward strand.
TTCTAAGATAGCCTTTGAGCTAAGTTTTGAGCAATTATCTCAAACCACATAAATAAGTTATGTTTTTTTTAAAACATAAAGAGCTAGTATCATATTTTGGGAGTAGTATTGTACACCGATATTGGGGAGAGTTCAGAGAACTCCGAGCTGCCATAAATCATGTAGCCATAATGGGTAGAAAAGGTCATACTTTTTAGATGATGCTTTTAGTGCTTTTTAGCATAGACTAGTGGATCCACTTAGTAGTTTAGGTTCTATGCCCTGGCAAGGTATATGATGGCCCTGGCACCGTGAGGTAAAATGCTATATCATCATAATAGCTCTTACGTGATGGTTGTCAGTTAAAGAAACTCCCACGGAAGTAATTGTATTCTTATATTGTATTTTTACATACATTTCAGAGTTATATGTATCTTTGCATACACACAGAGTTGTCATCATGTTTTAAACATATTTTCTTTATATTGCACTTGTTTTAAACTTCTTTATATTGAAATGAGTTTAGTTATGTTGTGTTGAGTTGAGCCAGGTAAGTTCTTCAGATTCTTTTCAAGCCTATGTTGTGTTTAGCATTCCAGCTCACATACTCGTACATTCAATGTACTAATACTAGTTGGCCTGCATCTTATAATGATGCCGACATAGGTAACTAAGATGGCATCGAGCGCATCGTTGATCTAGTGAGCACTCCAGAGTAAGTTGATGAGCCTCTTTGCATTTCAGAGGACTCCTTTTATTGCTTTCAATTACTTTGTTAGTTTATTAGGATGTCGTGGGGTTTGTTCCAACATCTATCTCAGTTGTTTTGGAGGCTTCACAGACGGTCAAGTGTTAGTTCTTTAGTATTTTCATTAACTTTGTCATTATCTTATGTTGAGACTTAAGTTTGCCTTAATGTCCAGTTGAATGCTTCCTTTAGAACATTCCAGTTTATTTCATAGATGTATCTGTCTTGAGTAAAGTCTTCCACTGAGTAAGAAAGCCAGGCCAAGGGTTCGCTTGGGGCCACCAATGGTTCTCGGGTGCTAGTCTTGCCCAGGTTGTAGGCTCGGGGCGTTACAATTTAAGTAGGAGCTTCTTGAATCTCACTCATGTTAAATGCTTTAATCAGCTCCTCCCATAAGGTGATGGAATTGTTTGGTCACTCGGGTAACCATATATTAGCTTCTCCGATTAAGGACAGTGGAAATAACAACAATCTAATGGACTTTTGAGACATATTTTTGAATGAAAAAGGGTTGCAAACCTCAGTAAAGTTTCGCACTTGCTCGTGCGGGTCCTTGTGATCTAGTCCTCCATAGAGTCCCCTCATTTGGAGAAGATGAAGAGTTGTAGAGTGACTTCAAACATCGTATTCTCATCAGTCTGTGGGATGCAAATTGCACCCATCCCACCCGAAGATGGTTTGTAGACACTATTGATGTCGTCTATACCCTCTCGATGACCTGTTTGGCTGTCATTCATCTCTTTGTCACTCATGTTCACTTCTACGTAGTCCAACCAATACTTACACAAAGCAGCCTAAACTACTTCAACTACAGCCAATGAATTTGAGAGTGTCAAATCTTCAATCAAAGAATTCTAAGTAATTCTACTCCCCGATAGCGGCGCCATTTTGATTAACGTTTAAAGGCATTTCATCCAATACTAAATGCCCATGATCATTCGTTAGTATAATAACCCATCTATATGAGTTAGGGTCGATCCCACAGAGAGTAGTACTTTCTTCAAATTCAATAATAAAAGTACAATGACAATCTCTTCAATCAAACAATTCTTGCGCAATTAATAGTCAAATCTCAAATTTGGGGTTTTAACTACCAATCCAAATTATGCTTCAACACAAGCAATCAAATATTAGAGTAAAGTTTGGGGAATTGATCAGCCAATTATTGAATCTCAACGAAATGGATAAACGTTGCTGCTCATAATGGGATAATTTGTTGTGGGTAGGACGAACCATATATAAAGTAGCTTTCACTCGAACAATTACCTTTTCTATGTTGAATCCTCTCAAACTTCAACACCAATCGAAAGAGGCCCAACTCTTTACCCTCATCAAATCCACTCTCTCAAGCTGGATACAAAGGAAGGGTCACTTGTTTCACTCTGTCGAGCTGAAACCAAGGAAATCCACTACTAAGGACGCTAAGATTGCCACCTTGGTTCCACACCTCTCTCTCGAGCGAGTGCACAACACTGAAATTGACACACAAAGTAGCGCAATTCAACCTCAAAACACAGCAACAACTTAGACCCACTTCGAATTAACACCATTCTTCGCAACTAACTAACACCCACTAAGTAAATTCAACAATTGGCTTCATGATCAAAACCCCAAGTAAAGGGCTATAGCCAGTCATCTTAAAAATAAAAATATTAAAATCAATTATCACTCCCATAGTTGGGTACAAAATAAGAATTATAGATGAAAATCAATTGATAATCTCCTTTCTTACAAAATCTCTCTCAAAATCTTGCTAAAATCACTAACTAAACCCTTTGGCAGTGTTTTTTTCTCTAAGTAATTTCTTCCTAACTTCTTGAATGAATTTCTCTCTCTAGCCAAAATTAATTTAAACAAGTTTGAAGTGTCACTGCTCAGGACTACTCGGTGAAGTACATCGGGTATCGCTAACGGGTCAGTGAATCGCCGATTGCTCTTCATCTCGCCTTCATATTTCGCTTTTTCTTGGTCTAACTACAGTAACTTTAGGTGATCTAGGTCGGGATTGCTGAATGACTCCGTGATTCACCCTTTATCCTTCCATCTCGCCCATCAACACTTGCTTGAATCTTCTTTCTTACTTTTGGCGACCTGGTTGTCCTTCTCTGACTAGATTGGTAATACGCCGAATATGGTTGCTGCTAGCCAAATTTTCTCCCATTTTAGCTCCGGCATTCTGTAACTTAAGGCGGTATCTTGGTGATTTGGCGATTCGCCGAATGATATTGGCGATTCGCAGAAAGACATCATCGATCATCATGTATTCATTTCTTCATTCCTTTAGCTTTCTTTGGTTCTTTTTGCACAATAGTGTCCATGTTTTATCTTTAACTCCAAATACCTTAAACTCAAGGGTTTTCATCAGTTATTGAGAAAAAATATGCATTTGAGGACACTAAATATATCAAAATAAATCCCTAAAAGAGTCCAAATTGTGGACTCATCAACATCTAAAAGAGGAGTTGTTGGGAGTAATTCTAGAGGTGCTTAGAGAAGGGATCAGGTCGGTGGCTGGAAAACTCTGCACTAAGCACTTTTCCAATGAGTACTCTAAACTTCCAGACATGCATCGTGCGGGTATTCAGAAGAAACTCATGAAAGGGGAATACCAATTGCTGTTTGAGTTTGTGAACATGGTGGTTCTCCCTCATTCTGAGAAGCGTATGTTGACACCCGATTTTGGCCCTCCACTATATAAATTACTTATCAAGCTTCTTCGATTTCTAACGATTTAAAATAATGAGTTTTATAAACTTTTCAGAAATAAAATAAAATAAACATAGTTTTCAAGTTATTTTAAATAGTTTTGTCACTTTTTATTAATATATATGTTTTATTTAGTTACGTATATAATTAATGCATTTTACAAAAAATCATCTCGAAAAGATTTTATATTTTTTTATACTTTATTAGTAGTAAGGGTTGTAATTTTGAGTTAATGAATTTGTATGAAATTCAAAATGCTTTCAAGTTATTTTTAGATTAATTTTATAATTCTAATAATAAATATGTATATTTTTACAATCACGTTATGTTATAAATATTTGAAAATCATCGCAAAGATTTTACATTCTAGTTAAATGTTTTACTACTTTAAGTTATAGTTTAAATGTCGAGTTATTTAGTTTGTAACTAAATTAATTATTTTATAATATCAATAATTATAATATTTTGTTAAGATTAAGAAGCTCGTTAATTAATTAATATTAATCCATCTAAATTAAACTCAATTTTTATCTAATCCCTTTTCTATATTTGGGCCAATTTTCAATGGCCCAATTCAAACATTCCCAGCCCACCAAAACAACAAACAATTCCCAGTAATACAACATACAAAAACAGCAACTATACAACTCCAAATGGCCCCCACCCCTGCGTTTTTTTTTCCTTCACAAAACCAACGACCCAGGCCCCTTTAAATTTCCAGAATTCCTACCAGCCCACATTTGTTACCCCAACCTGGCCCAAATTTATGTTCAAAAGAAACCCATCAGCAGTCCAAATATAACAACAGCAACAGTAGCCGAACGACCCCCTTAACTTCTTCTTCTTCTCCTTTACAACATGAATGCGCTGCAAGACCCAAAAATCACGCAGCTATAGCAGACGCCCATTCCAGAAGACCCCATGTCAACCAAATCGCAGCCTTTCACCTGCCCAAGCAGACCCGCCAGTCAAGCCATCCGACTGCAATCTTTTCGTTCGAATTTTATGGGATTTCCGTTGAAATCTTGTGCAAACGGACAGATTTCCCATCCCTTGGGGAAAGATTTCAAATCAAGGTCGAATTTGAATTTCTATTCTGCTATTTTCCCCAATTCTGAACCCCAACTCCCCTGCTATAAATGATTCCTTATTAGTCACTGTAAAGGGAGGATTTGGAACAAAAAAGCATTGTCATATAGCATCCAAAAGGACTTGAGTATTATTTTAGTGTTGTTTCTTCTTTCATGCATCATCGAAGCTCGCCGGAGTTCTCGAAATCTCGTTGTGGTCCTAGAAAGCTGCTTCTCTATTCATTGTTCTCAGTACGCTGCCCAAAAAAAAGTAACCTCGTTTTCTTTTGTATTTCGTTTCAATGTAGCTTATTGTGTGTGTTTCAACGCTTGATATAAGGTCTGTTAGTAAGAGTATTTGGTTCTTCCGTTTAGCACTTGATTTAATCTTGTTTCCCTGCGAGGTTTTGGACAGTAAAAGTGAGTCCAAGATTTTGCGAATATTTACTTCGATATTATATAATGATCGTTACATTTGCTAGTTTGATTTCATGTCTCTGTAGTCAGCTGAGCCATCGCTTCGTTATCACTAGAAATGACTCGGTGTTCATCTAGTTTCAACCTAGGATTTGCTTGCCATTTAGTTCTATTTTCTTCACGGTTTGTTTGTGCCATCGGCAGCCTACTCTATTGCTTTGAATTCTCATATATGTTTGCCTAAACTCGCAGAATCTTATCTCTTTTTGGCATAACTTGGAAGCTGGCTGTTTGTTGGTAGCTTTTGATGTCGTGTTTGTAATTCACCTTAATCTTTCTTTAACTTGGATAATATGCTCGTAATTAGTCCTTTCCTAATACGTGTTTTGCCTCTTACATATTGGAAACGTTTCACTTTCGAAAATAGGGCCGAGAATCTGATTGTTCCTTTGAGTATAGTTTGATTTGTTTTGGTTCTTATTCATTAATAAAAAGCTGGAAATTTCATTCAATGTCATGGTTATTCCTCATTTATGTCAATATTGTCGCTCATTTATATGGCTATTTTTCATGTTAAGCATGTTTATATTTGGCTTTGGGTCTGTTATAAGATCTTATGTGCAATTCCCTTTCATCTCAAGTTAGCAATGTATTCTTAGTATATCTTTTCTTGTATCTCGTAAATTAGTCGTTATGTATTTCCATTCTTTGTTCTTGGATACTAGCTGGTGCTTTGAGGGCATGATTGTTTCTTTCTTTAACTTTCCTGTCCAACCCATTTAGTAGTCGATTAAGTTGTTAAACCATGTTTTTATCATAACAGAAGGGTCATAGTGATTAGTTTAAATATAGTTCCTACTCATGCATTTATTATTGTCTAAATATGACCATTTGTTGTGCCTTTGTTTCCTCTGTTAAATTCCTTTCTTTTGTGGATTACAAATGAAGAACTGATCCTTGTCATCTGCTCATTGGAAAATTATTGTTGTAACATTTATTTATTAATACGAAGTTTGAGTTTTGCTAGAGTAATTATATCGGTCTAGTTTCAACTTGTTACATGGGCTTGAATACTTTATTTTGATTCTCTTAGAAATAGGTAAGTTATGTATTAATTGTGTTTTTTTTTTAGTTGATGTTATCAATGGTTTAGTATAATCACCATATGTAGTATTCATCAAGGAAGTCTTTGCCCTTTATTTTTTAATTGTTCTCTGTAAATCACCCCCCTTTTGGTTATTGTTCAGATATATCATGTCTATTTTCTATTATGAACTTTGAGCATTACTAATGTTCCTTTTCATTTGTTTATGCATGTGAAAACCCGACCCGAGTTCAGCATGAACTCCTATCTCCTCTCCTTGCATCTCCTCATTGGGCTAAAGGCCCAATTTCACCTCTTAACGGGTCAGCCAAAAATCGAAGCAGTGTACAGGTTGAAGGCAAAACTAGGCTAGAAATTGGTAGAATAGGTCCCCAGAAAGCTGAAACAGGTCTCGGGAAGTAAAAAAATGGGTTGTATACATTCGATATACACTGATATATAGCCGGTGTATACAAAAAGGGGATTGGGTAAAAACCCCAAAAATCCAAACGAAATAGGCCCAAAAGGCCCAAATTCTTCTCTCCATCTCTTTATTATTTAATTGTGATTATTTATTGTTGTTGTTTAACTCTAACTTTATATTTGTTAATTAACTTAAAGAAATTCCCCAAAAGACGAGTTATTTCTTTTGTGTTGGTTTAATTTTAATATATTTCATGTTTTGGTATTCACTTATTTTATCAAACGAATATGTCGGTCAAATTATACATTCTAATTAAGTTAAACCTTTTGTTCTTAAAAAATAGTATTTTTAAGCTTCTCACTTGATTAAATTTTATTCATTTTAAAATTGTTTTTGAGTTAAAATATTTTGTTCTCAAATAAACTTTAAAAAATGTTAGTTACAACCTTTTAATTACTTAAATACATACATATATATATATATACATACATATATATATATATATATATATATATACCTACTTGATCATTTTCGCAAAAAGGTTAGTTAATCAATTAAAATTGATTTTCATGCTTAATTTGTTAAATTGGTTTAATATATTATTTCAAAAATGAATTACATGAATTCTAATTAATCTAGTTTTATTAATATTATAATCGCTTGCAATTTAATTTAAACGTTTCATTTTTAGGTCCCTTTCTCTAAAAAATGAAATAAAATGTGTCATTTATTTAATTGAAAATTATTATGTCAAATCATATTCCTAAGAAGTTAGTAAAAAAAAATCATTTTAGTCAAGTCGCAGGTCGACCGCGTGTTAGCGGACACTTCGAATGCTTAAACCCTTCTCGAAGTGTAAATTGAACTCCGAACCCTCTCTGGTATTTTCAAATGATTTTTTCTGTTTAAATCTTTGAAAACTACAACTTTTCTTAATTTCTTTAAAAAATTAAGTGACGACTCTTTTCTAAGTATTTTTCTTAAATTATTTTATACTTAGAACATTTCAAAAGGTAATTTTTTCTATAGATAGGAAAATTACGGCTTAACAGAAATGGCAACTCTGCTGGGGACTTAATTAAGTTTAAATCATAAGATTTGACTATTTGACTAATTCTTATTAACTGTTGAATTGTTTATTTGTGATTTATGTGCTTAAATTGCTATAAAGTATTGCATTCATGGCATAACATATTTCGTCAAACGACACTTATTTTAATTTTCCATTTAAAGGACGATTATGCGGGCCACAGTCGTTCTTTAACCAAATTGTTCTCGGGACACCCTGACGAATGTAGTTGGCTACTGGATAGTAAACGGTCGTTAACTGTCTCAGCCCAAGTAGTCCGCTTGGGTCACCAATCCACTATAAAGAAAACCCACTCTTAGTCAGACTAGGGTAGAGCAAAACCAAATCCACAAAATTTAGCCAAAGGCGTGTTGGGCCCATTAGAGAGACCACCTTGAGTCCACAATGGCCCACGGTCTAAATGGACGATCATACTTATGTGTTTAAATTTGAAGGATGTATACGCCATTTAGCAAATCATTGTCTCTTGGGGTAGAGTTTTAATCATTTGTTCGAGTCGAAGAAGGATCAAATTATCATAGTATCCAAAAACGTGGGCATTCAAAGATGACAAGAAATCAAGAACAGAGGATCTTTCCTTGGAAGCATAGATTAGGATTGTGCCCCTATGCAGGACTGATATTTTGTATCTCATTTCCCCTATAATGTATTCCTATTTAGTTTATTCGTAAAATTTGTATAAATATGGGTTTGGCAGCAATGGAATGTTTCAAACGACGTTATACATCCTTCAAATCGCTAGGCCTACCCTTGGCATAAAAGAGTCACATATATGTTTAGGACGCGATATATGCTTGTGTGCTTTAACTGTATATGTGATTTATTGCTTTGAATGAGGACATTTCTAGCCCACTCCTTTTCAAAATTTTATGAAAAAAAAAAATCAGTCCCCAATATTCGTGGGTTAACATGTTCTCAAACAAAGCAACTCTTATGTGTTTATATGCCCTCTATGTGATATTTTGCATTATTCATCCTGAATCAAAACTAACAGATTTGCCTTTGAGTTGTTTTCCTTTACAGGTAATTAGAACTGATCTGTGTCGATAAGTTGGCTGAACACCCCTATTTTACAAGATCAAAAGGACCTGCAGATTCCTTCCCCAATCAAAGTTCTCGGAAGGGCAAGTCAACAATGGGTGATAACGTTGAAGATACCAGCTTAGCAGATATTGTCGTGGCTCAACCCGTCATCACAGATCAGAATGAGTTAATTATGTAGTTGATGCAACAGATCGCTGAGATACAGGTCGAAATGCAGAGAAGGCAAGATTCGCCCAATCCAGCTTTCGCTATCAACCCTCCAGGAAGTGGAAGACCTCCACTCCACTTTCCTCCTCCAAGCGCAGAACAGGTTCAGAAGCCACCCTCTAACCCCACTCAAAATTCCCTAATCATCGATATAATCACCTCAAATCCCCATCATGCCTCCGTCTCTTACCAAGCATCACCTCCTCCTCAAGCTACCAACCCCCAAACCTTCCCTCATCATCAAAATATCAACCTACAAGCTTGCCCTCCCCCTCAAAATCAAAATGTTAACAATCCACAAATTTTTCCCCATCACCAAAATCAGCATACCAACCCACAAACTGTCCCCCAAAATTACCAAACCACTCAAAATATCCAGAATCCCTCCATTGCTCCCCCCCCCCTTGCCTCAAAAGGATATTTTCCAAATTCCGGTCACAAATGAGCCCTACGCCAATTGTTTTGAGCTCGACCACTATGAAGAGCGAGAGAGAGAGTAGAGGTTAAAAGAAGAGATATCCAAGTTGAATATGAAAGAAGAGATCAGAAAAGTCGTAAAGGAGCTACACTATATTCCTGAAGTCGATGGGTTGAGTTATGAGGATCTGTGCATACATCCAAATCTGGACCTCCCGGAAGGATTTAAAGTGCCGAAATTTGACACTTTTGGAGGAATCGGAAATTCGTTGGCTCATCTGAGAGCTTATTGTGACCAACTCGTAGGAGTTGGCAGGAATGAAGCCCTGTTAATGCGGCTCTTTAGCCGAAGTTTAAGTAGAGAGGCGCTGGAATGGCTTGCCTCTTATGAGATAAAACAATGATCGCTATTCTTTGGAGAGAATTAAGCGGAAACCCACTGAAAGCTATCGTGAATATGCATATAGGTGGAGGAAAGAGGCCGCTTGGGTTCGACCTCCTATGACTGAAAAGGAGATCACTAAAGTGTTCATACGCATTCAAGAGCAGGAGTATTATAACAAGATAGTGTTGCTCATTGCAGCAAAATTTGCGGAGATAGTCAAGGTAGGTGAGGCTATCGAAGATGGGATTAAAACTGGAAAGATTTCCCGCATTGCCACCCTAACTGAATCTTCTGGATTGTCGAAAAAGAAAAGAGAGGATGTGTCTTCTATTTCCTACGCATACGATGGAAAAAGACACTCCAGAAAATCTTTACCTCATGAAGGTTATTCTCGAGCTCCATAAAATTCATATCCAACTCGTTATACCCAATCGGGTCACCAAACTACACTTTCTATTTACCAAACTCCACCTCCACATCACCAAAATACCCATCCATATTACTAAGTTCCATCAGTTAATTGTTCAACTATCCAATCAAGTTACTAAATTCCATCCCTACACTACCAAAACACCCCTCCTAGCTACCAAGCTCCACAATACCTAATCTTCCAAACACAAGTGCCAAACCACCAAAATCCTCTAAACTACCATTAAGTACCTTCATATCCAGGAAATAATTACTATCCTCCTCGCCCAAATCTTGAGAAGAAACCTTCTAGAGTCTTTACTTCTTCGGTTGAGAGTCGAACACAACTTTTTGAGAGATTGAAATCAGCTGGCCTGATACAGACAATTGATCTAAAAAATATCAATGTCAACTTCAAGCTTTATAGACCCAATCTTCACTGTGCTTACCATTCAGGAAGTGCTGGGCATATTACTGAGGATTGTATCAACTTGAAGCATAAAATTCAAGACTTGATAGATCAAAAGGTCATCACCCTTCAGACTGCCACTCTTAATGTCAATAGTAACCACATGCCGAATCATGAAGTGGTAACTATTAATATGGTTGAAGTCGAAGAAGATTTGAATGTGAAGAAATTTATAATCTTATACAACCTTGAAAAGTTTGAGAAAGTTGCAGCTTCACCAACCAAAGGAGAGAAATCCAAATTTGTGAACATGGCACCTCATCAAGCTTTTGCTTTAGTACTGAAAGAGGGTCAGAACGGGCAGAAGATCGATCAAGCTTTTCCAAAATCATTACCTCACTTATATCAGTCTTTTTCAATGCAAAATGGTCTAGGGCAAGGAATTGAAAATTGGTTCTAAGAAGGGGATATTGTGCTTGAAGAGATGATCGAGGCACCGGTCATACTAGACAACGAGTCAAAGGAGTAAATACCTAATTGTGCATCCAATTCGCTCTTGATTCCTCATTCATCTTGATGCAAACGAATTTGGGGACTACAATGAGAAGACCATGGTACCCAAACACTTGGTCGAGGAGTTCAAACAGTTCGAAAGTCACGATAAGCCGAATTCAGAAGAAATCACAATAGTGAACCAAGAAAATGATGAATGCATTAAAGAAATCAAAATTGGTGCCTATGTGACAAAAGCATAGGAGAGAGAACTCATCAATTCGCTCAAAGAACACATCGATACATTTGTTTAATGACATTACAGGGTTGAGCATGAAAATTGGATCTCACAAGTCATTAATCTACTTAAATGTGTCAAAAGATACCATATTTGAAGACTCGATTTCTATCATTTCCATTTAATCGTGCTAGTTGCTTGTAATCGCTTTGTTTAAAATTTTATCCGTCTTGTAATGAACTACGTACGACCTAAATTCTCAAGAATGAGATACGTAGGCGGCCAATGTTGGCCTCGGTCATTTCCTTATTTAAATTTTCCTATTTCTATTGATCCTCAAGAAGGGAAACTACGTTTGACCTGATTCCTGCCTCAATGGGATACGTAGGCGCCATAACGGCTCAGTTATATTTCCCGTAAGATTTTTTTTTTTTACAATAGAAACTGGGACAGAATTTTTGAGAGGGACTCAAAAATTCTCAAGAAGAAGATCTTTCCAAAAAAGTCAAGATTGAAGTTATCTTGAGACTCGCCACTGGGACAGAATTTTTGAGAAGATCCCAAAAATTCCATGATTTGCTCACGGATAGTTAAGGACACGCCAAGATAGTTAACTGAGACAAAAAATTTTGAGGATGACCTCAAAAATTTCAATAAGGTTCATCGAAAGTTTGGAACAACTTTGAACACTTCCCAGCACGCAATCAGATAGACCTCGAGACGTCAACCTCAAAGGCGTTCATTGGGCTTGACGTGACATGACATTGGGAATTGGCATTTTCCTAATACTACCTTTTTGAAAATCTATTTGCCTTAAAACTTTTCCTCAGTACTTCAATTACTGGTGCATAAGAATATTTTGTCTTATCTATCAAGAGGCGGGAGATCAGGGAAATCAAGCAGAGATAGCAAAACAAGGATCAGACACCCGACGGGATCGGCACAGATCAGTTCACTTTAAACTAACAATTCTTCTGTGAATGCAGGTCTATAAGTTTGCCTCAAGATAATCATATTCCTCCATTCAACAAACATGGAGAAGTCACAAGGCGAGGATCTCCCCAAAACTAACAATTTCTCTGTGGATACAGGAAATATTTTATGCTTCTTATACCAAAGAATTGGGAATAGAAATATTCCCAACAAGGCAAAATCTATAACGAACATGCTACTATGTTCAGAGATGGAACAAACGAAAAGACAGCAATATTGTTATTTTCGAGCTACCAAGATACCTGAAAGACATTTATCTGCATTATATTATCAGATATGATAATATTCTTACCTTGAAGGTTATCTATATCATATTGTCGAAAGAGATGATACCAGTACTCCGAGGATTATTTTATTGTCAAAAAGACAATGCCACCACTACAAGATACCTGGAAGATCACCAAAATTATTTGGTGAAGTATCATCTTCGTTCCGTATCGAAAGACATCGTCATTAGATTCATGCATCGCGAAAAAAGATTCAAGCATCGCAGAATGAAAAGATTCATGCATAGCAAGAGAAAATTCATGCATTGCAAGAGAAGATTCATGCATTGCAGAAAAGGTTCATGCATTGCAAGAGAAATTTCATACATCGCGGGAAAAAATACATGCATCGCGTAAAAAGATTCATGCATCACGGAAAGAAAAAGGTTCATGCATTGCAAGAGAAAATTCATGCATCGCGAAAAAAGATTCATGCATCACTGAAAGAAAAAGGTTCATGCATTGCAAGAAAAAATTCATGCATCGCGAAGAGAAAAGTCATGCATCGCGGAGAGAAAATCATGCATCGTGGGAAAAAATTCATGCATCGCGAAAAAAGATTCATGCATCGCGGGAAAAGATTCACGCATCGTGAGAAATAATTCATGCATAGCAAGAGAAAATTCATGCATCGCGAGAAAAGATGCATGCATCGCGGAAAGAAAAAGATTCATGCATTGCAAGAGAAAATTCATGCATCACGGGAAAAGCTTCATGCATAGCAGAGAAAATTCATGCATCGCGGGAAAGAAATTCATGCATTGCAAGAGAAAATTCATGCATCGCGGGAAAAATTCATGCATAGCGGGAAAAATCTATGCATTACAAGAGAAAATTCATGTATCACAGCAAAAAGATTCATGCATCGCGGGAAAGGAATTCATTCATTGCAAGAGAAATTCATGCATCGCGACAAGAAAATTCATGCATTGCAAGAGAAAATTCATGCATCGAGGGAAAAAGATCTATGCATCGCGAGAAAGGAATTCATGCATAGAAAAAGAAGATTCATGCATCGCGGGAAAAAATTCATGCATAGAAAGAGGAAATTCATGCATTGCGGAGAGAAATTCATGCATTGCAAGAGAAAAAGTCATGCATTGCAGAGAGAAAATTCATGCATCGCGGAGAGGAGATTCATGCATTGCGGAAAAAAATTCATGCATTACAAGAGAAAAGTCATGCATCGCGGCAAGAAAATTCATGCATCGCAGAAAAGAAGATTCATGCATCGCGAGAGGAAAAGTTATGCATCGCAGAGAGAAGGTTCATGCATTGCGAAAAAAAATTCATGCATCGCGAAAAATTCATACATCGCAAAAAAATTCATGCATTGCGGAAAGAATCATGCATTGCGAGAAAAGATCATGCATTGCGGAAAAGATTCCTGCATTGCAAGAGAAAATTCATGCATCGCGAAAAAGAAGATTCATGCATCGCGGAAAAGAGGATTCATGCATCGCGAGAAAAGATCATGCATTGCGGAAAAGATTCATGTATTACAAGAAAAGATTCATGCATTGCAGAAAAAGATTCATGCATTGCAAAAGAAAATCCATGCATCGCAGAAAAGAAGATTCATACATCACGAGAAGTTATCATTGCTATTCCTATTATAAGGACAACATCATGAGAACCATCAACAATGACATCAAAAGAACTATCAGTATATTGCATCAGCCTATTTTATTACTTCGACATCAAAGAATAGTACATTGAAGATTATATTGCAAATATAATATACAAGCTTTATTTGCTTTACGTCAAACCCGGTTAAGTTGACGTCAAATGTTCAAGGAGGGAAACTAAGTGTCAACACGGTAAAAGACGTAGTCTCCCCATTTGAATCGCATTTTACACTAATGAGTTTTATCTCAGTCTTTGTCGAGAGCATCCAAGAGGATGAATTCTCAAATCAAACCACAGGTGCAGACGACATCAACAAGGATGCAGCACAACGTGGAACTTTTCCTTAGCAACGAACTGGGACATAGTCCAAAGAGGAATGCCAAACTCTTAGGACGCGAGCAGAGGAACGACTTCCACCACAATCAAACCACACCCTTATCAAAAAGCATGTGGGTTTTTCTTTGGGTTTGTCAGTTTCAGTTTCGCATCCGAAAATTTTTGGTCTCTACTGGAAGCAATTTTCCAATCTGAGTGACAATACATCAAGAGTTGTGGAAATTATGTTCGTGTAAGTTCTTAATTATGGGTGTAAAGCGCGCCACATTTATGGCTAAGAGGTTGCAAGCCTCCTTTCCATACTCGACTTATTCGTCACTCCTCTAAAAGTAAAGGTTATCTTGCATAATAGATTTTCTTTTCAACCGATCGAGTCGAACTACAAGTAGCCTGTTTCCCTAAGTTGAGGGATATGTAGGCAGAATCAATGTTGAAACTCGGCCATATTCCAACATTCGCACTTAAATCTTATTCTCGAGCATTTCGGTCTCCTCATAATCCGATATCGGAATAGCTTTTGAATTCTTTCAAGATTGTGCGTCAAATCAACCGTCTCGAACTATAAGTGGCCTGAATTCTCATATAACCTGAGATATGTAGGAAACCCACTCCTGGGGTTCGGCCATAACTCCTAAGCCCGTACCAAAAAGCCTTGCCGAAAAGGATGAAGATGTGGTCGGTCAAAATTGGATTCGTCAATTTCATTTGCCTCGAATTTCTTTCATCAATCCAAGTCAAACGAGGAACAGCTGTTGACACCCAATTTTGGCCCTCCACTATATAAATTATTTATCAAGCTTCTTCGATTTCTAACGATTTAAAATAATGAGTTTTATAAAATTTTCAGAAATAAAATAAAATAAACATAGTTTGCAAGTTATTTTAAATAGTTTTGTCACTTTTTTATAATATATATGCTTTATTTAGTTACGTATATAATTAATGCATTTTACAAAAAATCATCTCGAAAAGATTTTATATTTTTTTATACTTTATTAGTAGTAAGGGTTGTAATTTTGAGTTAATGAATTTGTATGAAATTCAAAATGCTTTCAAGTTATTTTTAGATTAATTTTATAATTCTAATAATAAATATGTATATTTTTACAATCACATTATGTTATAAATATTTGAAAATTATCGCCAAAATTTTACATTCTAGTTAAATGTTTTACTACTTTAAGTTATCGTTTAAATGTCGAGTTAATTAGTTTGTAACTAAATTAATTATTTTATAATATTAATAATTGTAATATTTCGTTAAGATTAAGAAGCTCGTTAATTAATTAATATTAATCCATCTAAAGTAAACTCAATTTTTATCTAACCCCTTTTCTATTTTTGGGCCAATTTTCAATGGCCCAATTCAAACATTCCCAGCCCACCAAAACATCAAACAATTCCCAGCAATACAACATACAACAACAGCAACTATACAACTCCAAATGACCCCCACCCCTGCGTTTTTTTTTTTCCTTCACAAAACCAACGACCCAGGCCCCTTTAAATTTCCAAAATTCCTACCAGCCCACATTTGTTACCCCAACCCGGCCCAAATTTATGTTCAAAAGAAACCCATCAGCAGTCCAAATATAACAACAACAGCAACAGTAACTGAACGACCCCCATAACTTCTTCTTCTTCTCCTTTACAACGTGAATGCGCTGCAAGACCCAAAAATCATGCAGCTACAGTAGACGCCCATTCCAGACGACCCCATCTCGTCCAAATTGCAGCCTTTCACCTACCTAAGCAAACCCGCCTGTCAAGCCATCCGACTGAAATTTTTTCATTAAAATTTCATTGGATTTTCGTTGAAATCTTGTGCAAACAGACAGATTTCCCATCCCTTAGGGAAAAGATTTCAAATCAAGGTCGAATTTGAATTCCTATTCTGCCCTTTTCCCCAATTTCGAACCACAATTCCCCTTCTATAAATGATTCCTTGTTAGTCACTGTAAAGGGAGGATTTGGAACAAAAAAGCATTGTCAAATAGCATCCAAAAAGGACTTGAGTTTTATTTTAGTGTTGTTTCTTCTTTCACGCATCATCGGAGCTCGCCGGAGTTCTCAAAATCTCATTGTGGTCCTAGAAAGTTGCTTCTCTGTTCATTGTTCTCAATATGCTGCCCGAAAAAAGGTAACCTAGCTCCCTTTTGTATTCCATTTCAATGTAGCTTATTATGTGTGTTTCAACGCTTGATGTAGGATCTGTTAGTAAGAGTATTTGGTTCTTCCGTTTAGCACTTGATTTAATCTTGTTTCCCTGCGAGTTTTTGGACAGTAAAAGTGAGTCCAACATTTTGCGAATATTTACTTCGATATTATATAATGATCGTTACATTTGCTAGTTTGATTTCATGTCTCTGTAGTCAGCTGAGCCATCATTTCGTTATCACTAGAAATGACTCGGTGTTCATCTAGTTTCAACCTAGGATTTGCTCACCATTTGTTTCTATTTTCTTCATAGTTTGTTTGTGCCATCGGCAGCCTACTCTATTGCTTTGAATTCTCATATGTGTTGGCCTAAACTCGCGGAATCTTATCTCTTTTTGGCATAACTTGGAAGCTGGTTGTTTGTTGTTAGCTTTTGATGTTGTGTTTGTAACTCACCTTAATCTTTCTTTAACTTGGATAATATGCTAGTAATTAGTCCTTTCCTAATACGTGTTTTGCCTCTTACATATTGGAAACGTTTCACTTTCGAAAATAGGGCCGAGAATCTGATTGTTCCTTTGAGTATAGTTTGATTTGTTTTGGTTCTTATTCATTAATAAAAAGCTGGAAATTTCATTCAATGTCGTGGGTATTCCTCATTTATGTCAATATTGTCACTCATTTATATGGCTATTTTTCATGTTAAGCATGTTTATATTTGGCTTTGGGTCTGTTATAAGATCTTATGTGCAATTCCCTTTCATCTCAAGTTAGCAATGTATTCTTAGTATATCTTTTATTGTATCTCGTAAATTAGTCGTTATGTATTTCCATTCTTTGTTCTTGGATACTAGCTGGTGCTTTGAGGGCATGATTGTTTCTTTTTTTAACTTTCCTGTCCAGCCAATTTAGTAGTCGATTAAGTTGTTAAACCATGCTTTTATCATAACAGAAGGGTCATAGTGATTAGTTTAAATATAGTTCCTACTCATGCATTTATTATTGTCTAAATATGACCATTTGTTGTGCCTTTGTTTCCTCTGTTAAGTTGCTTTCTTTTGTGGATTACAAATGAAGAACTGATCCTTGTCATTTGCTCATTGGAAAATTATTGTTGTAACATTTGTTTATTAATACGAAGTTTGAGTTTTGCTAGAGTAATTATATCGGTCTAGATTCAATTTGTTACATGGGCTTGAATACTTTATTTTGATTCTCTTAGAAATAGGTAAGTTATGTATTAATTGTGTTTTTTTTTGTTGATATTATCAATGGTTTAGTTTAATCACCATATGTAGTATTCATCAAGGAAGTCTTCGCCCTTTATTTTTAATTGTTCTCTGTAAATCACCCCCCCCCCCCTTTTGGTTATTGTTCAGATATATCATGTCTATTTTCTATTATGAACTTTGAGCATAACTGATGTTCCTTTTCATTTGTTTATGCATGTGAAAACCCGACCCGATTTCAACATGAACTCGTATCTCCTCTCCTTGCATCTCCTCGTTGGGCTAAAGACCCAATTTCACCTCTTAACGAGTCAGCCAAAAATCAAAGCAGTGTACAGGTTGAAGACAAAACAAGGCTAGAAATTGGTAGAATAGGTCCCCAGAAAGCTGAAACAGGTCTCGGGAAGCAAAAAACTGGGTTGTATACATTCGATATACACTGATATACAGCCAGTGTATACAAAAAGGGGATTGGGTAGAAACCCCAAAAATTCAAACGAAATAGGCCCAAAAGGCCCAAATTCTTCTCTCCCTCTCTTTATTATTTAATTGTGATTATTTATTGTTGTTGTTTAACTCAAACTTTATAATTGTTAATTAACTTAAAGAAATTCCCCAAAAAACGAGTTATTTCTTTTGTGTTGATTTAATTTTAATATATTTCATGTTTTGGTATTCACTTATTTTATCAATCGAATATGTCGGTCAAATTATACATTCTAATTAAGTTAAACCTTTTGTTCTTAAAAAATAGTATTTTTAAGCTTCTCACTTAATTAAATTTTATTCATTTTAAAATTGTTTTTGAGTTAAAATATTTTTTCTCAAATAAACTTTAAAAAATGTTAGTTAAAATATTTTAATTAATTAAATACATACATACATATATATATATACACCTACTTGATCATTTTCGCAAAAAGGTTAGTTAATTAATTAAAATTGATTTTCATGCTTAATTTATTAAACTGGTTTAACGTATTATTTCAAAATGAATTCTAATTAATTTAGTTTTATTAATATTATAATTGCTTGCAATTAATTTCAAAGGTTTCATTTTTAGGTCCCTTTCTCTAAAAAAATGAAATAAAATGTGTCATTTATTTAATTGAAAATTATTATGTCAAATCATATTCCTAAGAAGTTAGTCAAAAAAAATTGTTTTAGTCAAGTCGCAGGTCAACCGCATGTTAACGGACACTTCAAATGCTTAAACCCTTCTCGAAGTGTAAATTGAACTCCGTACCCTCTCTGGTATTTTCAAATGATTTTTTCTGTTTAAATCTTTGAAAATTATAAGTTTTCTTAATTTCTTTAAAAAAATTAAGTGGCGACTCTTTTCTAAGTATTTTTCTTAAATTGTTTTATACTTAGAATATTTCAAAAGGTAATTTTTTCTACAGATAGAAAAATTACGGAACAATAGCGTACAGTTGTAAATTCAGTAGATTTATTCCTAATGGAATCACTTTACAAGTTCGACCCACTGAATCTGCCAGTACTCATGTTGGAACATATACACAAGACGGTGATAAAACGTAAAGGCAAGCAAGAAATGGGATATGGATACTTTCTCACAAAAATGTTCGATCATCTGAAAGTCTCAGTGGTACCAGGTATTGTTGGCACAATTAAACAATCTATCTCTCTTAGTACCTTAGTCGAGTGTGAGTGCATCAAGGGTCAAACAGGAAAACTGAGTAAAATCTCTCAGTTAGTGGCTAAATGGGATCAACTTAAGCGTGAACTGGAGGAACTGATAGCACTTTTGGGAAAGAAGGATGTTGAAATGGCACTATTGAAGGGACAACTAGCCAAAGCTCAATTTGAGGGACTTGGTACTGAAGAGGTTAAAGAGTTACGTCTGAAAAATGCAGCCCTGCTGACTCAAATTTTTGATCTTCAAGAGAGGTTGATCAAGGCTCATGACTCTGCCAATGACCGACTTACCTTTGTCATCAAATCTCTTACCCATCAGCCTCCCTCTTCCTAATTCCCTCAATCTATTATCCTTGCATGTTTTCTTTGTTTGGGCAGTGTCTCGGGTTCTCTTTAGAATTTTACTGTCAATATATTGAATGGTTACTCTCTTCAATGAAAAGGACTTCTATTTTGTTGTGATGTCTTTCTGTCCAATTCTTTTTCTACGATGTGTTGCTTAAAGCTATGGTCTTTCTATGCATGCTTACTTTTAATCTTGGTTTACTATCTCTCTTTTTTATGATGCCAAAAGGGGGAATGGGTACCTTAGACACAGGGGGAAGCGGAAAGAGGGAGGATATATGAAGTGCAGGGGGAAGTGGAGAAGGTGACATAGCATTATGAGTTTGCCATCATCAAAAAGGAGGAAAATGTTATTTACAGTTTTGATGATTTTACAAATAGAGAACCTTGTAAAGGGACCTGATCCTTGTCTTCTCATCCGTACAATTGACAACTAGAAAAAGTACACAAGTTTGGTGCACAATCTCCAAGTGTGGCAGAAACCTCGGCCAATGTCATGACCTTGAAGGTTGTGTCTATTCTCATTAGGACATCCTCACACAGACACAACCTCAGTTTTTGCATCACAGATTTTGAAGAGCAAAAAACAAAAACCACTCCTCTCAAAAAGTACTTACCAAAGAGCAACAGGGACCAGATAGAGCAGCTTGCATCTTAGCTAACTTAGGTTTTTACTTCAGTGCTTATTGTTGTAAATCTAATCCTGAACTATAAAGGAATTAGATCTTTTGTTCGTTTTGTTCAAAGTCTAAATCAGTTGAGTTTAACTAGTTTAGTGGGCAGCATTGTCGCTGCTTAGTCAAATCCTAAGTCACCTAGTGTTAGGTGGGTTAATGGGCAACCGTTTGTTGCTTAGTGAATTCTAAGTTATTCAATGTCGGGTAGCTTAATGGGCAATAGTGATACTGCTTAGTTGCTCTATTTGTAGTGGGGTTACTACATTTAGGGGGAAGGGATTTAGAGGTAAATTCCTAGATTGCAAGCTGTTGTAATCTGAATCGTTGCTCTATTGGGAAGAAATGGAGTTTGGTTTGAAAAGCTTCTGAGGACAGGTAGTGGTTTTCACCGCCCTTAGATCAAGGGGGTTTCCACATTAAGTGTTTGTGTTGCTTTACCTATATTGCTTATTTATTGCTCCTGCTTGCTTTATTGTTCTTACTGTGTCAAGGGACCTGGTCCATTGACTCGTAGTGGATGCCTATATTCTAAAACATAAATAATGAGAATTACTATAATTTTATAACATTTACATGATGTCGTTTTCTTGGTTCAGCCCTTCAACCCTTGTGAGCATTTTCTCGGTTCGGTTTCCTTTCAGATCAACTTGTTCTTTTGGTCGTGGACGGTCACAGGGAGGAATATATCTATCTTTTTCAGCCTCCCTGTCTCTCCAATTTTCACCTCTCCGATCTTTCCAACCACTATCTTTTTTCTTGTTCACACCTTATCTTTGGTAGTTTAGGTGGGAACCCCCAATTTAGTTTCTCAATATTGAACTTCTTTATTGTATAATGCCTTAAATTCGGCATCCTCCTGGCACTTTCCACCACTTGTTTTAACCACATTCACCGATTTCAATCCACCTCCCATGACATGCTTGGACAACAAATTGATTTAAGTCGTGATTTTGGCCATGTTCTCATCTCGCTCATGCTCTTTCTCAATTTGTTCCTTGTTGATGCTCAGTTGTAAATAAGACATTGTGTTCTCTCTAGTATGTCATGCTCGGTTCACTTTGGTCATGTCATCGAGCAACAATGATACTACATCGTATGGTTGTCGCATCAGCCCTGTTGACACCCAATTTTGGCCCTCCACAATATAAATTAATCATCAAGCTTATTAAATTCCAAACGAGTGGAAATAATTGACTTTATAAAATTCAAAATATTTCCCAAGTCATTTTAAGTAATTCTGTCATTTTAACGATTTTTAAAACCAATATATATATTCTATATAATTTTGTATGTATTTATGAATATTCAAAAATTATCTAAAAAGATTTTTAAATATTTTATTACATTAGTTTGGCTTAAGTTATAGTTATAATTTCGAGG
Source organism: Solanum pinnatisectum (assembly GCA_035578085.1). Classification (NCBI taxonomy): domain Eukaryota; kingdom Viridiplantae; phylum Streptophyta; class Magnoliopsida; order Solanales; family Solanaceae; genus Solanum; species Solanum pinnatisectum. Next base: position 29,627,971 of record CM069081.1, read on the forward strand.
TAATTAGTTTGTATTTAAATTAATTATTTTATAATTAAGTTAATTATTTTATGTCGTTAATATTAAGAAGTCTATTAATTAATTATATTAAATTCATCTTATTTTAATTTTTGGTCATTCCAAGCCAACAACAATTTACATCAGCCCATTGTTGCCTCCAATTTCCAGTCAACATTACAGCCCACCAATATGACCCAATTCTTTTCTGGCCCACAACCAACCAATCTTGGCGTTATCTTCCTCGCGACCTCATCAGTGAACAGCAATTTCCAACGAAACAATTCAACAAAGCCAAGTCGAAAACGAACCCAGAAACGTGTATAATACACACACGGATAAAAACCAAATGACCCCACCTAGTCTCCTTCATGCATTCTTCTCCAGACGCGGAAAAAGCACAAAAATCGCAAACATGGAAATCACGTCTCCTACCCTGTAGAACCCATAACCTAGTGGCCTAGACGATCACTTCGTCGTCCCCTCTTCCCCCTTTTCAAAGATTTCGAAATCTCTTCCATTGTTTACCTTTGAGAAGAGGGAAAAAATTCAAAATATTTTAAATTTTTGCTCAACAGATTTCCCCCCTAATCTGCTCCATCTATTTTTCCTATATATACTTCCATCCTTCAGCGTTTAAGGATGGGAATTTTGGACATTAATTTGCTACTCCAAAAAACAGAGAATTTTCATCAAGAAATAGGAGTGTCGAATAGCTAAACTAGCACTTGAGGTTTAAGAATTTTTTGAGGAAAACATCATTTTTTTGTTACTTCTGAGAAATTCACCAAAACTCATTGCGTGTGGGTGGGAAGTTTTTCACAGCCAAGCTCGTCGTTCAAGTCCCTGCCCCCAAAAAGGTGACACCTCCTCCTTCGTATGATTTTATCGTCCTCTATTTTCGAAATGAAGTTTTCCAGTGTTCTGGAGTTTTGTGTTGCTGCTGCTGGTTATTAAGCTCTTGACACAATGATATGTTGCATCTGTGATTATTTAGCGATTTCATTGTCTACTAGTAGTATCATTTTTTATTTTTGATTTCTCATGCCTAGCTTCGCTGCTTCTCTGTGTTTATCTTAAGGTTATTTTGCTATCAATCATCTTGAGTTTACCGGCTTAAATGTCGTTGAATACTCGTGGTGTGCTTCTCATGGTCTCTTAGCATCTATAGTTTCTTTCATCTTGCTACTATAAGGTTGTTTTTCTTTAAAAAAAAAAAAATAAGGTAGAATCTTGAAAACCATTTAACATAGAGTTGTATGTTGTCGTAGTTATTGTTTGATAGGCTATAACGGTTGGTTTCTTCTTGATCAGATTCCATGACTGTCCTACTTTGTAATGTGTCATGCATTAAGTCATTTGGTTTAAATTCATGGGTTGTCTGTGCTTTCTTTTTCATGTCTATTTAAGGTATATTTTATTTTGTTTGTTCATTTTGTCTTAAATCTTCATCAAATTCTCTTTTTGCTCGAGTCTAGTTGCTTAGGGTTGTGTTAGATAGGTTTGGTCTTGATTCATCATGTTAGTGTGTGGACCAATTCTGTTTTATTTTTCTTTGCAGGTATTATTCAAATTTATGCATCTTTCCTAGTTTGGCTTTTCTGTTTTCAATTTGCTATAGTTGAAAAGATTACTAAAATGCTTATTGTCATATGTTTGGAAATCTGGTACCTTTGCTTTAGTTTTGAACATGAGAATATTATTTTAAGTAATAAATTCATATATTATGTTGATGGTTTACATCCAAATTTGGTTCATCTATATTCAACCCATCACTTATGAGAGTGTAAGTCTGTTGAAGTTTGAGCCCAACACCGCGTAGTTGATTGTGTATTGTTTCTGGCTAAGGTCAATCTTGTTGTCTAGCCTTTTTTGTGGCCTGCCCAATTGTGAGTTTGATCTTGTGATAGGTACATGTCTTACCAAAAGCTTATTACTTTGCTTCGAGCATGACCATTGCTTGTAAACTTGACACCATTCCCAAACTAAATGAAGTGCATCTGTTTGTGTGTCCTCTTTTGTGCATCTATCAAAATTTATCAATTCATTGTTTGTTTGTTTGTTTGACTTATCGTGAATCCGGTGAGAGGGAATATGTTGAAGTCCGAATCTTTTTTTTGAGTAATCGATTGAGTCTCATTTGTAGTCCAATCTAAGAGCATTTTTTGTTGTTTTAACTTCTGTTTCGCTGCCTATGCATTCCTGAGAAATCTATAGTTGTTCATGTCATCAATTTTAGCATAAAGTGTTTGGCAGTAATGTTTTCTTTTATTTATTATTATTGATGTGCTTTGTATTATTAGATTATGAGAAGTATTAGGTTATGTCCCCATTTATTCATTTCATGCTTAGTTGTTAATTGATCACCTCTGCAATATATTTCTATACTCATTAAATGTTCATCACGTGGGATTCCATCTATTTTACTAAAAATCTATACAGTAGCACTTGTTTTAACTATGAAAATGTGTTTTGCCTTCTCTTAATTGGAGTGGTCCTACTGTCCAAAAATCAATTGGTTATTTAGTATTAATTACATAATTTGTTCCAATTATTCTACTTACATGTGATTCAAATATTTAGTTAAGATTTGGAATCTCTCCACTTCTAATTTCTTTTCTTTTTTTGCTTTTGCCTGTTCATATGTGAATTTCGCTCAAGTTCTCCATGAACTCCTCTCCTTGCATTTTCACATTGGGTCAAAGGCTCAATTCTTCCTCATCGGTCAACCTCTCTTTCATTTGGATCATTGGAAGATGACGAATAGCTGAAGCAAGTTTTGGAAGGCGGAAAAATGGGAATTGGGTAAAACCCCAAAAGTAGCACTGAATTTGGCCCAAAGAAAGGCCCAAATTCAATCTCTTGCCCTTTAATTAATTAATTGTGATTACTTATTATTTGTTGTTTATTAACTCTAACTTTAGAATTGTTAATTAACTTAATTATATTCCCAAAAGATGAACTATATTATTTATGTTAGTTTATTTTAATAAAAAAGTATTTTTATCAACTCTTGCAATTTGTTTGAAAATCTTTAGTCAAAACTTTTATTTTATTCTACAAATAACATAAAATAGTTTTCATGTTTTAATTAACCAAATTGGTTTAAATTACTATTTTAAAAATGAGTCAAATAATTCTAATTAATCTAGTTTTGTAAAAATTCTATTCATTTGCATTCTAATTCAAATGTTTCATTTTAGGTCCCTTTCTCTAAGAAACAAATAAAATAAAATGTATCATTTATTTAATTATTTTCTCAAAGTTGATCAAATATTATAAATTATTAGTTTTTATGTGAAATCATTTTTCCAAAAAATAGTCAAATATTTAATCTAAGTCGTAGGACAACCGCCTAAAAGCAGACACTTCAAATGCTTTAAAAACATTTTTGAAGTGTAAATGAGAATCTCTTACCCATTTTCTCTAAATTTTTAAAGACTTAATCTGTTAGAGTCTTTTTAAATTAAGTTTTCTTAATTTCTTTAAAAAAATTATGTAGTGACTCTTTTGTAAGTATTTTTCTCAAATTGTTTTATACTTAGAACATTTCAAAAAAGTGATTTTGATAAAAATAGTAAAATTACGACATAACAGAAATGGCGACTCTGTTGGAGAATTAAGGTTCTAAACCATAACCGACTTAGGTTAATTGTTAAGGTTTTTAGCATATGCTTACTTGCTTGTTTTATTTTGCATGCCTAATGCTTTATTTTTCATGCTTATGTGTTATAAATTGCTATTTGTTATTATTTATCTAAAATGTTTATTTGTTACTGTTTTATATAAATTGTATATTTGTTACTCCTTTATAAATTGTCATTCCGTTCATACTTCCTCCAATCTTTGAAAATTTACACAATCACACGTACACGCGAGGTGTGTTTTGCGCACCCCCAAAATTCTTTCAAAATCCCAAAAGTTAGGAGAGTTGGCATATGCGGGAGGTGTTCGAATTTTTTTCCTTGTGACCGTGTAGCCTCCTCACTCAAGTTGTCCACTCGAGAACCTTGTGTCTAGTAAGCCAAATTTTACAAAAATATGAGAAAGAGCTAAGTCACCCCTCAATTTAATCCATGCATGTATACATCTTAGGTTGATCAATCTCGGGTATCGATTCCAAATTTAAGAAATCCACCCTAATGCCGATGAATTTCACAACCCAACGACCAATAAGCATGTTTTGTGCAACGTGATGATGATAGACAGATCCAAGCCAATTTTGACATAATGAGTTGGGAAAATTATCTTTTTGTTTCCCAAACTTGGGTTGTCTTAAAATTAATGGTTTGGATCAATCTATCATAATCACGTTATGTTTGACATTTAGGCCCGCCTCTGGCAAAAAGAGGTCCCGTGCATATTAAGATGCATTCTCTTTTTTATAATTTTGTTATGTGATTTACTTATTGTGTGATACATGTTTGTTCTCTATTTATTTGTTGTTATTATTTAATTATCTGCCCAATTATTAATGTCATTAAAACAACAATTACCCACTTTATACTGATATTTCTCTCTTTTTGAAGTTTTTCTTCCTTTAGATTTATTTTCCCCTAAAGGTTGATTTGCATTGACTATGAACTGGCGGATCACCCATACTTTACGAGATCAAACACACGTGCGTCCACAGACATGACTAATTCAAAATGGTTTGGGACTTGTCACTGTCCTGAGAGAATAACCCGAGACTTCGGAAGGAAGGGATCCAATCCCTTATGACGAACACATTACCGATCTGATGCGATAATATGTAAAGTGAGATTGATCGACTTCGAAACCTCACCAATTTGTCCATCACCCTGAACACACCACTTTCCGAGCATGGAACAAACCCAACTACTCCACCTCTTTTTCCACATGTTGACACTCCTACTCCTCAACACTTTCCACCAAACCCATCCCTTCACAAGACCAATCCAAACAATCCACCAACCCTCAACAACCTAACTTTCCATAGAGCAATCCATAACAAGGCAACCCTTTACCCTTCACTACTCCATATGCATCCCAAAATTCACTTACCCAAACTCCAGTTATCCAAACTAACCAACTGAACCAAACTACTCCACTAACCCAAACCACCCAAAAAAACCAAACGCCCCAATATATACCAGCGGCATACACTGCAATCCCTAACATGTAGTATGTGCCTCAAATATATGTAGCGGAAGCTCAACCTTTCATTAATCCAATGACAACCATGCCAGAAGTCGATCCATATGAAGAAATGGAGAAAGAAGCAAGGTAAAAAACATATGACAACGTAGTAAGGGAGATTCGTAATTTAAAGAAAGCTTTCAAAAGTATCCAAGTCCATCAAAGGGTGAAGGTCTTGAATATGAGGATTTATGTGTTCATCCCGATGTTGAATTACCCATGGGCATAAGGTACCAAAATTTGATGTATTTGATGAGAAGGGAAATCCTCGAGCTTATTTAAGGTCATATTGTGACAAGTTAGTTGGATTAAGGAAACATGAGGCCATTAGAATGAAATTGTTTATAAGGAGTTTGACAAGAGAGGCCATGATTGGTACACAAGTTGGGACCCACAGAAATGGAATAGTTGGGGTGTGATGGTGCAAGAATTCATGGATAGGTTCAAGTTTAACACTGAGGCTATTCCGGATAGGTTCTACTTAATGAAGTTGGACAAGAAGTTAACAGATTCATTCAGGGAGTATGTGATGCGATGGATAGCAAATGCCGCAAAAGTTCAACCTCCAATGGCAGAAAGTGAGATGACCTCTCTTTTTATACAATCCCAAAAAATGCAACGTACTACGAAAAGATGATAAGTGTGGTAGGACAAAAGTTCTTTAAGGTTGTTAGGATGGGAGAATTCATTGAAGAAGGTACTAAAACTGGGAGAATCACTCATCTGGCACCCCTGCAAGCAACAAGTAAGGCAATTCAATCGGATTCAATTAGAGGAGCCCTTAAGAAGAAGAAGGACGGGTTGTCTGCTGTCATGACCATCCAGGAACGTAGGCCGAACCAAATGTTAACATACCAAAACCCATTAGTCCAACCTTCCTACTATAGTCGATATGCCCAAATTTGTCAACCCTATTACCAACCTTTACCTGCCACTTACCTAGTTTACACCACTCAATCGACATATTGTCCACCTAAAGCACCTGTCTATCCAAATCCATCACGATACCAACCCGCATATCCATTCCAATTCCACTATCAACCACAAAATTATCCATCAAATGCACCCAGACCCAGCCCAAACTTTGAAAAAAGACCAGCCAAAACTTATACACCTCTAGCTAAACCTTTAGCCCAACTATATGAACGGTTGAAAACCACAGGAGTTCTACAACCAATCCAAGGACGAATTCCCAATCCCCTTCTTGGATGGTATGACGAGACCAAGCACTGTGCATATCATTCTGGAGCTGCCGAACATGATACCGAAAATTCCCTTACTCTCAAAGACAAGATTGAGACATTGATCAAAGAAGGAATAATTCAACTCAAAGGTGTTGCCCCTAATGTAAACAACAACCCGCTGCCAAATCATGGCAATGTTAACATGATCACCGTTGATAAAGATTGCAACTTGGAAGGGACCATAGTACCAGTCAAGGTAGAGAAGAATGTTGAGACATCGACCTTCATTTCTCTCGTAATCACAGTCCAAGCACGAGCACTAATTGAAGTGGAAGCTTTTCTTCCCAAGCCTAAGATCATGGCCCTTGTCTCTCAATCATCTCCTTTTGACACCAAAGCAGTTCCTTGGGATTACTCGATTGATGCAAGGGACAAAGGAAAAGGAAAGATAGTTGTAGAAGCCGCTGCTGCAGGAATGACAAGATCTGGGCGTTGTTATGCTCCTAAAGAAGTTGTACGAGGAGGACCAAACAAGGAAAACAACTAAAAAAGGGATTGTGACAGAAGCTAAAGTGGAGGATTTCTGGAGAAAGCTGCCAACTAAGGAATATTTAGTTGTTGAACAACTGAAGAAAACTCCTGCTCAAATTTCCTTAATGACCTTACTAATGAATTTTGCAACTCATAGGAGCATTTTGGTGAAGGTTTTGCTTCCATGGTAGGACAAGTTCTGGAAGCTAACAAAGTCTCTTTTCATGAAGACGAATTGCAACCCGAAGGCCTGGGACATAACAAAGCATTGAACATTATTGTCAAGTGTAGGGATAATTTTATTTCCAAAGTTTTGATTGACAATGGTTCAGTTATTAACATATGTCCTTTCACTACCCTTCGAGCTTTGGGAATTGACATTGGAATGATTTGTGAAAGTCATGTAAGGGTTAGAGGATTTGACGGGGCATAAAGGGGATTCATTGGAGAAATTGATCTACCATTGCAAATTGGACATGTGGAGTTTATTGTGGAATTTCAAGTGTTAGATATATCTGCTAGTTATAATTTATTACTTGAAAGGCCATGGATTCATATGGATGGTGCGGTCCCTTCTACTCTGCATCAGACTTTGAAATTTGTTTGGAACCATCAGGAAATGATTGTTCATGGAGAAGGCAACAACTTGATATATCCTGAAAATTCAGTCCCTATTATTAAAAGTATGGAAGTGTTGGATGGGTCTGTATTCCATATTAGGGAAATTATGTGTGCTACGCAAGCTGAAAAGGCAAATTTGCCACGTGTGCTTATGATGGTGGCTTGGGAAATATTGAAGAATGGTTTTATCCCCGTTCAATGTCTTGGAGCGAAATTAAATGTATAGTGGAACCAATTTAATTATCTAGTCAGAAATACACATTTGGTCTTGGATACGAGCCTACTCCTGAAGAAGTCTCATCGGCTAATCTCAAAAGGAAAAGTGACATTCCCTTACCACAACCTACCCAGCTTTGAATCAGTCATTGTCCAAGGCATTTGTTGCACAAGGATTAGAAGAAGCTGTTGAATACAACCTCGTAGAAGGACTCAAAAATTTGGTCATTGAAGAAGCTAAATGCAATATGATTTTGGAGACTGCACCGAGACCCTAACCATATGGGATGTTATGCCTGGAGATACCTTGAACAATTAGACTTGTAACCCATCCTTGGTTCTCCAGGAATCTTGGTAGATAATTGTATTAGAATTAACAAAACAACATGATTCAAATTAAGGCCGTGTTTTTGAACTTAATGTGTTTTGCCTCCATCTTTTGAAAGCTTAAATCCCGAATCTAAGTTATGTTTTCTGCTTTGAAGTTCAAATTTTGTCCTTAATTATTTATTTTATTTTTTCTCTCTCTCAGCAAGCAAACTAATAAATCTATCAATACCGAGAATGTGACATGTAATGAAACAAACGAACAAATCCTGAACGGTGAACAAACTTTTGCAGAACAGGAAGAAGATGTGAAACCTGAAGAGTTAACTAAGGAGTTTGAACATTTTAAGAATAAAGAAAAGCCAAATTTGGATGAAACTGAGACGATAAATTTGGGAGATTCAGAATTAGTGAGGGAAACAAAAATTAGTGTCCATTGTACTTCGTCCCAAAGAAAACAACTTGGTGATCTTTTGAGACAATATATGGATGTGTTCGCATGGTCTTATAATGATATGTCAGGTCTAAGAACAGACATTGTTTCACACAGGTTACCAATTGATCCCTCTTGCCCCCTCCCCCCTCCCCCTAGTAAAGCAAAAGCTAAGAAAACTCAAGCCTGATTTAAGTTTAAAAGTTAAGGAAGAAGTCTCCAAACAATTTGATGCCAATGTCATCCGGGTCACCAAGTATCCCACATGGTTGGCCAACATACTACCAGTGCCAAAGAAAGATGAAAAAAATTAAAGTATGCGTAGATTATCAAGATCTCAACAAGGCTAGCCCGAAGGATGATTTTTCCTCTCCCAAACATTCACATACTTATTGATAATTGCGCAAACCATAAGTTGCAGTCATTTGTGGATTGCTTTGCAAGATATCATCAAATTTTAATGGATGGAGAAGACGCGGAGAAAACAACATTCATCACACCTTGGAGAGTATATTGTTATCGGGTAATGCCTTTTGGACTCAAGAATGCAGGGGCAACATATATGAGAGCTATGACTACCATATTTCATGATATGATCCATAAAGAGATTGAAGTCTATGTGGATGATATCATCATCAAGTCACAGAAGAGCTCAGATCATACAACTGATTTGAAGAAGTTTTTTGACATATTAAGGTGGTACAATCTTAAGCTAAATCCCGCAAAGTGTGCATTTGGTGTCCCTGTCGGCTGTTGGGTTTCATCGTGAGTAGGAAGGGATAGAGTTGGATCCTTCAAAGATAAAGGCTATTAAATACTTGCCTCCTCCAAAGAACGAAAGGATGTAATGAGTTTTCTTGGTTGCCTCAATTACATTAGTCGATTTATTGCATAATCCACCATAATTTGCAAGCCAATCTTCAAGTTGCTAAGGAAAGATGCTGCTACCAAATGGACGGAAGAATGTCAGAAAGCATTTGACAAAATCAAAGAGTATTTATCTAGTCCACCGGTCTTAGTGCCCCCAGAATCTGGAAGACCGTTGTTGTTGTATTTGTCGGTGTCTCACAATGCATTTGGATGTGTGCTGGGACAATATGATGAAACTAGAAAGAAGGAGAAAGTTATATATTACTTGAGCAAGAAGTTCACTCCTTATGAAGCTCGGTATACTTTATTGGAGTGCACATGTTGTGCCTTGACTTGGGTTGCGCAAAAGTTAAGACATTACTTATGTCCGTATACCACTTTTCTCATCTCAAGGATGGATCCTCTCAAGTATATCTTTCAAAAGCCTATGCCTACTGGGAAGCTAGCGAAGTGGCAAAATTTTCTATGTGAATTTGACATTGTTTATGTCACTCAAAAGGCCATCAAGGGACAAACGCTAGTTGATCATCTCGCTGAAAATCCTATAGATGAAAAATACAAGCCTCTTAAAACTTATTTCCCTGATGAAGAAGTTTTATATATTGGAGAGGATATTTCAGAAGAATATCTCGGGTGGAGAATTTTTTTGATGGTGCTACGAATTCCAAAAGAGTTGGCGCTGGAGCAGTGTTGATTTCAAAATCAGATCAACATTATCCTGTCTCAACAAAGATTAGATACTTATGCACAAATAATATGGCGGAGTACGACGCTTGTGTTCTTGGGCTCAGAATGGTTGTTGATATGAACATACAAGTATTGTTGGTTATAGGTGATTCAGACTTATTGATTCATTAGGTTCAAGGCAAATGGAGCACCAAGAATGTGAAGATACTCCCATATCTGTTGTGTGTGAAAGAATTGTGCAAGAAATTTGTCAAGATAGAATTCAAGCATATTCCTCGAGCTCAGAATGAGTTTGCAGATGCTCTGGCAACCCTGGCTTCTATGATTCAACATCCAGACAAGAATTACATAGACCCAGTCAAGGTCAATCTGCAGGATCAGCCAGACTATTGTTACCATGTAGATGAAGAATCGGATGGAGAGCCTTGGTACTATGACATTAAGAAGTATCTCGAGGAAGGAGACTATTCGGAAGGCGTAAATAATGTTCAAAAGAGGACACTTCGGAGACTCGCAAGTCACTTTCTCCTTAGTGGAGAAATCTTTTATAGGAGGACTCCAGATTTGGGATTATTAAGGTGTGTTAACTTTCAAGAGGCGAGTAAGTTGATTGAAGAAATATATAGGGGTACATGTGGTCACATGAATGGTTTTACCTTGGCAAAGAAGATTTTACGAGTAGGATATTTTTGGATGACCATGGAAACAGACTGCATTTATTTTGTGAGAAAGTGTCATCAATGTCAGATTCATAGTGATTTGATTCGGGTTCCACCGAATGAGCTAAATGTGACAAGTTCTCCCTAGCTGTTTGTTATTTAGGGCATGGATGTCATTGGCCCTATTAAGCTAGAAGGTTCATTCTGGTAGCTATTGATTACTTCACAAAGTGGGTAGAAGCGTCTTCATACAAGTCTGTGACAAAGAAGGTGGTGATGGATGTTGTCTGTAATAACATTATTTGTAGATTTGGAATCCCTGAGTCAATTATTACAGATAATGGAGCTAATCTTAATAGCGGCTTGATGCATGAGATATGTGAGAAGTTTAAATTATTCACCGCAATTCCACTCCTTACCGACCTCAGATGAATATAGCAGTTAAGGCAGCCAATAAAAATATCAAAAGGATATTGCAAAAAATGATTGATAACTACAAGCATTGGCACGAGAGTTTGCCATTTTCTCTTCTTGGCTTCCGCACCACAATTAGGACTTCGACTGAGGCAACACCTTATCTTTTAGTTTATAGAACAGAAGCAGTGTTACCAATGGAAGTTGAGATACCATCTCTAAGGATCATTCAAGAAGCTGAGTTAAGTGATGCTAAGTGGATGCAAAATCGGTATGAACAGTTGATGCTCATTGATGAAAAGAGAATGAATGCAGTTTGTCACGGGCAGCTTTATCAACACAGGATGGTCAAAGCTTTCAACAAGAAAGTAAGATTAAGGCAGTTTGAACCGGAACAATTAGTGTTGAAGCGAATATTTCCGCACTAAGATGAGGCTAAGGGGAAGTTTGCACCTAATTGGCAAGGACCTTACATGCTTCACTGAGTACTAATCGGAGGAGATTTGATTCTAGCAGAAATGGATGGTAAGATATGGCTGAAAGCCATCAATGCAGATGCGGTTAAGAGATACTACATCTAGAAGTTTCTATTTCTTTTGTCATGTATTGGAACTACGTCTTGACCTAATTTCCATGGCGGGATACGCAGAAATTCATATCGGATTTGGTCTCTTAGTAGGTTTTGCAAAATTCCTTTTTAGGTAATATGAACTACGCTTGGCCTAGTACCCTTGGCGGGATACGTAGGCGCCCTATATTGGCTTCGGTCACTTTATTAGAAAATTTTCAATCCTCCCTTTGTTTTGTATGTAACGAACTACATATGGCCTGATTCCTATTGGATACTAGGCAACCCGGGGAGGGTTTGGCCTCTTTATTTCAAATGTATCCATAAGTTACTTTTGGATTGATGCCCTTGTTGAAAATAGTAGGCAACTTATAGAAGGTTTGGTATCATCGTGACCAAAGGACAACATATCCCTTTCACCAAAAACTAGAACAATTTTTAAGGGAGTCATTGCTAGAAGATATCAAGAGATTTGAAGAGTATATGGTCAATCAAATCATCCGACAGAACAAGGACTTTAGATAAAGGACATTTGCTTTGTTTCACGACATGTCACAATTTGAAGTTCGACAGAAATTCTTAATTACTATATGTGTATATAATTTTATCTTTTTTTTAAAAATAATTTTCAATTAAATGTTTTCTTGTTATTTATTTTACTTGTTATTCATTAACAAAGATTTAGAATAGACGAAAGTTACAAGTCCAAGCAAAGCTGGAAGCAAGAAGTATGAAGAGTCAGACCTTCAAACTCAACACGAATCAACCTCCCCCAAAACTTATAATTTTTCTTTGAGTGCAGATTTGTCAGGATTAGCAGGAGCTGAGAAGTCAATAACGTCTATAGAATCGAAAATATTGTATATCGAGTGGTTTGAATTACTTACTTATAAATTTATGATTCGAAAACTTATAAGTAAATCTTTACGAAGGTTTCAAAATGTGTTGATACACAAATATTATTTAAATGCATTGCATACGGTTTTACTCTGCATAAATACCTTTAAACGCAATGCATAAATGCTTTCAAATATTTTCAAGCACACTGCACAAATGCTTCGAGATATTTTCAAATGCACCGCACAAATGCTTTCAGTTGATCCGCATAAATGCTTTTAAATATTTTCAAGCACACTGCACAAATGCTTCGAGATATTTTCAAATGCACCGCACTAATGCTTTCAGATGTTCCGTATAAATACGTTCATATATTTTCAAATGCACCGCACAAATGCTTTCACATGTTCCACATTAATGTTTTCAAATATTTTCAAATGCACTGCACAAATGCTTTCAGATGTTCCACATAAATGCTTTCAAATATTTTCAAACACACCACACAAATGCTTACAGATATTCTCAAATGCACTGCACAAATACTTTCATATGTTTCACACGAATGCATATTCTCAAATGCACTGCACAAATGCTTTACAAAACGCATTACCTTCAAAAACTTCATTTCATAAATCATCAGCTTAAAAGGCCGCATTTTTTGGGTTAAGGCTTCATTCTCATTAATCATCGCTCCAAAGCACCATTCTCATGTCTCATCAGCCTTAAACCTCATTTCCATAAACTTTGTAAGATTTTATCTCATTATATCATTTTGGCTTTCAAGGCCGTATTTTTCTTAAATTCACACCCATGAGGTGTTATTTCCATGTGTTTATCGCACCATGCTTTATATTTAATATTTACTTACTAATTATCTTATCAAGTTTAAGTTTCGTAGGGGCTTTAACACAAACGTGGAACTACCTCTAAGCAGCAAACTAGGGCATACTGCTTGGTGATTCTTTGCCGAGAGCATCCAACATGATGAATTCTAAAATCAAACCACAGGTGCGGACGACATCAAAAAGGATACAGCACAACGTGGAACTTTTTTTTAGCAGCGAACTGGGACATAGTCCAAGGAAGAATGTCAAACTCTTAGGGCACGTGCTGAGGAGCGACTTCCACCACAATCAAATCACACCCCTATAAGAAGGCATGTGGGCTTTTGCTTATGCTTATCGGTTCCAGTTTTGCATCCGAAAACATTTTGGGTTCACCGGAAGCAGCTTTCCAATTCGAGTGACAATGCACCAAGAGCTTTGTAAATTATGTATGTGTAAGTTCTTAATTATGGGTGTGAAGCGCGCCACATTCATAGCTAAGAGGTTGCAAGCCTCCTTTTCATACTTGACTTATTATGTCACTCCTCTAGAACCAAAGGTTATCTCGCATAATAGATTTCCTTTTCAACCAATTGAGTTGAACTACAAACAGCTTGATTCCTGAGGTTTAAAGATATGTAGGCGGGCTCAATGTTGAAAACTCGGCTATATTCCCACATCCTCTCTTAAATCTTATTCTCGAGCATTCTGGTTCCTCCATAATTCAATATTAAGATAGCTTTTGAATTCTTTATGAATCGTGCGTTAAATCAAGCGTATCGAACTATAAGTGGCCTGAATTCTCATATAGCCTGAGATACGTAGGAAGCCCAATTCCGGGGTTCGGCCATAATTCCTAAAGTCCGTACCAAAATTCCCTCTTCTAAAAGATGAATATGTAGTTGGTCAAAATTGGATTTGTCAATTTCATTTGCCTCGAATTTCTTTCATCAATCCGAGTCAAATGAGGGACAGTTGTTGACATCCAATTTTGGCTCCCCACAATATAAATTAATCATCAAGCTTTTTAAATTCTAAACGAATTGAAATAATTGACTTTATAAAATTCAAAATACTTTCCAAGTCATTTTAAGTAATTACATCATTTTTACGATTTTTAAAACTAATGTATATATTCTATATAATTTTTATGTATTTATGAATATTCGAAAATCATCTAAAAGGATTTTTAAATATTTTATTAGTTTAGTTTGGCTTAAGTTATAGTTCTAATTTTGAGGTAATTAGTTTGTATTAAATTAATTATTTTATAATTCATTTAATTATTTTATGTCGTTAAGATTAAAAAGCCTATTAATTATTATATTAAATTCATCTTATTTTAATTTTTGGTCATTCCAACCCAACAACAATTTACATCGGCCCATTGTTGCCTCTAATTTCCAGTCAACATTACAGCCCACCAATATGACCCAATTCTTTTTCGGCCCACAACCAACCGACCCTGGCATCATCTTCCTTGTGACCCCATCAGTGAACAGCAATTCCCAACGAAACAATTCAACAAAGCCAAATCAAAAACGAACCCAGAAACACTTACAATACACACACGCATACAAACCAAATGACCCCACCTCGTCTCCTTCACACGTTCTTCTTCTCCAGACGCGGAAGAAGCCCAGAAATTGCAAACCCAAAAATCACGTCTCCTACCCTATAGAACCCATAACCTAGTGGCCTAGACATTCATTTCGTCTTCCCCTTTTCCCCTTTTTCAAAGATTTCCAAATCTCTTCCACTGTTTGCCTTTGAGAAGAGGGAAGAAATTCAAAATATTTTGAATTTTTGCTCAACGGATTTCCCCCCTAATCTACTCAATTTTTTTCCTATATATACTTCCATCCTTCAGCATTTAAGGAACGAAATTTCGGACACTAATTTGCTACTCTAAAAAACAGAGAATGTTCATCAAGAAATAGGAGTGTCGAATAGCTAAAATAGCACTTGAGGTTTAAGAATTTTTTGAGGAAAACGTCCTTTCTTTTGTTACTTCCGAGCAGTTCACCGAAACTCATTGTGTGCAGCTGGGAAGTTCTTCACGGTCAAGCTCGTCGTTCCATTCGCTGCCCTCAAAAAGGTAACACTTCCTCCTTTGTATGATTTTCTCGTCCTCTATTTTTGAAATGATGTTTTCCAGTGTTCTGGAGTTTTGTGTTGCTGCTGCTGGTTATTAAGCTCTTGACATAATGATATGTTGCATCTGTGATTATTTAGCGATTTCATTGTCTACTAGTAGTATCGTTTTTTTATTTTGCTTTCTCATGCCTAGCCTCGCTGCTTCTCTGTGTTTATCTTAAAGTTATTTTGCTATCTCTCATCTTGAGTTTACCGGCTTAAATGTTGTTGAATACTCGTGGTGTGCTTCTCATGATCTCTTAGCATCTATAGTTTCTTTCATCTTGTTACTATAAGGTTGTTTTTCTTTTCAAAAAAAAATAAGGCAGAATCTCGCAAGCCATTTAATATGGAGTTGTATGTTGTCGTAGTTATTGTTTGATAGGTTGTAATGGCTGGTTTCTTCTTGATCAGATTCCATGAATGTCCTACTTTGTAATGTGTCGTGCAATGAGTCATTTGGTTTAAATTCATGGGTTGTTTGTGCTTTCTTTTTCATGTCTGTTTAAGGTATATTTTCTCTTGTTTGTTCATCTCGTCTTAAATCTTCATCAAGTTCTCTTCTTGCTCGAGTCTAGTTGCTTAGGCTTGTGTTAGATAGGTTTGGTCTTGATTTATCATGTTAGTGTGTGGATACAATTCTGTTTTATTTTTCTTTGCAGGTATTATTCAAATTTATGCCTCTTGCCTAGTTTGGCTTCTCTGTTTTCAGTTTGCTACCGTTGAAAAGATCACTAAAATGCTTATTGTCATATGTGTGGAAATCTGGTGCCTTTGCTTTAGTTTTGAACATGAGAATATTATTTTAAGTAGTAAATTCATATATTGTTTTGATGGTTTACTTTCAAATTTGGTTCATCTATATTCAACCCATCACCTATGAGAGTGTAAGTCTGCTGGAGTTTGAGCCCAACTTCGCGAAGTTAATTGTGTATTGTTTCTGGCTTATCTCAAGGTCAATCTTGTTGTCTAGCCTTTTTTGTTGCCTGCCCAGTTGTGAGTTTGATCTTGTGATAGCTACATGTCTTACCAAAAGCTTATTACTTTGCTTCGCACATGACCATTGCTTTTAAACTTGACACCATTCCCAAACTAAGTAAAGTGCATTTGTTTGTGTGTCCTCTTTTATGCATCTATTTAAATTTATCCATTCATTGTTTGTTTGTTTGTTTGTTTGTTTTACTTATTGTGAATCCGGTGAGATGGAATATGTTGAAGTCCGAATCTTTTTTTTGTGCAATCGATTGAGTCTCATTTGTAGTCCAATCCAAGAGTATTTTTTGTTGTTTTAACGTCTATTTCGCTGTCTATGCATTCCTGAGAAATCTAGAGTTGTTCATGTCATCAATTTGGCAGTAATGTTTTCTTTTATTTATTATTATTGATGTGCTTTGTATTGTTAGATTATGAGAAGTATTAGGTTATGTCCCCATTTATTCATTTCATGCTTAGTTGCTAATTGATCACCTCTGCAATATATTTCTATACTCATTAAATGTTAATCACGTGGGATTCCGTCTATTTTACTAAAAATCAGTAGCACTTGTTTTAACTATGAAAATGTGTTTTGCCATCTCTTAATTGGAGTGGTCCTACTTTCCAAAAATCAATTGGTTATTTAGTATTAATTACATAATTTGTTCCAATTATTCTACTTACATATGATTCAAATATGTCGCTAAGATTTGGAGTCTCTCCACTTCTAATTTCTTTTTCCTTTTTTGCTTTTGCATGTGAATTCCGCTCGAGTTCGCCATGAACTCCTCTCTTTGCATTTTCACATTGGGTCAAAGGCTCAATTCTTCCTCATCGAGTCAACCTCTTTTGCATTTGAATCATTGAAAGCTGACGAATAGCTGAAACAGGTTTTGGAAGGCGGA
The DNA here is from genome assembly GCA_035578085.1 of Solanum pinnatisectum. Classification (NCBI taxonomy): domain Eukaryota; kingdom Viridiplantae; phylum Streptophyta; class Magnoliopsida; order Solanales; family Solanaceae; genus Solanum; species Solanum pinnatisectum. The sequence goes on from CM069081.1 coordinate 29,645,315, forward strand.
AAAATGGGAATTGGGTAAAACCCCAAAAGTAGCAGCGAATTTGGCCCCAAGAAAGGCCCAAATTCAATCTCTTGCCCTTAAATTAATTAATTGTGATTATTTATTGTTTGTTGTTTATTAACTCTAACTTTAGAATTGTTAATTAACTTAATTAAATTCCCCAAAAGATGAACTGTATTCTTTATGTTAGTTTATTTTAATAAAAAATTATTTTATCAACTCTTGCACTTTATTTGAAAATCTTTAGTCAAAACTTTTATCTTATTCTTAAATTAACATAAAATAGATTTCATGTTTTAATTAACGAAATTGGTTTAAATTACTATTTTAAAAATGAGTCAAATAATTCTAATTAATCTAGTTTTGTAAAAACTCTATTCATTTGCATTCTAATTCAAATGTTTCATTTTAGGTCCCTTTCTCTAAGAAACAAATAAAATAAAATGTGTCATTTATTTAATTATTTTTTCAAAGTTAATCAAATATTGTAAATTATTATTTTTTATGTGAAATCATTTTTCCAAAAAATAGTCAAATATTTAATCTAAGTCGTAGGACAACCGCATGTTAGCGAACCGTTGAAAACCTTTTTGAAGTGTAAATGAGAACCTCTTACCTATTTTCTCTAAATTTTTAAGGACTTAATTTGTTAGAGTCTTTTTAAATGAAGTCTTCTTAATTTCTTTAACAAGTTAAGTGGCAGCTCTTTTCTAAGTATTTTTCTCAAATTATTTTATACTTAGAACATTTCAAGAAAAGTGATTTTGCTTAAGATAATAAAATTACGGCATAACAGAAATGGCGACTCTTTTCTAAGTATTTTTCTCAAATTGTTTTATACTTAGAACATTTCAAAAAAGTGATTTAGCTAAAGATAGTAAAATTACGGCATAACAAGCCCACTAGGGCAAGCTGATCAGCCACACCTTTGTTGATTGAATTGAGGCTACAATAGAAGTATTGCAGCAGCAAATGGTCCGGAACACCATGTGTTGGACATTGCAAGAGTAATTTCCGGAACCACAACCATGACTCATGTAGAGGTTCACCTCCAATTCTTTTGAAATTTTGGATTTGGTTCCTAAGTTTAACCATCTTCGAGGGGAAATAGAATTTCTCCAAGAAGGCTTCAATCAACTCCTCCCAAGAAGAGATAGAATCATTTGACAATTCCGCCAACCACCCAGTAGCTTCACCCGTCAAAGAATATGGGAATAACCTCAACCTTATAGACTCTTGTGAGATGTTTTTGAACACAAACGGTCCATCCACAAATTCCTAAGGTGTTCGTGGGGGTCTAAACCCAACATTTCTCTTAGTTTGAGAAATTGTAGTATGGTTTCGGTTGCATGAAAAGCTGCTCTCCCAACTGTGGGAGGTAACTGAATGGCTCTCGTGGTTTAAATGACGTTCATGTACATGTCATTCAAGTCACCCATGTTGTCAGTTTGACCGTAGTTACTATCATTGTCACTCATGTTTTAGACCTACAAATCAGCAAACAACAACACCAAGTAACAATTTCAATACAACTAAACAATTTTACAAACTAATTTCTAAAATGGAATTCTCAACCATCATTTCCCAATAGCGGCACAATTTTTTATAACGCTCAAACTACTCTATAAAACCAATCTAAAGAGTAAGCGATCGTCATCAATACAAATACACAACTAAAAGTCGGGGTCGAATCCCGCAGATAATGATAGAGTGGAGAATTCTATCAAGAAATTTGGAATGTAAGTTCATCCATTTGTAGTAATAAGAACTAGTGGGTGGATGATTCCACCAAATTTACAAAAAAAAATGTGGTTAATAATAGTCACAATTAAACGAAAATTGCAGAAATTCAAATAAGTAACAAATAATCTAGGGGTGCAGGGATTGGAAATCGATACCACATAGGGGTAATTGTGTTGCTCTATAGTGATGAACATTCATGGATAGCTGGGCCATTTTCAATGACACTAATATTCTTTCGATCTCATAACATCAGTTCATAATATCTTCTTTCGGTCTCATCTATGTGCAAAACTAAACAACCCAATATCTTACATTATTCTCTCTTTCGATGCAAAAATAGAAAAAATAGATTCGACCCATAATATCTAGTCAAGCAAATTACAGACATCAAACTTAAATCGCAAGTATCGAACTTATTACTCACTCCAATCAATCTCTTTCGAGAATCAATCGGAGATCGGAAGTAGAAATTAAGTTTGCAATCTTAACCCATAAGTTAACCTCATGCTAATTAGCCTAAATTAAATCCATGTACGAACAACAACGAAACAGAGCATACCCACTACATTAAATCAACACCCAACTCCATAATTGCACCCCTAGACTTTGGGGTTTTAGCCACCCATCACAAAGTGTGAATAAATTATACCTTGTATGAAAGCAGTCATGGGTAACATGACATTAAGCAATTACAAGCAATACTCACTTAGATTTAAACTTCAATTTGTTAATTTCAAGAACAAAGTTGAAAAACCCCCAAAACTAGAACAGTCTTCACAAAGTAAAATTGCTTCTCTCTTTAACAATTTTCTCACTTCTGGAAAACTTTAGTTCCCCAAAAACTTACTTTTTCTCTCTCCTTCGGGCTTTTTAAATTTCTTCAAAATTTAGCCCAAAACTTAATGCGTGACCCATTGTGCGACGTTAGTCAGACTCGTCGATCACATTCAATGAATCGCCAATTGCTCCTCAGCTTGTCTTTCTCTTGATATAGGCTTTAGGTGTTTGAACCTCAAACGGCAAACTCGTTCATCACATTCGGCGTATTGCCGAGTACCACCTTTGTTCGCCTTTAAAGCCTTCAATTTTTCTCCAAGTATTGTCACCTTGTTCACCTTTTGAATTCGGCGAGTTGCCGTCCCTCTTTGAGTTCGCCGACCTACCTCAATTAATTCAATTGTTGTACAATGTCAAGTTGGGTGATGTCGTACCATTGGGCGATCCGCCCTTCATGTTAGACGATCACCAATGTGGAATTTACACTTCTTTTCATATTTTTGGCCCTTCTTCCACACATTCATCTATGTCTTGTCCCTTAGCCTTCATAGTTGCAAATCATCAACATATCATTAGAATCCAATATTAGGCATTGAGGATACGAATTGTTGAGTTAAATAGGCTTCAAATAAGTGTAATCTACCACTCATCACCTAATCATAAGCAATAGTTGTACCACCGAAGACCAATAATTTTTAAATAATGCACCACCTAAAAAGGTATCATGAAAGTGAATTAATCAAAATTCAAACAAGTATTGTAGGAGTTTCCTCTTCAAATTTAGAATCTGGAGACTGTTTCAACAATTTCATAGAGGATTCTCCTCTATGTATGTATTTGTTGAATGAATAGGGTTATAATCCACTTCATTCTTAAAATCTAAGTAGATATGTTTATGATCATAGTAGGCTATTTTAGTCGGTTCTTTCAAGTGAAATTGAGCAAGCACTGTATTTTTAATGAAAAAATGGCACAGCATGACATCCTCTTTACTAATTGGCAACACATAGCCCTCTTTTATTTTTTTGACAAAAAAATAAGTTTTTGAAAATTAAATTTTGCAATTAGTAGCCCACGTATTGGGAAGTTCATTTTTAATTAAATTAAATAATTTTAGAAGGTGACAGCATGGTGTCCTTTTTTATAGGGAAGTGGTTTCTTTCTTCCTTTTTTTTCTCTTCTTTTCTATACACACACGATTCTTTTGAATTGTGTTTTTTTTTATTAATTCTTTCTTCTTCTTCTTCATTACTTTGAATAAAAGATGATTTGCTTCCTGTTTATTAGTTTTACATATTTGTGTTCTATAAAAATATTCGTCCATAGTGTCTATTTCTCCTCTTCCGCTTTTAAATTTTTTATGATTTGTTGATGTCTACTCGTTAATTTCTCTAACTGTTAGCCTATGTTTGATCCCTGTCTTGTATTGTCGTTCAATTTTTTGGGGGTTTTAATTTTGAAATTTAAGGTTATATCTAATTTAGGCAAAAACTTACATAACAATAATTGATTGTAGGTATCAATTGTCATGTTTAAGAAAGTTATCCCTAGGATTATTCATATAAAAAAAAAAGGATTCTGATTCTAATTTTGTGGATTCTCCATCCACAACTCTAAATTTTAGCCATGTAAGTTCTTCTCATAATCCGATTCAACTTGTGTGTTTGCTATTGAGCATTTTAAATTTAATGTGCAATCCTCATCTACACACTGAAGAAAGAATTTGAAATGTGTACAAATTTTGAGGGAATGAATACACGGATATGTATACATGAATGCAATGCATACATGAAGTTCATGATTAAAAAAAATATTCAATGCAGTTTATACATATTATAAGTGACTGAATACATAAAGTGTTTGATTTTTTTAATATGTATGCACTGATTTTTTAATATGTATACACTGGAGGGGATAACATAGCTATAAATGTATACTAAACTAAGTGAATGAATACACCATTATTTTACCTATATACAATCATCAAGTATACAATTGGAAATTTTTTATCAAGTTACAAATAAAAAAACATATGAAAATACATAATTTACGTTTTTAGGCGGTTACATATTGTATATATAATTTTTGATGTTTCCGTTATTTTTGTTATTTAGCAATGATTGGTTATACAAGGGAAAAAAAAAAACTATTAAAATGTCATGTATTAATTTGAGCCATTTTGTGCTTATTTTTTATTTGTTTATTAAATACTAATTATATTTGGGCTATTTATTGCTAATTATAACTATCAGTTGTATATATGTGTCATTTCCTCATTTTTAATTGATCCATACTAGGATTGTGGATTTAAGTTGGAACTTTTAAATATGTGGATTTAAGTTGATTATTTTAGACTAAAAAAATATTTAAAAATCGACCTTAAAAAATCGATTTTTGGGTTGGAGGTTGGAGAAAAAAACCAACCTTAGAAGTTGAGTTTTTTTTTCCTTTTTTTTTAAAAGATAAATTTAAAAAATACGTACCAACCTCAGAAAGTTAGTCTTTTTAATTATAAAATAATTAAATGCACCATTTGGAGTTCAAACCCCGTCATCATTGTGGCAACTGGCAAGATACACTTCTACCACTAGAACATTCGTGTTTATTAGTGTAATATTATGTTATATTTTATTTATATATACTTATTAAATTTATATTCACGAAAAAAGGGAGGTCGATTTTTATAAATATAAATAAATAAATTTGCAATTAATTTTAAAAAGAATGACCGAGGTCGGATTTCACAATCTTTTTTTCTTTTTCTTTTTGAAAAATGACTTTCCGATTTTTGGCACTAAAAAGAAATTTATATTTGGAAATCGATTTTGTGTTTAAAAAATAAAATTTTCAGGTCGATTTTTTTAGTAGTGGCCTTGGTTGTGAGGCTTGTTCTAATTAATCAGTAATCACAATGGTATCGTCAATAGCCTCTGTGATTTTTTTCACCTAGATTAAGATGATAATCTTGTTGATAATTAGTCTTCGATTTTCTTGAGACTCAGAACTCAAAGCTTCGATCACTAATAACTGACATGCTACGCCACTAAACAATTAAGCAATAATGCTGTTGGTTAAACGTTGTCATTTTAGCTCGAAAATTATTTATGTGAAAATTATATTTTCTTTTCTCTCTCCTAGAAAATGTAAATAAATGTGGAATAATTTATTAGGATAAATTTGGAAAAGATTAATTAAGGCCTTCTTTTGTCTTTTAAATGAAATGCTAAAATATACTTACGCTGTCCCCATTTTATTTTATTTTTATCGAATTTGAGAATAAAAATAAATTATCGCAATTTTTTGTATTATTTTTTTTGTATTAAGTTTAAATTATTGATTATTGTAATTTATAGTATTACTTTTATGCAGTTTTCAAAAATGTAAATTTTATTTCAAAAATATTTCAGGTCTTAATTTATGATCAAAATTAAAGAGTTTGACTCTTAAAATCGTATCTATATGGTATAAATTGACTCTCAAAATCGTAACAGATGTTGCTCCATATCCATATTAACCATCGATCGAGATATGTTGTTTATTAAATATTGATAAAAACACTTGTCAAATATAAATAAGACAAATTAAGGTAACACAAACTACTACTCTTAAAAAATAATTATATGGAAAAAAAAAACTATGTATAAATCAGTAGTACTTTTCCAAACTGGGGTAGAGAGGCTCTAATTAATCTGGATTAGGAGAAATTAAAGTGGCATTTAATTGTTTTAAAATTATCATGGCAATTCGTCAAATATGATTATGATGAATGTGCACCACCATTGTGCAAATCAAGAAAAAGAAAGAAACAATAGAATAATTGGGTATATCGAAGCTTAATTATTAGCTTTCACTATATAATATACGTAGTAATTTTACAAAAAGAAGTAGAAAAAGACATATTAGTACTAACGGGAAGGTCGTAAAAATGGATCAAGAATTGGAAACAGTTTATAAATCCAAGCCCTAGGCCACTACGTGGATATAAGATGCCTTCCTCCTGCCTGTCTTGTCTGAAAAGAACGTGCTCTTTCTTACAATTATATTCATCTTCGTATGATCTAATCGACTCATCATCACTATATTCACATGAAAAAGATGTATCTATCTCTAAATCTGAGTTTGAGTTTGAGTTTGAATCTGAATTATACTTCATCTTTTTTATTCTAGGGTGGAAGGTGCGGGCTTGTTGTTTATCAAATTAAGGGCACACATAACCTGCGTATATGTATTTATAGATGAACTATCACTTCTTTCCTAATTCTACATGATTTACAATTCAACGGATATTGTTATAACATACATCTTGGGTCACCTTTTTTTCCTAATATATAAGTTTAACTTCAAGAAAGATTTGATTTATGACTTAAATCTGAAATAATTCATTTTGTATAAATATTTTGGCAACAATAGTACACGAATATATTTTTTATATTTCGGTTTTTGAACTTTGTAATATTTATACGCATGATTGAAGAGTTTTAAAGATTTTAACTTTGGACTCCTCTGATTAGTTTTAGTATTTTATTTTATAATTATTTTTTATTTAGCTCACGGGCCGGTCCAGCCCACATTATTGCTTAAGGCCTACAAGCTAACAAGCCTATTTGGGCCGGATTAAAAAGTTCTATTTTTAAAATGGACTCTAAAATTATTAGCCCACAGATTGGGCTGGTCTAGCCCAACGGGCTTAGTCCTTATTGACGGCTCTACTAGTTAGATTGATAAGATTACACAAGATTGGTGAAATTAATTTAAATATTTTCTTCCCGAATTTAATCAAACAAAAGATGTATTATAAAGGACAATCTAGTCCCATAACAAATTTTTATATAATAATAATTAGATTGAAAGAAGGAAAAACCACACCACACATCTATTTAAGGATTAATATTACAACTTTTAGATCTATTTTTTTATATTACTACTTATAACATTTAATTACAAGTATTAACATATTAGTTTTAATTTATAAATTAATTAATCATATATTATTGACTAATATATATTATATAACGTTATATAATTAATAGGTGAGAGAAATAATATTAATGAGAGAGAATCAATTTTTAATTATTTATTACACCTTTTAAGGGATTTTTTTAACTTATCACATGCCAATCCACACCACACTCTCACGTTACTCTCAAAATATCTTTTCCATAAATATAGTAATTTATAATTGACAAGATAAATATTTTCCTTGATATTCTCCTAATTAGTTGATTCTTATTTTGATCATTTTATTATTCCCAAGATAAATATTGATTATTTTTCAAATACTTTTTGTTTATTAATGACTATTGGGGCCTTTAATTATTTATTTTAAATTAATTTATCACCTTATATTGCAACATGTAATTTTCTCTCTCTTTAATCTATCTTTTTTGCTTTTCTTGATGTTTTTTTTTTATTTTAAATTTTGAATATCTTTTTTTATCTTTTTTTAGTATGGATTTTTTAGAATTAAGAATTCTATATTTTGAAAATTTGATTTCGTTTTTTGTTTTAATTAATCCGAAACTTGATTTTTTGAGGAAAAAAAATCGTTTACTGAAATTTTGAATTCGTTTTTGGTGTGTTTTTCTATATCTAAAATACTATGTTGTGGCTGAAATAAGTATACTTATTTCTGAAATTTGTTGATATATATAGATAATATGAGATCATAAAATCTTTAATAAAGAGTTCCTAAGTTTTAGCCTAAATATGATAAGAAAAAATCACACTTAAATACGGAATATAAATTGAAGAGAGAGGAAAATATAGAACTTGTATTAATTATTGCAGTTTAGACTTTTAATTACATGTTTTGATTTTTGGGTGATGTATATTTCCTTTTTCTACAATTTCTGACAACAATATATAATATGCATTGTTTTACACTGAGATTTATTCTTCCCAGATTTATACCAGTTGGATACAAATTTCATACATTTTTATTTTTTGTCTTTGTTCTAAAATTTCAAGTTGGATATCAAGTGTATATAAATTGGATACAACATTAACTTGTTTTAGATTATCTAATTTGGTTGAAATATCAATTACATTTTTTTTTCATTTTCAAGTGGGATATCTGTTGGATACCAAATGGATACCAATTGAATACAACATTAACTTGTTTAGGTTGTCTTATTTGATTGAAATCTCAACTACATGTTGATTTTTTAATTTTTCAATGGGATATCAATTCGATACTAAATTTATACAAATTGGATAAAATTATTAACTAGTTTTACGTTGGCTAATTCAATTGAAATCTCAATTATATGTTGTTTATGTTGTTTTTTTTTCAATTTTACCACTGGGACATCAGTTGGATACCAAATGTATACCAATTTCATACTAAGATTTGACTTAATTTTTCCAGTCGATATCTATCACATACCAACATTACCTATTTTTTGAGTATACATTTGTAAAACACTGAATATACAAATGATTAACTAGCATACATAATAAATATTCTGAAATTATGAGAAGACCTTATAAAAATATTCGAATTTATAAACAAACAAAATACGAATTAAAATATTTATATGTTGAATATAAACAATTAAATAAACAAGTTAATAAAACTACAGAAGATATCCATAAATTAGATAAGTTAATTACAAAAATATCATTATTAGAATATAAGTTTATAACTCAGTTAAAAGAAAGAATGAAACATAAATAAAATGAATAAAGAAGAATTCGCTATAAGTGAAAAAACATATGAAAATTATGATGGACTAAAAATAAAGATAATTTTCTCAAATCTAGGAAGAAGATATAAAAAAATAGGAGAACAATTATATTTAATGTTAGAAAAAGAGGAATTAAAATTAGAAGACAGTCTAGCAGTTATGATAAGAATAGCAAAAGAAATGAAGAAATAGATAGACAAAAAGAAATAGAAAAAATAAAAGCCCAAAATGAAGAAAAAATACAACAAATAACAAACACAAAAAATAATAGAATAAAAGAACTAGAGAAAGAATTACAAATGTTAAAAGAAATATATGAAAAACAGCAAGAACAAGAAGAAGAAAATAAATTATTAACAGAAATACAAAAATATAAAGAAAAAATTGTAAAAAATCAAGAAGAAACAGAAGTAGAAAACCAAAATAAAAATGAATTACATATAGAAACTATAGAAGAAAATATGGAAATAGATCAAACCTCGGAAATAAGTGAAACATACACGGAAATGATAGAAAATAAAATAATAGAAAATACGGAAGTAGAAGTAAATTATGATGAAAAAATGAAAGAAACAGCAACTAGTACTAGTACACCAACAAGAACATATCCAAAACATGAAAAACCACAGACATATACACGAGATTATACAAGTTCAAATAGATACAAAACATTATGGAATAAAAGATTAAATATAAAAAAATGGAATCCTAAACAAATAAATTTACAACCAGAATATTTAAACTTAGATTGTGTAACAGATATAAATCAAACTATACAACTATGGATAGGATATATAACAAAACAGATAATAGATAATAAAATTAATATATTAGAAGTACCAGGATATATAGAAAGAACATTTATAGGAGAAGTAAAATTATGGTTTCTAAAATCTAGGAAGAAGATATAAAAAAATAGGAGAACAATTATATTTAATGTTAGAAAAAGAGGAATTAAAATTAGAAGACAGTCTAGCAGCTATGATAAGAATAGCAAAAGAAAATGAAGAAATAGATAGACAAAAAGAAATAGAAAAAATAAAAGCCCAAAATGAAGAAAAAATACAACAAATAACAAACACAAAAAATAATAGAATAAAAGAACTAGAGAAAGAATTACAAATGTTAAAAGAAATATATGAAAAACAGCAAGAACAAGAAGAAGAAAATAAATTATTAACAGAAATACAAAAATATAAAGAAAAAATTGTAAAAAATCAAGAAGAAACAGAAGTAGAAAACCAAAATAAAAATGAATTACATATAGAAACTATAGAAGAAAATATGGAAATAGATCAAACCTCGGAAATAAGTGAAACATACACGGAAATGATAGAAAATAAAACAATAGAAAATACGAAAGTAGAAGTAAATTATGATGAAAAAATGAAAGAAACAGCAGCTAGTACTAGTACAACAACAAGAACATATCCAAAACATGAAAAACCACAGACATATACACGAGATTATACAAGTTCAGATAGATACGAAACATTATGGAATAAAAGATTAAATATAAAAAAATGGAATCCTAAACAAATAAATTTACAACCAGAATATTTAAACTTAGATTGTGTAACAGATATAAATCAAACAATACAACTATGGATAGGATATATAGCAAAACAGCTAATAGATAATAAAATTAATATATTAGAAGTACCAGGATATATAGAAAGAACATTTATAGGAGAAGTAAAATTATGGTTTCTAAATCTAGAAGAAGAAAGTAAAAAGACATTAAGATCAAGTAAAGATATACAAGCTAAAGAAACGACATCAGTAATGGATATACTTTATAAATATGAAACAGCTATAAGAAATGAATTTAGCAGTATGACAACAGAGGAAGAAGAACAAAATAAAGATAAAATCATAAACAGAAATTTAATGAATAAATTAGGAATATGTAATATGTGTTATTTAGATGAAATACTTGTGCATATAAAGAATATTACTATAAAGGAGTTTATAATACACAAGAAAGTCCAGGAATAAGACACCTATATTTTACGAAATTACCAGAACCATTTAGTTCAAAAATAATAAAAGCATGGGAAGAAGCAGGATTACATGATACATTAGGAGCTAGAATAAAATTTGTAAAACAATGGTACGCAAATATGTGTGAAAAATATAGAGAAAATATAAAAATGGAAAAAACAATAATAAAAAATTTAGCATGTTATAAAGATAAAATAGCACCACAATTTGGTTGTGATGATAAATATTATAAAAAGCATAAAAAGAAAAGGTTTAAAAATTATAAGAAAATACAACATAAATACAGAAACCCAAGGAAAAGATATTTTACAAAATCTAAAAGACCATATAGAAAAAAGAAAAGTATAAGTGAATGTAAATGTTATAACTGTGGAAAATTAGGACATATAGCAAAAGATTGTAAAATACCAAAAAATCCTAATAAGAAACAGATATCAGAAATAATTATAGAAGAAGAAGTTTGCTTACAATTAGAATATTTAGATTATGAATTAGAAAGTGATGATAGTATTTATGAAATATCTGATAATGAAGAAGAATACCAAACAGATAATGAAATAGAACAATTAGATGAAAACATGAGTTTTCCACAATAAAACAATCAAATAAAAATAAAAATAAATTATGTCTTTTTTTAGGAGGGTAATTTGAACATATCTTCCTGTTGTGTTCCTCCCGATGACATATATTGCACGTAATCTTAGACCTCTTGAGTTTCACATCAGCAAACCATTTACAGCGTTCAAGTTGTGGTCTCTCACAGTTCTTTTTGAACTAGGCAACAATAATTTATGCTTCGACACTTTTTGAATTGCATATTTTCCTGTTTCATCATAAATTATTGTGTCAGTATTACATAACATAAAAGTATAAATAACTTTTATAAATATGTTATATCAGTTTTCATACCATTTTTATGCATACAAAATTCATACAAAAGTAAAATACATATGTTATTTTCAAACAATTTCATATGTTATTACAGAATACAAAAGTAAAAACACATATGTTATATCAGTATACAAATTTCATACAATTATTATTCACACATTTCTTACCTATTTCATGACAAAAGTTATCAATTATTCATACCAGGATCATGCCACTAGAATACCAAACTAATTTCAACTTAGAAATATTAATTATCATTTCTTTAATAAACAATATACCAAATTCATTACATTGTTATTCTCAAAGTTCATTACAATATAATGCCAAAAAAAAAATCTAATCAAACCATAAATCGTACCAAAAACATTATCGATTGTCATACATGTCTGGTAGTATTAGTATACAAATTCCAAAGAAAAAATTATCTATTTTTTAACTAGAAATATACCAAAATATAAAAAAAAAATGGGTCAGACAAATAATGAACAAATTTAATGTTCATACCAAAATATAACATTATACATTTAAAAAAAATGCCATAATTTAAATTATTATACACAACAAAAAATCTGAAATCAGTATACAAATTTCATACAATTATTATGCAAACACTTTTATACCTATTTCAGCCAAAATTATACCTATTTCATGCCATAAGTCGTCACTTTTTCACAACAAAATCATGCCATTATAATACCAAAATAATATCACTTCTAACTATTAATTGTCATTTATTAGACAAATAGTATACGAAATTCATTCAAATATAATTCTAAAATCATACCAACATGGCATAACCAATATACCAAATTCAAATAAATTTTATGTAATTTTTTAACCAGAAACATACAAAAAAAAATGAATGTTCAAACCAAAATCTATATTAATTTCAAACTAATCTTATGTAATTTTAAAAGTGAATATTCATACCAAAAACGCCATAATTAAAACTATTATACACAAACAAAATCTGAATATTTCTTTTTCCAGAATCATTGTTCATAATTTTTTTAACGTTTGGTTTGTATTACAATACAAATAAAAAATCGTAAAGAACACTAACCTGAAGGATTCCATCTACCACCATGCTTTATTAATACTAATAAGAAGTCATCCATTACAAGAAAATAAAGATTATTGAATAAAAACGAATATGAATTAGATGAGAGTGACAGTTTACAGAGAAAATATTGAGAAGAGAGAAACCTTCCAACAAAAGAAAAGAAATATGTTTGAACGAATCTTAACTACTTTGAGCTAAATAAGTAAAACACATATTTTTTTTTTAATTAATTTTAACTTGTTGAGTAAATAAAGGAAAACAAATATTCCTATTTTGTTTTGAATCCCCTAAATTTATAGCATTATTAATAATCCTTAGTGTATTCAAATTAATGACATATCCGTTTTTTCCTTTTTATGATTTTCAAAAAAACATATTTTACTATTACTTTAAAAATCTTTTTTTTTTTAATAAAATGTTACAACCTAAAATTTCTTATTGTTACAACTTGAAAGTTTTATTATACTGTCATAACTTAAAAATATTAATCTTATATATGTCATTTATAAAATTTTCACAAGAAAGAACTATTAAAAAAAAAACTCAAAAATAAGGGACATAAATGTAATATCGTAAACCACAACAACATATTCACTGTAATCTCATAAGTGGAGTCTAGGAAGAATAGAGTGTAGGCAATCCTTACCCCTATTTCGTAGATGTAGAGAGACTGTTTCCGAAAGATCCTCTGTTAAAGTGCAACAAATCAAAGTAAAAGAAAATACAATAGTGAAGAAAACAAGTCAATTAATTAAAAAAAATCTTAAGGAAAAGTCTCTAAAATTATATTATCCCTAGAAATAATTAACCTCTCGATAATGCAAATTATACTTGGCTACCATATAACATTAATAAACAATAAAGAATATGTTTTTTTAAAAATGAAAAAAAAAAAAAGAAAAAAGGTAGCAATATTAATTGTTAATCCTTTTATAAAGTTTTTCTTGTGAAATAGAACAAAAAACATCAAATCTCAACGGGATGAATGACCTTTGTATTTAAAAAAAAGAACATACAAAAATTAAATGAACACAGTAAATATATAGAGAACTCTTGTTGAGGATTCTTGACTGTCGGCAAAAGTGTTGTCGAATAAGAGCAAATAACTTGTAACAACTTGAAAGCTTAAGCAATATATATTAGTAGTGGAAATGAACGGGATACAAGCGGGGGAAATGATTTATTTCTAGTATTACCCACTTTTTCGCTATTATCACATCAAACCCATACGAACACTAAATTATCAATATACTCAGTATGTAATTAATATGGATTTATAAACTGGAGCAAAGTATGTCTTATGGCTGAAAACTTTAAGGCTATATTTACAAGCAAAATGATACACTGGAACAGACCTAACGACAATAATTGGAAGCTCAATACCGATGGGATTTACATGAGAAACCAAAACAAGGCTGAAGCCAAGGAACTGTTAGAAATAGAATTGGGGACATGATTATGGCTTTCTCATACCCTACTTAATTCCACACTAACAATTATAGTGAGGCTCAAGCAGCTTGATTGGTATCTCTTGGTGTCTCGATTAACAATTTGAGGGGTTGGAGGTAGAATTGGATTCTCAAATTGTGGTCCGAATGATTAATGGGAGTTGTAAACCACCTTAGAGAATCCATAACCTCATTGAAGACATCAAGAATAAGATTGCTTAAAGAAACATAATAGTAAAGCATTGTTATCGGGAAGGAAATGAAGTTGCAGATACTCTTGCTAAATACGCTATTACTATACAAGACCCAATAATTTACTTTTAATGAGTCTAAACTTCCAGCCGAGGTCAGGGGTTCTTTAAGAAGGAATAAACTTCAATTGTCTTCCTTCAAGAGATGACCAAAGAAGGCCTCTTACTAGTATTATGATCCTCCATAATTCATTTCATCTCTTGTTTGTTAATAACTTAAGATCCTTTTCTGATCATAAACTCTATTAGGATTTTTTTTGTATTCTAGGATGTAAAAGGAGGTAAGGTTTGATGTCGCCCTCCAACTTATGTACTTGATATGGTAGGGGTCTTGCCTAACCCCCCTATCACACAACTTATGTACTTTTTTTAGTTTAAGTGAAATGGATATGGTAGGGGTCTTGCCTAACGCCCCTATCACACGGGAGGTGAACACTTCTGTGTGAATGATTTTTGGTAAACAAATAAATACATAAATAAATAATTATTGTGGAGGATCTCAGATAAATCGAAATATATCGTCCTAAAGAGCTTATCCTATGTGAATATTGATGACTTATCAAACACTTGACTCTGACTAAGATTATCTTACTCTAGTGCAATGTACTTTAAGATAAACTTGTTGTGGACTCGGAATCGTAGTCCCCAATTCTTGCCTAAAGTGACCTTTGTTGACTTGGAGATGACTGGGATTGTGTTTTCATTTGTCAAATTCTGAATTGATCATGTACCATATTGATATTTCACCAATTATATATAGTAAGTGGAGGCCTAACTTTTGAATTGTTCTTTCCTACAAACTAGTGAATGCTACATGTTTATTTAATAAGTGAAATAGTAATCTCATTTTTAATTATGTATATGTTTGGACATGGACCAGATTGGTTCGAGTTTTTCAAAATTAAATTAAATCATTCATATCAAATTTTAAATTTATAAATCAAACCAATAAAATTTGGGTTTTTTCAACAACAAAATTATCGCAATTTTTTCATATGTTTTAAAATTGTCAAATATTATAACTTATAATAATTTTTATGTAGTTTTTAATAATAAAAAACTTTATTTAAAAAAATGAAAGTCTTAAATTTACGATCAAAATTAAAGAATTTGATTCTCAAAATTCTACCAATACCACATAAACATACTCTCAAAACCCTAAATTATATTGGAGCTAGCGCCTAGCAAACATCTCCATATCCATATTAACCATCGGTCGGTATTAGTACCTAAGATTAATACTAGTAAAAAATAATTATGTGAAAGAAACTACTATTTAAATATCAAAATAATATTTCTCCAAACTTGGGCAAAGAGGCTCTAATTCATATGGATTAGGAGAAATTAAAGTGACATTTAATTGTTTTATAATTATCATGGCAATTCGTCAAAGATGATTATAATGAATAAGATACTTTACACAAAAAAGGGTTGGAGAAGTAGAAAAAAACACATTAGTAACTAATGGGGAGGTTGTAAAGCAAACATCAAGAATTGGAAACATGATAGAAATCCAAGCACTATGCCACTACGACGACGACGCGGATATAAGATGCCTTCTTCCCGTCTTTCTTGTCTTAAAAGAACATGTTCTTCCATACAATCCCACTCATGTTCATATAAATTGATCCACTCATCATCACTATATTCACATGAAAAAGAAGACGTTTCGATCTTTGAATCTGAAAAATTCTTCATCGTCTTTTTCTAGGGTTGAAGGTGCGGGCGTGTTGTTTGTATATTAAGTTAAGGTACCTGCGTATGTGTATTTATTGATGAACTATTACTTCTTTTCCTAATCCTACATGATTTACAATTCAACCTATATTTGCTATAACACTAATTGTATTCCTAATATAATTCTAGCTAATAAAGGAATTATTATTATACCAATTTATTAGTTTGACTTCAACATGCTTTCCACTCATTATTATTATTATTATTATTACTCCCTCCATCCACTTTTAATTGTCATAATTTTCTTTTTTAGAGTCAAATTATAAAAAAAGACTAACATTTTACAATGTATTTTTTTTATCATATTGATATGCAAAAAATTGCAATTTATAGAAAATTTCGTTTAGTTTTTAAATATCTAATTTTTTTGTTTAAAATATCGAATTAATGTAATCTAATTTAACTTTAAAAATTAATCAAATTGACTTTTGAAAAACATAATATGACAATTAAAAGTAGACGGAGGGAGTATTATACATAGACGAAAGAATATTTTGAAGAATTAAGTTACTAATCGTGCATAAAATAAAGATATATATGTACGTGACTACTAGTTAGATAGATACGATTATTTATATATAAGATTAGTGAAATTAATTTTAATTTTTTTCTTTCCGAATTTAATTAAAGAAAAGATGTATTATGAAGGACAATTAGCAATGTCACAAATTCTTATTTAAATAATGATTAGATTGAATGAACTATTACAAAAATTTCAAAATAAGGGAGATAAGTGTAATATAGTAAATCACAACAATAATAACATATTCATGGCAATTTAACAAGTGGGTTTGGGAAGAATAGAGTGTACACGGTCCTTATCCCTACTTCATAGAGGTAGAGAGACTATTTTCAAAAGTTCTTCGGCTAAAGTGCAGCAAAAAAAATTACTTGTAAAAAAAAATGATATTGAAGAAAACAAGTTAATTAACACAAAAATAAAATTAATATATATTAAGTAGTCAAATCTGAGGAAAGTCTCAATTTCCTACAAATAATTAACCTCTCGATAATACAAATTATACTTTTGATTACATGAGTATAATATAAAATAAACAATATGTTTTAAAAAGGTAACATTATTATGAAACTATAAAATAAGAAGAAGGAGAAAGATGAGAGAAGAGAGAAGACTTATTATTTCTCTTGAGGGATAATTTTACAATAAAAAGGCTCCTCTATTTATAGGGGAAAATTGATTTGGTCCCAAAGTTAGGGTTCCTAAACATTCTCTAAAATAAAGACATTCACTATATTTATAACACTCCCCCCTTGAATGTTTAATTCGCAGATAATGTGCCTCGTTAAAAACCTTACTTAAAAAAATTAAAAAAGAAAAACTCTAGTGAAGGAAAAAAGTACACATATTTAATAATACGCATCTAAGTTACCTTATTAAAAACCTTACAAGAAAAATTGATTGGGACAAAACCTCAGGAGAATATATATCCAAATAATTGAATCTTCGCATTCCAAACTTGTGCACCATCTTCTTGAAAGTTGCAGTTGGTAGAGACTTGGTGAACACGTCAGCCACATTGTCACTTGAACGAAACTGTTGCACATTTATATCACCATTCTTTTGGAGCTCGTGTGTATAGAAAAGCTTTGACGAAATGTGCTTTATTCTATCTCCTTATATGAATCTTCCCTTTAGTTGTGCTATGCATACTGCATTATCTTATATGGTGGGTATTTCATCTTAAAACAACATTTTTTCTCGAATAAGATGTATCATGGACCTCAACCACACACATTCTCTACTTGTTTCATGAATAGTTATTATCTAAGCATGATTTGAGGAAGTGGCTACGATAGACTGCTTTATAGATCTCCAAGATATGACAGTACCCCTACATATAAACACATAGCCTGTTTGAGATCGAACTTTGTGTGGATTAGATAAATATTCTGCATCAGCATAACCAACAAGATTGAGACGACAATTGTTAGAATAAAATAAGATCATATCAGTTGTCCCTTTAAGATATCGCAATATGTGTTTGATCTCATTCCAATATTTCCTTGTAGGAGCAGAACCTTGCTAATAAATTAATAGGAAAGGTTAATCAGGCCTTGTAGTATTGGCAAGATACATTAGTGTACCAATTGCACAACACTTCATATTTATGTGCAACTCTTAGGAATCACCTTTTAAAAATGGAAGCATAAGGCAGTGGTTGCAATAAAGGCTTCAGGAAGCAAGGATTCTTTGAATTTTGCAATCCTCTCAAAAGCAACAACCAAATTGATATCAAGTAACTAATGAGAATCATGGGTTCCCTGGAATTGCTAAACTTACCACTATACAGTAGAGTAGAACTAATAAGATTTCTTGTCGCTGAGTTATAAAAACTTGCTTTAACGTGATCCATAGCCTCAAGATTGGTGTAGATATTAGCAGGTGATGCCATGAAAGATGTGACTTGTACTAAAGTTGAAATCTTCAGTACAACAACATCATAATATTCCAATTTCCACTCTAGAGAAATTGTCATCGATTTGCCAATCGCTTCACCAATATCTCCCTATTTACTCTTCACAGTAGGTGTAGAGTGTGGCAAGGACCTGAAAAAACTCGACCCTAACCTCTTTATCCAATCCAACAAAGTAACGTGTCTAAGAGAATCAACCAGAATGTTATAGTTTGTATAAGAAAATATATCAGATTGTACCACTGGTGCATCAAATTGCTCATTCATAAACTCTCCTGGTAGCTTCTAAGTGGCATAAGAAGTGTTGGAACCACCATAACTTTGAATATCAATTTGAACTCCATTGGCACACACCCTTTCATACAACTGTGCAGTGTAACATGTACGTCTTTTAGCAACTGCATCAAGCAATTCACGTGCATTTGATGTTGTATGTAATGATTCATTATCAATAGACAAACAACTAAAATAATCATGCCAAGTGTCGAGCCAATTGGCCACAAAATTATAAAAGGGAACAATCCATAGTATGACATCAGATTCTAAATGGGAACATGTGCATGTCCTCATATGACGACAAACATAAGTAGCAAGTCTATTGCAATCGTCCAAAGTGATACCAAATTGTACAAAGAGTACTTGCCTAATATGAAACCCTGCACCTGGACATTTAAATAGTACAATTACAGCGCCCTTCTCCACAAATTTTCTGTCTCCGAAAGTAGAGTCTATTGCAAAGATATAAGGACCAGGATGGAACAATATAAGGCAAAGGAAGCCTTGCTTTATAAGCTAGGCCAAACATAGCAACTATAAGTCTAACAACCTGAATATACGATGAATGTTTTGAGGAACTTATGTAAATTGTCTGGAGACTCTTCCTATATTTTCTCCTCACTAGCACACCCTGACAAGTTAGACTAGAGTACTTCCTGTATTTTCTCCTCACTAGCACACCTTGTCAAGTTAGGCGACAAGAAACTAGGAAGACTGTACTCCTGCCCAGTATCAACCCAATTGTTATAGTGTAAACTAAACTTAAGGTAAGGTGACTGTTAGAAAATTAAGATTTGTCGAGAAACTCCTAGATTGGAGATATTTTGTATTAGATATGTTAGAAAAGTAAGAATTGTCTAGAAACTCCTAGGTTGGAGATATTTTGTATTAGATATGTTATAAAAATAAGAATTGTCTAGAAACTCCTAGGTTGGAGATATTTTGTAGTAGATATGTTAGTCTTGATTTAAAATGAGTGGTGGTTAGTGAGCCACATAGGTACATAGTTTGGTGAGAGATATTTTGTTTATTATATGGTTGTAATTCTCACACTTTATCTATAAATACACCATATGTAATGAAACATCTAGTGAGAAAAATTGAACTCAAGAAAACTTAAGTCTTCTTCTTTACTTTCAAATTTTCTTTAGCAATTTACAGCTGCGATTTCCTATTATTTACACCTTGTAGACCTGAAGTTCTTCTTCCTGTTCGTTGCAACATGGTATCAGAGCCTATTTCCTAAGGGATCTGAATCAAATTTTGTTTGTTTCGCTCATCTACTTTCTGTTCTTTCTTGAATTTGCTTGCTGAAAAAATTCATGGCACCTGAAAATCAACCAACGACAGGTCCTCCGACTTTTACTGGAGAGAATTATCACATATGGGCCATCAAAATGAAGGCTTATCTAAAGGATCTCAACTTATGGGAAGTTGTTGAGCTTGGAGGACTTGTTGTCCAGCCATTGAGAGTTAATGCAACTCTCAATGAAATTAAGAAGTATGATGAGTTGGTGACTAGATCTCCACGAGCTCTCACCTATATACATTCAAGTCTTACGAACGTGATGTTTACAAGGATTATGACTTGTGAAACAACTAAAGAGGCTTGGGATAAGTTAAAGGAGGAGTTTGAAGGCAGCAGTAGAGTAAAGTCTGTTAGACTCTTAGCATTGAAGAAAGAGTTTGAGCTTTTGAAGATGAAAGACTCAGATAGTGTGAAAGAATACTCTTCAAAGCTGATGGAGATTGTAAACCAGATAAGAATACTTGGTGAAACCTTTCTAGATCAGAAAGTTGTAGAGAAGATCTTGGTCAGCCTTCCAGACAAGTTTGACTCAAAAATCTCAATTATTGAAGAGTCTTGTGACTTGACTACTCTTACAATAGCCGAACTAATCTCCAAATTGCAAGTCCAAGAGCAACGGGTCACTATGAGAAGTGAAGGGATAGTAGAAGATGCCTTTCAAGCAAGGCATCAATTCAAACATCAAAAAGAAAGAAGAAAAGTCTGGTTGGATAAACCTGGTGGAAACTAAGGTGATTTGTCGATAAAAGAAAAATTTCCACCTTGTGGCATTTGTAAGAAGACAAACCACTTAAAGGAGAATTGTTGGCAGAATTCAAAGAGGTCTCCAATTCAATGTATATATTGTAAGAAGTATGGTCACATTGAGAAGTATTGTAGGCAAAAGCAAAATCAAAGTGGCCAGTCTTCCCATCAAGTGAATTTCGCAGATGATCACCAAGTTGGAAAATCAGAGGAGAAGGTTTTCATGGCCTCACACACATCACATATTGACCAATGTAAATGGTATGTTGATAGCGCGTACACAAGGCACATGGCGGTTGATGAAAATATGTTTGTTACCTTGGACAGATCTGATAGAACCAAAGTGAAGCTTGGAAATGACGCATTGGTGGACGCTTATGGTAGAGGGTCAACAAAACTTCCTACTAACAAAGGTACGAAAATTATTAATGATGTTCTTTATATGCCAAATTTGACTCAAAACTTGTTAAGTGTTGCTCAATTGCTTCATAAAAATTATTCTCTTAATTTTAAGGACAAACAATGTGTCATTTATGATCCTAAAGGATGTGAAGTAGCTAAAATGTGCATGATAGACAATTCCTTTCCAATTTCATGCTATTCTATTGATACTTCCTCTTTTAATGTTGAATTGAGCGATACTTGGCTTTAACGCAAAAGGTTCGGTCATTATAATCTTTGCTCACTGGTGTATATGCAATCAAAGGGTATGGTGCTTGAAGTACCCAAAATTGACATGTGTAGAGATGTTTGTGAGTCATGTCAATTTGGTAAAATGCATAGACGATCCTTTCCTAAAGGAAGTCTTTGGAGAGCTAAGGAAAAGCTAGAGTTGGTTCATACAGATTTATGTGGACCAATGAGGACGGCTTCTTTAAGTGGAAACAAGTGTTCTCTTTGAAGATGATCTAACTCGAATGACATGGGTCTACTTTCTTAGTAGCAAATATCAAGTGTTTTCTGTTTTCAAAGAATTCAAAGCTATGGTAGAAAGGGAAAGTAGCTGTAAATTAAAGTATATTAGATTCGATAATGAAACTGAATATACTTTATATTAGTTCAGCAAGTATTGTAAAGATTTGGGTATCCAACAACAATTCACTTTTAACTACACTCCACAGCAGAACGGGGTTTCTGAGAGGAAGAACAGAACTGTGATGGAGATGGCAAGATGCATGTTGGCAGAAAAGAAGATGCCTAAACACTTTTGGGCTAAAGCAGTCAATACGGTTGTCTATTTGCTAAATAGATTACCAACTAGAGCAGTTCAAGACATGACACCATTTGAAGCATGAAAGGGTATCAAGCCATCTGCAAGACACTTGAAGGTATTTGGTTCGGTATGTTAGGCACATGTTCCTGATGCTAATAGAGGAAAATTAGATAGCAAGGTAAAACTGTGTGTTCTGTTGGGCTATAGTACAGTTGCAAAAGGATACAAAGTGCACAATATTAGTAGTAAGAAGGTGTTTATTAGTAGAGATCGTGTAGTGGATGAGTCTAGCCACTATGATTGGGATCGAGATACTGTTGTGACGAACCAAGGTGGGAGTACTTTAGTTGCAACTCCAAATCAGCAAAAAGGTGATACTCTCTCTAGTCCTATTGCTGGAACAAAAAACAATTCAGATGTTGAATTGACTATACATTATTCTGTTTTGAAGACCAAATCACTAGCTGAAGTTTATGAGCAATGCAATTTTGCTCTTGTTGAACCATCCTCATTTGAAGAAGCAGCAAACCACAAAGTGTGGATTTCAGCAATGGATGAGGAACTTGCCATGATTAATAAAAATAATACTTTGCAGTTGGTCGATAGGCCAGAAGAGAAGAATGTTATCGATGTCAAATGGGTCTATCGAACAAATTTCAATCTAGATGGCTCTATCTTCAAGCATAAATCTAGACTTGTAGTTAAAGGCTATTCTCAGTAGCTTGGAGTGGACTTTGAAGAAACGTTTGCTCCTGCTGCGCGGCATAAGACAATAAGGTTTCTAGTCGCTTTCGCAACACAATACAAGTGGAAAATCTTCCATTTGGATGTAAAATCTGCATTTCTTAATGGATTGCTTGAGGAAGACATTTATGTTGAACAACCTGAAAGATTTACAGTTGCAGGTGAAGAAGACAAGGTGTACAAGCTTAAAAGGGCTCTCTATGGTCTTAAACAAGCCCCAAGAGCTTGGTATAGTAGGCTGGATATTGTTGTTTCAAGGCTTCAACAGAAACCTAAATAAGCCTACTTTGTACTTCAAAAGGCAAGCGGATAGGATGTTAATTATGATATCAGTTTATGTCGATGATTTGATGATTACAAGTGAAAATCCTCTTGCAGTTCAAGAAGTTAAAAATGAAATGCTAAAAGTTTTTGAGATGTCCGATCTAGGAGAAATGAAGTTTTTCCTGGGAATGGAGATATCTCAATCTTGTGAAGGAATTTTCTTGTTCCAAAAGAGGTATGTTTTGAATATGTTAAAAAGGTTCAATCTTGACAAGTTCAAAGCTGTTGCAACTCCACTTGTTGTGAATGAAAAATTAATGAATGATGATGGCGAACAGAGGGTAGATCCAAAAGTTTATAGGAGTCTTATTAGAAGTCCATTGTCTCTAACAGCTTCTAGGCCAGACATAATGTTCGCTGTCAGTTTGTTATCTCGATATATGCAAAGTCCCAGCATTAAGCATTTTGGAGCCGCTAAAAGGGTGTTAAGGTACATTAGAAAGACGATTAATTATGGAATCTGGTATACAAATGTGGAGAATGGAGATCTTATTGGATATTCAGATAGTGATTGGGGTGGAGGTTTGAATGATTACAAAAGCACTTCTGGTTACTGTTTTTCGTTTGGTTCAGGCATATTTTCTTGGAGCACAAAGAAGAAAGATATTGTAGCACAATCTTCAGCAGAAGCCGAGTATGTGGTTGTTGCATCTGCGACAAAATCAAGCAATTTGGTTAAGAAAGATCTTGTTGGAATTGAATTTGTTGCCAAAAGAACCAACAATGATCTATGTGGACAATAAATCAGCCATTGCGATGGCTGAAAATCTGGGGCAACATAGAAGAACAAAGCATATCAACATAAGGTTTCATTCTTTAAGAGATGTCGAGAAGAATGGTGAAGTTAAGTTGGCTCATTGCATCAGTGAAGATCAGCAGGCTGATATTCTGACCAAGGCTCTTTCCACTAAGAAGTTTGAGTTTCAAAGGTTGTTGCAAGGAGTTTCAATGAAAAATCTTAAGGAGGAGTGTTAGAAAATTAAGATTTGTCTAGAAACTCCTAGATTGGAGATATTTTGTATTAGATATGTTAGAAAAGTAAGAATTGTCTAGAAACTCCTAGGTTGGAGATATTTTGTAGTAGATATGCTAGTTTTGATTTAAAATGAGTGGTGGTTAGTGAGCCACGGAGGTACATAGTTTGGTGTGAGATATTTTGCTTATTATGTGGTTGTAATTCTCACACTTTATCTATAAATACACCATATGTAATGAAACATCTAGTGAGAAAAATTGAACTCAAGAAAACTTAAGCCTTCTACTTCACTTTCAGATTTCTTTAACAATTTACAACTGTGATTTCCTACTGTTTACACCTTGTAGACCTGAAGTTCTTCTTCCTGTTCGTTGTAACACTGACACTCTAGTTTGTTCACCCTCACATATATCTTTAAGAGAATTATGAAAACAAGGAATAGTGTGATGTCATAAGACACCATCAGATGAATATTCGATTGCAACAATTCACAAACTCACCTTTGACATTATGGTACATTGGCTAGGAAAAGGAACCAGAGAATCTGATGTATCCCATTTAGAACATTTGACAAACAAAATGACATTATCTCGTGGATTATCCTCCCCCTTAGTATTAGATTCTTTCGTATCAACTAACACCGCAGTAGGCACCTTGGTTTGCAAGCCGACGTCTTCGCTGAAGTTATCGTCGCCCACCTTGGCACTGTAGTTGCAAAGTTTTCTCCCTCGTGGTCTATAGTGTTTAGAACATTGATTTTAGAGCTCACTATTGTGTGAGAAATTTTGTCGAACACCTTAGCTTCAACAATGAAAAAAGGTGTCGATACCTAATTCGCTCCCTCTACTAGCTTTGCATTCCCAAGATGAGGTAAGTCCCTGAATGCCAAGGCATCCACATTTTTATACGTCTCTAGAAATTTATCAAACACCTGGTCCACCTTTGAGTTGCCACGAATATCATAAGCAAAATCAAGGGCAGATGAGGCCGGAAAATTACTAGGAGGCAATACAACTAATTGTGAAACTATAGGGATAGAATTAGTGCAGTCAAAATGAACATGTAATGAATTAGCTAGACGCCTCACCACATCATTGCTGGTTTGTTGTCGAAATCGCTGAACAAATTTACCCTTGAAATGCTTCCAATGCAAAAATAGCTTGTTGCAAAATAAGCTATTGAACCAGGCAAGAGCTTCGCCATCAAGGTAGAATGAAGGAAGCAGAAGCCAATCATTCTCATCGAAGCCAAGGTATGTGAAGTACAACTCGGCCAGAAAATTCCAACTCTCTGGGTTGCCGTCGCCATTGAATCTAGGTAGAACCATCACTGTTGTTGGAGTACAATTGATGAAAGCACCAATGCAACAAACCTGAATTGCTCACTATATTCATAAGAGAACTAAACATGATTACAACTTTAGAATCGTAATTGCAATAGCCAAACTATTGAAATACAATGAAAATATGAAAATAACAAGTAACTGAGATAGAGATAAAAATTGGGATGAGAAGCTTAGACAAGAAGAAGAGAGGAACAAACGTTTTTCTTCAATATGCATAACCCTTATGTGTTAACTCCAAGACCTATTTAACCAATTGATAATTGGACCTAGATCCTAAATAAAACTCTCCAACATTTTAATCAACTCAATAATCTTAAATGGGCCCATCTCATTCACCCCTTCCAACCCATAGAGCCTTATGTAGTTAGTTCCGTTCACAACATTCACTATATTTATAACACTATTATTAATTCGTTTGTAAAGTCTTTTTTTTTTTTTTGTGAAATAGAAGAACGTCGACTCATCAAGTCTCAACGGGGTGAATAACCTTTGAATTTTTTTTAAAAAAAAAAGTACATGTAAAAATGAACAAAGCAAAATAGATAGAGAACTCTTGTTGAGGATTCTTGTGGCCGAATAACACTAAATAACTTGTAACAACTTGAAAGCTTAAGCAATATTAGTAGTGGAAATCAATGAGATACGAGTAGGGAAAAGCAGTGTATTTTAAAGGAGATTAAGAAGAAGAAAAAAGAGATTTTTTTTCATTTTTGTATTAATTAAAGGAATTTTAAAAGAAAAATAATTAGAAAAAAAGTTCCTTAAAAAATATTTTATTAGAAATAAAAAAAATTGGGATAATTTCGGAGACCTCCCTTCAGATTTCGCTCTATAATATTCACCTCCCTTGCGGTTTATGATATTACGCCTACCTCCCTTATTTTGATTCTTTTATAACCATTCTTTAAACCTATCTAAAATAAATATAAATCAATTATGACTTGACAAATTTATATTTCTTTATATTAATTTCTTCATATTAATGCATATTATTAAAAACATGACTTATTTAATAAATACTTTAAAAATAAATCAACATACGTAAGTTAGTACTAAAACATATATAATATATATACACGTGTTCTTTTTTCCAAATAAAAATGCATATTTCTTCATATTGATCTATTTTAAAATTATTTTTAAAATAATATGGAAGAATTAATACAAAGAGGGATAAATTTGTCAAATTATAATTAATTTAGATTTATAAATAGATTTAAAGAATGGTTACGTAAAAATCAAAATAAAGAATGTAAGCGTAATATTATAAACCATGGAAATGTGTGTACTGTAGAGTGAAACCTTGAGGGAGATTTTTAAAATTATCCCAGAAGTAAATATTTTTTTTTATCTAAATATTTACAATAAAGGTATTTTTAGACAAATTATTAATGGAGAATATTTTTGAATTTTCATATAATTTTAAGAACATTTTAAACCTTTATTTTATTAGAAATATAATTAATAGAAGATCTTCGCCGACTAATATGAGGATATCGGAAAATATTTGTTATGTTTTGGAAGTTGTCTTTTAAAATTTGTAAGGAAAAACGTGCTTTCTCAGTAAATAAATTTATTTAATATAATAAAACTAATCGATTAAGTATTATGTTAATAAAATATATGTATTCTGATTCCGTCAAAATAAGATTCTATTTTGCATTGGGAAAAGCAAACTTATGAAATTCATGTTCAAATTCGTCTCTTGAGAATTCAGAATTCAGAATTCAGAAATTTCTTTGATTCTGAAGATGACAACTGAACAACTACTTCTTAGTATCGATCCTTTGGATCTCAAATTTACACGTGAGCTTCTTCTTCTTCTTCTTCTTTTAACTTGGTAGGGTTTTGATTATTGTTTTTTCTTGTTTCAAAGTTTTGATTATTGTTTTTTCTTGTTTCCAAGTTGAACTCAACAAGTCAGTTTCCACCTCTTTTCAACTCATCAATAAGACTGATAATCATGTTGCTTTCAAGGTACTATATCATTTTTTTACTTAATCTCCATTTTTTATTTTTGAAATGGGTTTTGGGGACTAAAAATAGTGTAACTATAGTTAATTAATATGTATACTTAAATTTGTGATTCAACAACAACAACATACCGGGGTTCGAGTCCTGAGTACAGAGAGAATCATGTTGGAGAGCCACCCGAATGGACCCAGCAATGCTCGATCCAAATTTAGTAGGAGTTTCAATATGTGCACCAACCAAAAAACAACAATATACCTTGTGTAATCTCACAAAGTGAAGTCTGGGTAGGGTAGTGTAGGGTGTACGCATAACTTAGTCACTGTTTTCGATAGATCGAGGAAAACAGTACAAAGTAGATCGAAAAGGAAATACCAGAAATGAAGAAGCACATTAATTTGTGATTCATAAAGTTAAAGTACTTGGTTTGCCTCAAATACTGGTTGAGGGTAATTTTACCTTATAGATTTAGATGATAGAAAAGCCTGAAATCCTTATCTTAACTCAATTATGGATTATTTTTTTTCAGTTAAAAGAATCATAATTGACGGAAGAAATGTGATTTATGAGGAAGATCTTTTGTAATCAAGGAAATGGTCATTTAGAAGTTAGTTGTTGTATAATTATGGCTGAGCAGGATTTACTGCTGTATTGAAATGGTTAAATTATGTACTGTTGTTAACTTTTATTAGGTAAAGACGACCAATCCCAGGAAGTATACTGTTAGGCCGAACAGTGGAATTGTTCTCCCACGATCAAGGTCCAATGTTACAGGTGCTTTTCTAGTTCTCTGTGATGGGTATTTTAGATTTGATGGATGTTTGATGTTATTTTTGGTTTACATTTGTGGATAATTGGACTTAGTTACGATGCAACCTCAAATGGAGTTACCTCCAGATATGCAATGCAAAGACAAGTTTCTTGTACAGAGTGTGATTGTGAACCCTGGGTCTGCACCAAAAGATATTAACCCAGACATGGTATTTTAGCTTATTTTAGACTTTCGTAAAGTTTTATATATTGTAGTCAACTTTGGTACATTCCAATCTTATTCTTTTCATTTTCTGAAGTTCAACAAGCCCGGGGGAAATGATGTTGAGGAATGCAAACTAAAAGTTATTTATGTCTCACCACCACGAAAACCATCACCAGTCCCTGAAGATTCTGAGGAAGGAACTTCACCAACAGCTTCTGACACTGTAAAATGACAATCTAAATTAGTTTATTGTATCTTATTTAATCGATTAGAATACCACCTTTAATTCTATTTATCTGTTCATCATGGTAGGGACATACATTAGTTGTAAAGGATTTTTTTGTTGCTTATACAGGATTTACAAGAACACAGTGAGCCTCAGGACAACTCTGTTAAGGTATGTTATGGTGGTCATGTAAAGCATTGACGTCTGGATATTTTTAATTCATTAGACAAATAAGTCTCCTGGGAGAAATGTTTGTCATCTGACCTGTAAACGTTGAGTACCTTCTGACTCATTGGAGTTACTTGATGGCCTCAACCAGGTAATAAGTCTGGGCACACCTTAAGTGAACTCTTTGAATCTTTGTGTTCATTATAAAGGTTTATGAACCCCATCAACCTATCAGATTTTACTTTTTCAACTCGAAAAATTTGATCAGCTTATGTTAGATTTATTCAATATTTAGTTTCCCTTCTTACCATCTTCTCAGATGGTTCTTCACCTAAAAGGGCCCCATATATGTTGGTGTTTTATAACCTACACTTATAGGAAGTTGATTTGATCCTCAAGACCTCAACTATCATTTCCTTGTTGTGCAGTTAATCTGTTTAGTAGATGGAGGTATTAGGTCCGCAGGGCTTTGGTCTAATAGTAAGAGCACAAATATGTGATATGTGGGTTAGGTCACAGGTTTGAACAATACCGCTACTAAAGCATGGTTAAGTGGAGAAGGGTGAAAGGGCTGGTTCGTTATCTACCGAGTTCCTAACTGTTCCCCACTCGCCCTTGGGGATTTCTCTGTTTTCCAGAAAGAAAGAAAAAGATGGAGGTCATTGTAGTAAACATGTAATTCATAAGAAATTTCAGGACTTTGCAAGAATTATCTATAAATCCTTAATATAACATCAAAAGAAAAAAAAAAGTTCACCTTCAAAATGTGACAAGTGAGAATAGTATTTTCCTTCTTTTTCAGCCTCTTAATCCAACGTTCTGTTTTCAACAATTTATGCTAAGTGCAATTCTTATGAAATCAATGGGTCTGCTGCTTCTGTTGGTAGTCAGCAACTCCAGACACCCTTTCGACAAATGGCAAACCCTACTTGTTGAAATCTCTTATTCATTGAATAAAAGGTGACACCAGAACCTGAAGAGAAAATAAATTTATGTTTGTTTCTTTTCACCAGCTTCCCAACTTGATTGGTTTGAGGCGTATTATTGTGTTGTCGTTCTTTTCACCAACTTACTTGGTAACTCAAAAATTGTTTAGTCATTTAAAGAGTTAGCTCAAGTTTGCATACACAGGTAGAGGTGATAAACAAGCTGGAAACACCCAACACTATTGTAATTATGAATTTTAAAATATTTCTTTACTATTTCAGGATTATCTCTCCTGAGAAGGAGATAGTTTGATAATTATTACATGTGAAATTTCATCAAAACAAGAAAAAAGAAAGAACATAAACAGTAGAATTGTTGAATAAGAATTGTCTATGCTTGATTCTTCTACAGAAACACATTATGCCTCAACATCTATCCTTGGATTTAGGAAGTGATAGGCAACGGGTTTCGTTCTTTCAGCATGCTAGTGTCAAACTTAATGTCCTCTCACATTTCCAACCTTGATACCAGACAGATGTGTGATGATTCCTTTTTGATACAAAATTCATTTCTTGGTTGTACTGCAGGCCAGAGATCTCATTTTGAGGTTGATGGAAGAGAGAGATTCCATTCTTCGACATAATGCCAAGCTCAACCGAGACCTGGTATTTGATGTTTCTTTCTTTATCTTTGGATTAACAGACATTCTTTATATATATTAAACATAGTTAGGCATCATTACAAAATACAGGGTTCAGACAGACTCTGGAGTCTTCTTATATATATATATATATATATATATATGAAAGGCAGGATTGGTATAGATAACTGAGATGGATCTTTTAAAAGGAGTTCCTAATATGTGTAACTGAAAAGCATCATAGGCAAACAAGGAGGAACTATCAACAAAAATATGTTACCAAAAAGTTTCTTCTTTGCTCCTTCCTTTGCTAGTTAGTCCGTGACGATGTTCTGTTCTTTGTAGCAGTGAGTCAGCTGAGGTGCTTGTAGCATCACCGTCAATAACCTGCATTCATCCATAATAGTAGAGTAAGTGTCATTATTTTTAAGGAGTAGATTAATTACCTCTAAGGAGTCAGTGTTGATCTTTCATGGCATGTAGTTATTTTTCACAGTGATCCTCAATCTGTAGAGCAAGGCACAAAGTTCAGTCATGTTGTTAGTAGCTTTTTGGAACACCCTTCATGAATCCAAGAACCCAATTTCTGCTGCTATCGCTAAAATCCCTCCCATACCTCCAACTTCTAGATTACCGAATGAAGAACCGTCCATGTTAAGCTTATAGTGGTTCCTTCTACCTTTTTCCCAACTAACCTCAATGGGCATATCACTAGTTTGGATATTTGTTCACAAATGGAATTCCATAGCCCTTGTGCTGACATTTTTATAAGGGAAAGTGATTTTTATTATTTATGAAAAGTATTGTGGGACTACACTGGGTTTGTTGTTGTTGTGGTATTGTCATTTCCAGTGAGCCAGATGTTCCAAAGACAAAAAGGTAACAGGTCTTTCCAGGTTATGAACCCACTAACAGTCCTGCTGCTATTAATGATATTCCAAGTGAACCCGAGAGGCCTGGTCTTTGAAGCAATGATCATGGGAGTAGTATTTGTTAATGCTGCTAGCATCCGTATCATTCCAGAAGGAGACTGTGTTAGTGCAGCAGTCAAAGAAAATGTGTCTTCCCTGTGTTTCTGCATTACTGGTCAATGGTTTTTAAGTAAATTGATGTTTCCTTTTTCTGTCTACTAGTTCACAAGTTCCAGATAATTTTATGTGCATGGTAGCTTGAAGGTCATTAATCCCCAGTTATAGCAGTAAACAGGTCTGTTAGCGTACAAGCATTAACCAAATGATCTAAGTTAGTCTTGAAAGGCAAGTTTTAGAGAGAAGGTGGTAACTGTTAGAGACTAGAACTTGTATTTAGAATGTGGACCAAGTTGATTTTAAGAAACTTTATTGTGCAATCAGCAGAAAATACTCCCTCAGTTCCTCTTTATATGTCATCCCTTTCTATAAATAGTTGGATCATAATACTTGTCATTTCATAAAATCAATGCATAAATTACTAGTAATTAATTAGTCTTGAAAATATATACTTTGATCAACCTAGGAAAACTAATAAGTAATTAATATTTATTGGAGTACTTCATACATTGATTAATTACTACTTAGTTTTAGTGTGATAACCATAGGCTGGTGATTTCGCCTAAGCTGGGAACTTCATAACAAACTCGGGCCTTTATCTGGATTTTCTTGTAACTACTGTTTGAATTTAGGTGTGCACAAAGAAAATTCTCCATCTGTTGTGTTGACATTTTGCTAAGATGATTTTATCACTTGGTTCTTTTTGAAAACATTGTCCAGGAGCTTCTTAGGCATGGACGTCACGAACATCGTACTGGAGTTCCACTTTTGTACATCTTGCTGGTTGGCTTGGCTGGTATTCTTTTGGGGTTCATTGTCAGAAACGTTTGATGACCTCACAGCTCTGAGATTATACTCTCTCTTTCTGGTTGCTGTGGGCGGCAGGTGTGAGGGGTGATTTGAATACTTTCTAAGAGAACTTTTGTACATCTATTTGAGTCTGAATTGCTTGCTAATTCTAAAGTATATTAGTTGAATATTTTCAATGTCTTAGGATGATAGAACTATAGTTGTGGTCCTAGCTTTGCTTTTATGAGGTAAATCAAAAGGAAGACAAGAAGAACGAATACCACATTGAGCTGTAGCCTGTATTTAACTATCATGTAGGTGTTTTTTGTTTCGAAGCATGAAATATCAAACGAGTTTTGTCTGAAAAACAGTTCAGCTAAAGACATGTAATGCTAATAGATGGTTATTGTTAGTATTTCCACAAAACATGAAGAATTGTTATTGATTGACTAGTTGAGTTTTTGATTCAACGTTTCATTCCCCAGAGTGATGGGTTTATTTCATTACTAAAACTAAATTATGCACAAAGTTTAGAGTCAAAATAATACAGAGTAGAAAAGAAGGGAAAGGGGAAAAAGTTACATCACAGCTACAAGCATCACAATGAATATCCATATCTTCGTCTTCGTCCTCACTGTCATGGGGCCAGGCCAACCATTCCTATGTATGCGTTGACGCTGAATTGTGCAACGATAGTGTCTTTGTCCCAACACTACAGGATTTTTCACCCAAATATGTGTCAAGATTTCGACTGACTTCTTTTGACACTCCCTTGTTATCTTCCTTAGTCGCTTTGTTTTTTTCATGTTGCCAATCAACTTTACTCTTTTTTGCTTAAACTCACCCGCCATAAAGACCATAATTATGCCAATCACATAGAATGCTCCAATATGACCTCCTTTTGTTATTCTCTTCAGAAATTCACTTGCAAGCTGCAGAAATTTCAACCTTATTTATTCTCTATATCTTGCTAGTCATGTCCCAAACAAAGAATGTGATTCTTGCTCACAATGGGTTATGAAACAGTAGGTTATGCTGGAGACGCAAATAAGTTGGCTCTACTTGAGTTGCTTCATCCCGCTCTCTTTGCTTGGAATTCCAAGCTGTTCAAGAGATACCTGTTGCTATTTCCGTCGACATGAGAACTCATTTGGATCCACTATTGAAATGCAAAGCTGCATGCCGATGTAAGATGTATCCTTAGGCTGACTGAATATCATTAAGTTATAATGTCTGCAGATCCAGAAAATTGTATTTCTGGTCTTTATGGTTTGCCGCGTAAACACATTCATTCAACACTAAACTCTTATGTTGTAACCTTATGCAGAGAGTCATTGATATGGATTTGAAATGTTGTGTGCTGAAATATTTTAGAGAATACGTGCATAGGGAAAGAGTACTTTGGGCTTGCGTAGGTGTACCTAACGGATAAGAAAGTTAACTACACCTTATATTTCAGCATTTGACATTTTGAGCCCAATATAAGTTAGGTATAATGTTGCTTGGACTCTTTAAAAATGTCGATAGGCAGATACTCCAAAAAAAGTTCATTTTGGAGAATCACCATTCTCATGCATGTGTATGGTAAAAAGGCAGATAGGAATAAGAAATGCCTAGTTGCCTTTTTCTTCACTAGCTAGGTTATATTTTCCTTAGCATTCTTGCTAACTTTAGATTAAAGTCAACAAATTCTCCTCTTTCTTTAACAGATAACTTGCTCAATTTACCTTTTAATCTTTTTTTCTCTTGGATTAAAATCACCATTTCTCAAGTCTAAATTAAGCTACCAAAGATGGCTTGCATTTAATTTGTACATCTTAAAACAAACCTTCAATTGTTTCTACCTTGCCTTGTGGATTCACGAGTGCTTTATTATTAATTGTTGTTGCACCTAATAGAGGCAATTTGAGGGTATACTACACCACTTTCATTTTCACACAATTTCTTTGTAAGTGAGATGAGTTACTTCTTTTGGTTTAAACCGGAATTTTTTTTATATGGATGAAAAACTTATTTTTATATTAAAATATAGTTACTATACATTAACGCTCAATTGATCTCAATCATGTAGGAATTTAATTTCTCGAATACTTGTCAACTTAGACATACATAAACCAAGTAAATAATAATTTAATTATAATAAAGATACATATATAGACAACTATATTAAATCTTTATGCTCATTTCAAATTACCTAAAAAGTATAAGTTTTATAAAGTAATTGTCATATCAGTTATATATATTGCATGAGGCGGGTGTTGCTGGGTCAAAAACTTGCATGTCCAAAAGATGAGAGTAGGGAAAATAAGGATATTGAGATGAATGTGTAGGCATATTTGAAGGTATACAAATGAAACAAAAATGTTTGAGACAAAGTAGGAGTGACTTCCATAGTGGACAAGATGTGAGAGGTGTTAAGGTTTGCCTCGAATTTTCTACCTTATTTAATTTGAATTCTACTACTATTGTGCCTTAATCAAAAAAAGTTTTCTTGGTGGAAAAGGTTTTCTTGTTGAAAAAGACTTCCATGCTTCTCGAAGGAATTTTTTTGAATTTTTATACATTGAAGATCATTTCTTTCCGTAATAACACAATAACATCCACAATGTATTAGTTAAAGAATTTATTAAGAAGTAATTATTTTCTTTATAACTTTAGTATTTTTTTTTAATATTAGTTTCTTATATGTAGGTTACTTGGTTAAACAATATTAATATATAATGATTGTTTTAGTATAGTTTTCTTTGTTGTCTAATTTATCACTGTCATGAGTTGCAACTATCGACTTTCGTATGACACCTTGATTATTTTGACCCAACAAGAGGCAAGACTAAGATGGTTCGAGCATTGAAGAGGCGATGCGTAGATGCCCCAGTGAAAAGGTGTGAGGGGTCGTTATGGCGGTTATGAGAAAAAGGTAGTTGTAAGGCGAAGCAATATTGAGGAGAGGTAATTAGATATAACATGACACACTTGTAGTTTATCAATGACATGATTTTAGATTGGAGTTAACACCAACACAATAACATGGTGCTACATTAACAATCAAGAGTTCGAAGAAACTTTATGTTCAAACATTAAGAGTATACTTTTGCAACCAAGTTATCTGAGCAAGAGATCAAACACGTGATGTCCTCTGCAATAAATTGTTTAAATTCAGAGAGAAAAGGCTATAAAAATTTGAGATTATGGTGATCATTGGGTGTGCTTTCGCTGTTGATAATTCACTAACTAGAACTCCTAAGTGAATTTTATTAGGAAGGTATTAAACATATCATTATCTTGTACATTTGCAGACAAGGTGCTCAATCAATTGTCACAGTGATCATTTGGACACATTGTCCATTCTGATTGCGCCAATTATGACATGTACATTCTAAATATTAGTGAACTCCAACAAAATTGAAGGCACGTGAGAATCTAGAAAAGCCTAGAAGTTGAAGAGAAGTTGGCTTTAAAATTTTGATATTATATGTGTCGATGGTGCAAATATGTTATACATTCTAAGATGAAATTACGCATTGGACAATATAATCTAAAGATGAAGTATACATTTCTTCGTTTGATATAAATAGAATTGAAGATAGTTTGGACTAAATATATTTCAATCCATAAAAAGTCAAGTATTTTGTATTTACCTTTACCAAAAGAATCAAAAGTATATCAGATTTGCAGAAGAACAACACTAAAATTGCAGTAAATTTGCACCAGAACTGCATGAAAGCAGCACCAAAAATGCGCCAAAACAGCACCAAAATTTCTTCGAAACAACACCAGAATTGCACCAGAAAAGTATCAAAATAGCACTGGAAATGCACCAAAACAGCTAGACTAGATTCACACTGCTACAACCCTAAAGTTGCACCAAAACTGCACCAAATTTACACGAAAAAAGTATCAAAACAGCATTGGAATTACACCAAAACAGCAGCATCAGAATCACCTCTAAAACAACATTAGACTTGCACCAACAAAACCACCAGAAAAGTATTGGAACTGCACCAAAAACTGAACGATAAAAACACCGTAAACAGACCCCGAAATTGCACCAAAACAGTAGCACCAAATTCGCACTAAAACAGCACAGTGACAACGGTATCAATGTGCGCCAACTTCGTGAACTATGGCACACCAGATCCCATTCCTGGTGCACCATGTTGTGTTGCTGATGCAGAGCAGGCAAAATCGGCAGGTGAGACATCGTAGATTACAGGCTAAAAACAAAATAATAAATATGATAATAAATTCTATACACATCAATCAATTAAGAATCACACAGGAAAATTCGCTTAAATTACCAAAATTAGATGAGACAAGATTCTGCAATATGTTGTTACAGCCTTATAGCTTGCATATGTGAGTGACAACTGACAAACCTAAAACTATCAAAAGCAAGCCTATTATGCAATGCCTTCACAGAGCGAATAGCATTTCATGGTGTGGAATTCCTCCTCTGTTCAGATGTTCCCCGGTTTCTATGAAGATCAAATTTGTTACTTGATCTCCGGTGAGCATATTGATTATCATGAGTCTCCGCCCTCCTAGGAGATCGAGAGGTTCTTTCGTTGGTTCTGTTGGAACTTCTTCCTGCCGAAGTCTTCCATGAATTTGTTGGAAGCTTTCTGTCCCCATATCTTGATCGAACATCTTGCTCACTATTATTTTCTGCCCTCCTAGGTGATCGAGAGGTTCTTTCGTTGGTTCTGTTGGAACTTCTTCCTGCCGAAGTCTTCCATGAATTTATTGGAAGCTTTCTGTCCCCATATCTTGATCGAACATCTTGCTCACTATTATTTTCTGCCCTCCAAGACGATCTTCTTGATGGGCTTTCCACATCTATGTTTTGATTTCTCCCCAAGGATGTCCTCGGAGAGGTAGCTGAAGTATTCCTATCATAATCTCTAGTCCTCGAGTTTAATCTTCGGCTAGGCTTCCTATCATCATCTCTTGTCATCGAGTTTCTATCATCAACTCTTGTCCTCGAGTTTACTCTTTGGCTATGCTTCACATCTCTAGCCTCATTGTCCGTCTCATCATCATGGTAGTCATTATGCACATCATCAGAGTCCTCATCATAATCTTCTTCTTCATCTTCATTATCAACATCAGTTTCCTTTGCATCACCTTCTTTCAGATCATGACTACCTTTTTGCTGCACTTCTTTCGATTTTTTATCCTCTGTAACTTTGTTCATGAGATAAACATACTTAGACCTCAGTTCTATCAACGAGTTCTTCTGAATTAATCCCCTTTTATAGCCCTCCTTCAATACCACAGTATGTGTGTCGATCTTACTTGACACATAGAATATCCCAGGATGCAACAACAATGCCCTCTTAAACCTAGAACGAAGTCCCAAATACTCTCCTATCAAAAGCAAATTATCTTTCTCCGCCTTCTTCCCAACACAAAGACTAAGAATTTCATGCAAAATTATCACTGCCCACTTATCAGCTTCATCACTCTTTTCAGGAAGATTCTTTACATTCACATATGGCGAAATATAAGGCAATTTTTTCCATTCATCAACCCATTTCATATACTTCTTATCCATCTCAAACCCATTCGAATACTTCAAATCAAACTTAACTAACAAATCCTCACTTTCACATTTCACTGCTTGTTTTTCCAAATAGGAAACAGCAAGTTCATGACTCCAACAAACTAACTCCAACATTGACTCATTATTCACCTGAAAATAATCCGGATATTCTGGTACTATAGTTTCCACAAAATTATTACACAAACCCAAATCCCATTTAAGCTTATCAATAACATGTAAAGGAATTTTATTAATTTTACCTATCATCAAAATCTTCAAAAGTCTATCTGCAACATCTTCTTTGTAACTCACACTTTGATAGAACAACTCTTCATCTGAATCAAGACTGAGAATTTCTGGGGTTAACTTGATATGGGGATGTATGTTTATGCTAGCTGGGAAAAATTCTTGAAAAATTGAAGGATATTTTCGGATAAACTCAATGGGGCGAGATGGGATTTGTAGAGAATCTTTAGATTGTGTGATGATGTTTAAGGGAATAGATTTCGATGGTTCAGATTTGATAAGATTCTTGATGTTGAGAAGTGGTTTGAGATTCCTTTCTCTTTCGACAGCGTGGTCCAATCCACGATCTCTTACATGTTTGATGGAAAGGGCATTGTCGAACAGTGTCCGCCATTGTTGACGCTGGTGGTGAGTTCGACGGAGGAGGAAATGCGTGTACATAATTTGGAGACTGCTGCTGCTGTTTGCAAGGAAGGGTTTAAGGAGAGCTTCTCATTACTACGCTTGGGGTTTGTAGGGGTATTTTGGGGAATTGAGCAGGAAATTTGATTTAATTTAAATAACACTAGTTTTTATTATTCACTTATTAATATTTTTATATTTTATCATTCACATGTTTCGATATAACTAGTTTCACGGCATATGCATTACATTTGTGTATCATATCATATAGTATAGACGTATACGATGTTGTAAAACATAATAAATATTACTACATTAAAGTTTTTTAGTAAATAATTACAACTGAAAGAATATTGGACAAGTGTTTTTCAATGATTAATATAGATTTTCATAGAGTTAATTGTTTTTTTAAATAAAAATGACCAGATATCATTGAAACATT
This sequence comes from Solanum pinnatisectum, assembly GCA_035578085.1. NCBI lineage: Eukaryota > Viridiplantae > Streptophyta > Magnoliopsida > Solanales > Solanaceae > Solanum > Solanum pinnatisectum. The sequence goes on from CM069081.1 coordinate 29,684,638, forward strand.
GAAACATTTCAAAATGCATTCAAAAAATTTAAATATGGGAGAAAGTGATATTTCTTAAGTAGTATTGTTCTTTACTCTACTCAATTTGGTAAACAAACTTAACCAACAAAACAGAAAAATAATATCAAGATAAAAAAAAATGGTCAACAATAACTTTTCCTCTTGAGGTTATGACTTTAAATGATGGACACCATTTAAGTACAGATATTCTCTTAGATATTAATACTTAAAAATTAATATGTGCATGACACTATTGCAAATAACGGTTGAAATTTTTTAAGAAGAAGAAAAGTATAAAACCTAAAAAAAATAGTTTAAAAGTGAGAGGAAACCCCTCTATTTATAGCTAACAAATAATATTATGAATATGTTCTGATTGTGCCTTATTAGATAAGTCACAGCCCTTCAAAAAAGTCTCTGCTCATCGGAAAAGACAAAACCCTTTGAAAAATTCACAACTTATTAGATAAGGCACAATCCTTTTGTAAAGTCACATCCTTATAGAAAAATCACAATCTTTTGGAAAAGTCACAACTCATCGAAAATGTCACAACCCGTCAAAAGAGTCACAATCCTTTGAAAAAGTCACAACTCATCGCAAAAGTCACCCTCCATTAATGTGAAAAGGTATTAACTTTTAATATAACATAATCAAATAAATTGAGTATTTTTAATTAGGGGTATTATAGTAATTTAATATTCATGTTTGAGAGTTCATATTTTTAAGATAGTGTAAATATAGATAAATGTAGTGTCACATGCATAGTTAGTATCATTTATTAACGTTTTCTTCTTCTTTCTTTTTTGTCATGACATTTTTAAATGAAATTTTAATTATAAAATTTATTATTTTTTTTGTTTTGTTTTAGTCTTGTTCTAAAACTATCAAGTGCCTTGGTATTAGACTATCACTTGGAATGGAATAATCCTTATTTAAAGTTTGTTTTTCTAAATTCATTATTATCTTTACTAATTATAATAATATTTTTGCAACGTCATGTGCATAACCTTTGATTATTATAAAAAAAAATGATTTTTGCATATCGTTATTACATTATCTATTATTTCAATTCTTTAATATTAGTTATTAATTTTATATTATTGGTTAAATAAATAAATCAATAAATAGCATCACATTATATGTGTTATGCACTTTATATATTTTCTTAGTGTAATGATAGCATAGTTAATTTTCAATTGACCAATGAATAGCATTACAATATATCAAAATAGTTAATTTTCAATTGACCAATGAATAGCATTACAATATATCAAAATAGTTAATTTTCAATTGACCAATGAATAGCATTACAATATATCAAAAACGCAAGGAATATTCACTTATAATGCATTTAATTTTGATAAATTTTGTGAAAATTATTGCAAAAGAACTAGTACTCTTCTCATAAGTCAAAAATAAATTAAAATTGCTTAATAATTACCATCACTATAACATATGATGAAAATTAAGAATTTATTGATTAAATTTTTATTTTACATATATGAAAAAAATCTATACGTATGTAAGATTGGGGTTATTTAGTCTTTATATTCTCGACAAAGCATTTCTTGAAGGTTCGACATCTTAAACCTCTTGTCGATACGAGCCTTGAACACATATGTGTAATCAAAACAAAATCAAGCATTTCATGATTTCACAATGTACATATAGTAATTGTTTCTTATTTTCATAAAAATGGAGTTTACATCTATTCTATTTCTACCTAAAATGCATTACATTAATTTTATTACATCTCATAGTTTATCTTTTAACCTCTACCAAGATAACATATAATCTTAGATAACTTCAACAAAAATTGAGATCATTTCATGATTTTTTTTAATTAACTAAAATCATATTTGCTAAATTTTTGTATTAGATTTGTGATCATACTAATATATTTTATGCTAAAATTGTAAACCTATACAAAAAGAGACATGAATTAATAAAGTGAAAAAATTTGTTAATTCTCAAAAAAATAATTATGAATACATACATCATGTATTGCTTTTATAGTTAAGGATCTTCCAAATAATAGAATTTCACATTTTGAATTCAACGACACAAGCAATAAAAATAATGTCAAGATTAGAATTTGAATTAAAGAATTAAAAAAAATGAAATAAAGAATAATGATTATATATATTAATCTCTTGGATCACCCATGCGTTTGTTATACATATCGTATAATAAGAGTGTGTACCCTTCTTTATGTATAAATAAATATTGCAAAATCAAATGTCTAATTCTTGATATCCAAATTTTGTGTACCAACATAAATTTTGAAAAAAAATAAAATTACAAGCCACTTAGTAAATTTTATGCCAAAAAAGTTATTGATTGTAGTGTGGCATACGGATTTTTTTAAATATGTATTATAATTTAAATTTTTGAAAAACGGAGAGAAGAAGATTAAACAAAAATATGATTAGGATATAACGAAATTTTAAAGTGATATTAAACAATAATACTTACCTCTTTTTTTTCCTTTTTTTCCCTCAATAAAAACATTTTATTGAACAAATAGATTTTGTTATGCTTCCTCATCAAGCCTGCAAGAAAAGGGATGAAATAATATGCATTGTCTTATATATAATACAAAGAAAATAATGTACATAAAAAAAGAATTAGAAAATTCACCATCCCAAAGTGAAGTGCTCTCCCTGTGACGTCTCTCCAAATTTGTGAAGAATATTATAGAAAAAAGTAATTTTTTTTGTTTGTTTAAATCTACTTTCTTTAAGAGGAGACAATTTAAAAAATAATAAAGCAAAAAGATAAATAAAGAGGTAGCAATTTTTGAGTGGTTATTTGAAATTCAAAAATCCTGAAAGTTACCTATTAAAAAGAGTCTCAATTTATAAATTCTGTTTTTTTATGGTGCTGACACGTGACATTTTTTTCTAATTATATATAGATAGATTATTATTATTATTATTATTATTATTATTATTATAACTATAAAATCTTTTTAAAAACAAAATAGTAAGTAAGCAGTTATTTTATGTACGTTTGTAATTTTTTTTCTTTTTAAAATTTAAACTAATTTTAACAATTTATAAATTCTGTTTTTTTGTGTGCTAAGACGTGACACTTTTTTTCTACTCTGATTATATATAGATAGATTTGGTTCGTGCAAAGCATGTGTCAGTTACGTTAGGGTAGAATCAGCAAAGTAGAGGTACCCAATTGTGATTCTCTTCCCCTAGATTTCTCTGATTTGATCGCATAACAACAAAATCAGTGTAAAATTTTGTTGTTGTAACTATAAATTGTTTTGTGGAATGTTTGATTTTACCTTATATTGTATTTTTCCAAATTCTGAATTTGAATGGTATGTTTTCATCTCCTTTTTTTTTTTTTTTGATTGATGTCGTGCTCTTGAGTATGTTAGTGGAAAGCATATGTGTTAGAGCTTTTGCAGGGGCGGGGTACATATTTTTTTTTAAAAAAAATATGCAGGATGCGGTGGGTACGCAGTACGCTGGTTGGGTTCTGGTGAGGAAGTGTGAATGAAGGTGGTGCTATATGTCTGCGCAGGTTAGTTAATTTCCGATCAAATGATTTCTGTTTGTTAGAGCTCAGCATTTTCTGTAATGTGAATTCGTTAATTGGTAACACTTTTTGTTATTGAATTTGCAAGCTTACATTCTTGTTCATGCCTTACTATTGTAAAATTAGCCTCAAACTAAATTGTTGTTTATAATAATTAATGAATCACAATATGATTTGAAACTTATATAGGCCAAAGTTACTTTTGATTCTGACCAAGAGTGTTATTGTAATCAAAATGTTTATCTTATTACATATGTTCTACCTGTGTTTACCTATTGAATATCAACAAAAGTTTCTTAATTTTACATTATATCTTCAACAGTATGTCTATCATTAAGAATTGATGCTGTTAGAAGCAGAAAATTGTTTGAGGTTTATGCGGGGCAGATTCATCCGAGGTGGAGTAGGGCGAGGCAAAGTCTTGGCGGATTTATGCAGATTTGCCCTGCACCACCCCATTTGCCATCCCTGCTGCTAGATTTTTGAAATATGTTTGTACAATATATATGGAAGATCCATTATGATTCACCAGTTCAATAATATATCGTCTATCGTGAGAGATCTGCCTTGTAATAAATTAGTAAATTATTTAATATTGGGAGTTTATTATGCAGTCACAAAACACATTTGTGTTAAAAGGACTCCAAATTTCCCTCAGTACTGCTCATCACTCATCAAACCTGCTGGTCTGTTGGTTTGGCTCTTTTCAACTGCTGTTGATATTAAAAAACACATTCTTAGAGTGTTCTTCTCATCAAGGCAAGGTTTTATTTTTGTACATGTATTAATGAATTTGGTTCTATGGTGCATCTTATATCTTTGTTGTTCTCTTTTTCTTCTTTGAGCATTGTTGTTGTTGGTATAACTAACTAATCGAGTATTCAGGGAGGTTCACGTATGAGTATTATTTATCGGCTAAGTAGTATCCATTAAACTTTTTTCCGAAGGAGTTTTTTGCTATAACTTAAGCAAGGTGAATGGTCCTTCTATTTCTTTTTTAAAAAAAGTTAAATTTGGACGGGTTGCTGAGCCATTTTTTTAATAAAACAAAACCAAATCCACATTACAAAATACAAAATGAAATCACAACTTTCCTAAAAAGAAATCTAAAGAGTCTAAAACTAAAAATGGGAAGTGGACATGGAAGCTCGCTGGAGCTCCTCAATCTGCTGGAACCCATGTCTTTGTACATGTGTTCCTTTATTTTTGTGTATCATAGCTCAAGGGCATTCTAATCAGCCACTGTCATACGATCAACTATCTTGGTAGATTGTACGAGATAATGGTGTTAATGTGCTAGTCTTCTTTCTCGTTTTAGCTAGTACCATATAGCAGCACTCTAAGGTCCTCTCCGAGTACTATGATCTTGATGCCAAATAGAGTCTATCTCGAGGATTATTCAATGGTTAAAATTTCTCAAACATTTGCTCCCACTCTCTCAGAAGTAGTTGACAATAAGATGTGGTAAATAAATTTCAGCTAGATCTCTTATCTGGACTCTATGAATTTTGTGTCATAGCCAGATGTTGTTAGTTACATGTTTCTGGTGTCCAGGTGCATATGTACTTCCATATGTTAAAAACATTCAATTGAATGAGCAAAGCTAGTACCACACAAAGAAACTCTTTTCGGTATATAAAGCTTAATGTAATAACCCATATGTCGTCCTTCAACCTGGTTCTCTTCTTTGAATAGTCCTGATTCTAAGATTCGGGGGACTTTGACTTGTCAAGATTATGATTCTCCTTCCTGCACTAGGCTGTTCGGAGATGGAGTTTAAATTGAATTTCACCAGTTAAATTAAAAACCATGTTAATTTCTGTGAATTTTTTCAAATTCCACCATATTGAGTGCAATCACCCCATAGAATACCAAAATGTCAAAAATGAAGATAAATATATAACTTTTGAATTAAATGTACTGGTCAATATATTCACAACAGTCATCGGGTGAAGATTTGTGCTTTAACTTTCTGATACATGAGTAACCAAAAAATATTAAGAGTTTATTTACGAGTTAGTGTAGCGTACATGGGGTCAGCTTTTGACAATTTTGTCATATTATTCTAACTAAAGATGCTCCCAACTGAATAAACTCTCTTCTGAGTATTGAACTGTAGCTACGCTTGCAAACATTATTCTGATTGCTTCACTAAGGTTAATATGGTACTACATGGGCCATTTAATTGAGATACGGAATCTGATTTGTTTTCTTAAGAAATGTCGAGCTTAAATATAATATGATCTTATGTGACTTCTATTTTGATCCGTCAACGTTGTGTGTGACTGTCAATTTTATATGAACCATAAATGCATTTTTTGGCCTACTTGAGTTACTTCAAACTATTTGACGCAGGTTTTGATATAATTTGAATCATATGTGAGTTCTTAGAGAATGTTTTGGTTATGACATGTGAAATAGGGTTGTATGTTATCACCTAGAGCCATATGTTGAATACTAATGCTAACTTGCATCACCTATGTGCCATGAATCAAGTGTGGGATAAACTAGGTTAGCTATGTGAACATCGACATAAACAAATATGTTTGCTGCTAGTTGGAATGTGGACTGAGTGCCTTCATTTAAGTTCTCGGTGATGCTGATGCTCAATTGTTATGTCTTTTGCAACAGCTTTTGTGAAATGAATCTAATATGTGGTGTTTCAAGGCTGTTGATTGTGGCATTGTGAAGTGCTCCTAAAAGGCTTATCAACTCCTCCATCTCCCAGTCTTGTATGTTTCTTCTGAGGTTGGGGTTTCTTGAGTTTCCATCCCTGTGTTGGTGTATTTTAGCGCCTGGTTGATTTGCAGTCTGGAATATCTCAGGGTAGGCAACCTCTAGAACGGTGTTGCCCGACCACTTATCTCTACAGAAAGAGATGTGTTGGTCATTCTCCACAACCAGCTCTTTGTGTGGTGAGAACATCTCCCATAGCTTGCTTATGCTTTTCCAGCTGCCAACCCTATATGGTTCAGTTGAGACTTTAGAGAACCAGTGATTCGGTGCTCCATGTTTGTCAATAATGACTTACTTTCATAGGCACTGATCCAGCTGAGTGCATCTCCATAGCCACTTCATTAGTATCTCCAAGAAAGTTCACCTACATTTCTTCAATAATTCAAAAGAATAGAGCTCCTGCCACAATTTAATCTGAAAATCCAAGGACCAGAGGGAAGCTTGGAAATTTAGGCTCCTATCCTAGTTCAGCACGAGTCGAGGAATCAATGACTACTGTAGCATGATCATCGAAACCAATTGCTAAAGGATTTCAAAAGAAGTCAGTTACTAGTAAAACCCTCTTCAACTTTTTCTCAAACTTCTCACTTTTATTAACCAAGTCTTACCTAAACATTACCTGATTTTGCTGGGTTTATTTCTTAAGAGGATGCATCTCTTTGCTTTGGTGATTTGTCCTATTATGAAATGATTTCTAGTTTGATATTCATGTGTTGACCTGTTGTTCAGATGACTTAGTTGCAGAAGTGTACTCTTAATGTTTGAACGTAAAAAGCACACTAGATGTGTTCACAGTTTCTTCAAACTCTTGATTGTTAACTTAGCATCATGTTATTGTGTTGGTGATTGAGCAAATTATATTTAATCTTTATTACATTCTTACTTGCCTTCTGTTTGTCGGATTCTTTTGTCCTTTGTATGCTACAGTTAGTTATTTCCTGTGAAGTTTATATCTGATGGACTTTTAGTTTATATACGGATATGTTGTGATTGCTGTGTTTGGAAATGGAGTGCTAACTTTTCTGCTTAATCTCATTCTTATCAGTTAAATCAATGTCAATTTTGGATGCATGACCTTTTGCATCTCCTCTCTTGATTAGTTGAGCATAAGATTATACTGAACTTTTAGCTTGTAATTCTTTTCACTTATAGTTTGTGGGCTGGGAATAGTTGCTTCACTCTCGTTCAGCTTCTAGCTCAGTATGGCCATAAAGTTTAGGTTGTAACTTGATCACGAGCGTATCTGTTGATGTTTCCCCATTGTAAAGGTTAGAATGTCTTTCTGTTTTCTGTAGTACCACTGCAGTCAATAAAAGCATTGATATATACACAATGAATATGTCATTTTGTGAATGACATTCCACTCATTCGTGAAGAAGAAGCATGTAATCTTGTTGTGGTCTTTAATGTATATATATATTCAAAGAAACTCCATTAGTGTGAAGTTAGAAATTTTGTGAAGAGAGTGTAGAAGTTTTTTTTCGATTGTGTTAAGGGCGAGTAAAATTAAATATACATTTATAATATCAAATATTTAACCTGTGTATGCTACCTAATTTTTCAACAAAGGGTGTACACCGGACTATCCTTCACCTAAGGTGGCTCCGCCAATAAGTACTAGTTAAATCATGATTTAAATATCTCCTAGACCCAAATCCTCAAATAAAATACGCCATCCTCCTGTTTTTTTTCCCACTTCTTGACAACCAATAAAAAAAAATGCTAATTTTATTATATTACTTTGACTTATTATAAGTTATCTCACTCATTGAAAAGTAAATTGAAAATGATTAGTACTAGTACTTAATAATTAGAGTAAAATAGATATAAAACAATAGAATATTTTTTGGTTTTTAAACTTGACAAATAAATATGAAATTCTGTTGCTATGATGACTATTTGGTTTATGATTTTTAGCTTTGATATTGTCTTCAAGTTGATTGCACGACTCCAATTCATTTAAAAGCTTTGTTTTTTGTGAGGAATGATATTATGCAATTATATCACAATAAAATGAACCATTTTATTATAAAGTTTTGCAATTTGCATAAGTGTGAAATGTACCATTTATCTATGAGTGAAGTGAACCATAACTCCGCCATCTTTCTAACTTTTGGTTCTTTGACACTTGATCATCTTATCCTCTAAACTTCTAATATTGCTGTAGCTAGCTGCTCTATCTTGTTCTGGTTGAATAACTTTGATAAAAACTACTAGCAAATAGCCAAACATGATTGACACATGCTGTTTTGGGGTTTAACATGTTTTTATATTTTTGGCTGATAGGAGTGGCTTTTTCATTCCCTCTTTAATGAATGCTCTTTCAAGTTATTCTCGATGGGGTTACAGCTAACTCAGTCATAACTCCTCTTTTCCGGAAACTTGTTTTATACGTGGTGACTTCTTTTATGAACTGTCCAGCTGCTCCTAGGCATGACCTCCTGTCCACACAAAAGGTTTGCACCATTGCTACATACACCCGGTCAGCAACTCCAAAGAAGGAGTGTTGAGGTTTATTGACTTTTGTTTTTAATTAGTAATTGTCCAGGCCAAAAGCCAATCAAGTGAATATAGTGCAGTTTAAGTAAATGTTTTATTCTTTGTTCCGGGTTAAAGATTTCTTAGAGGATGCATCTCTTTGCATTGGTGATTTGTCCTATTGTCAGATGATTTCTAGTTTGATATTCATGTGTTGACGTCTTGTTCAGATAACTTGGTTGCAAAAGTATACTCAATGTTTGAACATAGAAGGCATCCTAAATGTGTTGGCAGTTTCTTCGAACTCTTGATTGTTAATGTAGCACCATGTTATTGTGTTGGTGATTGGACGAATTATATTCAACCTTTATCGCATTTTTACTTGCCTTCTGTTTGTCATATTCTTTTTTGTCCTTTGTACGCTACAGTTAGTTATTTCCTGTCAAGTAAAACATCTGATGGACTTTTAGTTGTATACGGATATGTTGTGATTGATGTGTTTGGAAATGGAGTGCTTACTTTTCTGCTTAATCTCATTCTTATCAGTTAAATCAATGTCAATTTTGGATGCATGACCTTTTGCATCCCCTCACTTGAATAGTTGAGCATAAGATTTTACTGAACTTTTAGCTTGTAATTCTTTTCACTTATAGTTTGTGGGTTGGGAAAGTAGTTGCTTCACTCTCGTTCAGCTTATTCTAGCTTAGTATGGCCATAAAGTTTAGGTTGTAATTTGATCATGAGCGAATTTGTTGATGTTTCCCCATTGTAAGGTTGACGCCCTACACGTCATGGAAAAATCGTGCTTTTTATCTATAGTTATTAGCATCCCATGAAGTATGGAAAGAATGATTCTTCTTTCCAGCACTTTTAGATTGATAATCTTGCTGCAACAAGGGAGGCTTAGGATGCTTAGGTCTCTTTTAGCTTGGAGGTGTGTGGTAGATGTTCACCATATATAGTTGTATACTTTTTTTTTTTGAGATACCATATATAGTTGTATACTTTTTTTTTTTTGAGATAAGGGCAACTGTATAGTTGTATACTTTTTTCTGACCATTGTATAAACATACCGAGAGAGAGTGTGTAATGTGGTGGTTTATTTTAGCAGCACAGTTTAAGCTTGTCTGCTAACCTTCTGGCAAATTGATGACGAAGCTGAAAGGACAGCTCTAATCTTATTTTGTGTAACAACAATACTCAATGTAATCCCACAAGTGAGGTTTGGGAGGGTAGTGTGTATACATACCTTACCCTGTTCCGATATACCCTCAGCTCAAATGAATTAGATAAGTTGTTCTTGAGCAATGAGCATCATGCATAGGCAAAAGGGAACGAAGAGGCAAAGCCCCCATCTTCCACACATCTTGCTCATCCGACTATCATGAATCACCAAACCTGCATTCCGGCATCCAAGTCATAAACTCTATGCTTCTAAAGTCCTCTAGTCATACCATTTCCCTAACAAGTAAATATCATCTCACCTGACCAGTTAAACCCACCCATCCACTTAAGAAAGACAAAAAAACCAAGAAGTCGGACCTTGTTTCGAGTTCATTGACGTGGTCCACCTTGTCTATTATGCTTAATTATGTACAGAAGAGGATATATACTTCAGATTATGAAGCCTTTTGCATGAACTTTGAGTTTCTTGTAGCTGAAAGGAGGTGGATATGGAAAGGCACTCAAATAGAGAGAAAGGGATCAACATTGTCCTTTATCTTTGAGTTAAGATTGGGGTCTGAGATATCACTGGAGATATAAACTCAAAGAATTCAAACAAAGTGCTATTTCAAATCATTTAGCTTTTATAAGTATACATATATGAGGTATCACAAAACATAAACCAAAATGGCATTGAAACGTTTAGTAATTAACATAATGATGCAATCCTAATCCCCTCGTCCCCACAAGCTAGGATGCACTTTTAGAATCAAATATTTGAGCCATTTCGAACACATTTTGGAGAAAAAGCTCAAAGAGGTAATAAATCTCTACATACCTCAATACTCTTCCCAAATTTAATTTCAACATCCCAAAGCCACTAACGATAAATCCAATTCGTATCAAGAGTAGTTCATTTAAAATCAACATAGTCTATTTAGGGCTTAAACTTTGACTACCCCCAAAATACTACTGAAGGTGCTTAATCACCCTATTAAATCCATCCATCCTTGGCATTCAATAGTCTATTGGAGTCATTTATAACCTAACACGTATTTAAATAGACATGGAAAGCAGATGTAGTGTGTCTCCGGGAAACAAAGCTAACGGGGGATATTACAAAGATACTGAAGGAAGTTTGGACAGACCAGTTGCGCAAGATACTCATTTATTTGTGGAGGACTAAGTGGGTGAGGCCAGGGAACATAAAAGGATTGCTAAACTGCTGAAACAAGGATGACAATGCAACCAAAAAGAAAGGAACATGGAAGATTGTCCGTGCATGCATTTTGTGGACAATGTAGAAAGAAAGGAATAGGAGATGTTTTGAAGACAAACAGAGCAACTTGCAAGAGTTTAAAATGAATTGTTTAGCTCTATTTTATTTTTGGTGTAAACAGAAACTAATAGCTCAAACAGAAGATATTTTTGACATTTTAAACTATTCAAGGAACAACAGATTGATGCTCAAGTTGTAAGTTGTAATACTTTTGTAGGGGGACTACATATTTTGATGTAGTATACCTGTGGATATATAGATTAATTGTTGCCATTCTAAAAAAAAATAGACAAGGTCACTACTTAGTGTCTTCCCCAATAACCAACATTAATAGCAACCTAGGGTTTCATTTAATACCTTTATCCTACCACTTTCTACACGTATAAATAGCATTTAAACACTTACTTTGTATTCATTAAATAAGTTTCAAGTGGTAGAAATTACCTTTGGTTGCAAAACCTACTAAATTTCCTTTTTGAGTTCTTGAATGATTGAATGGTATTAGCGTTAATCTACTTTATTTAACACAAAATATGGTAACAATCTCACCTTGGATATCCTAAGTGAAACCTTGGCCGAGCCCCGCCCCTTTAGTTCTCCTAACACATAGCCAAATATTGAAATTTGAAAATGGCAAAAAATTCATGATCTAGGGTATATATAGAGACCGAGCCTCTCGCAGTGGGACTCGGATGTGAGCCTATCGCTGAGTCTTTTCCTTTGGTTATCGGGCTTTTTTTCCGGGGCAAACTTATCGGGTGAAGCTTGTCCTGGCTTAGCTTCTCTTGCAACGAGCGTGTCTTGGAGCATAAAACCACTGTGGCTTGCCTCAATCTCCCTCCCAGGCCTTGTCATGGCACTTTGGGCACGGACCTACCTGGGAGTGGAACCTTGTTCCATTTTCCAACTTCGACGATTTTAGCCATTTATGCTATGTTCATACACTTTCCAAACACGTGTAAATATTTGCATACCTTTCCACGGTATTATTCTCATTCATGGGTCCAGTTAGAGACCTCCAAACAAACTTAAAAGTATTATGAAATTATTCAGGATCAGGCATCAACGTTATCAAAGGTGAAAAGCGCCAAAAAGCTCTAAGGTCTGTTGGGGCTTTAAGCGCAAATAAGCGTGGGATTTAACAAAAAGGCACAAAGGGAAAAAAATACAAATATATATGTTTAGTCTAAGCCTAATAATTATAAACATGAATGACAAATATATGACCAAAGAAATTGATTTTTTTTTTTATAAAGTGAAATTTCAATTGTTTAGTGTCACCTCTTCAAAGAGGGCTTGTTGGCAAGGAAAAGTATATCTTAAAACCTTGATGATGACACTGAAGCACACATAAAGCGAGGTGAAGCGCTCAACATAATTTGAGCCTCTCTTCAGGGCTTAAGTGCATCTTTGACAAAACTGTTCAGGATGCTACCCAAAAGAAGGCTTTATAGAACTTTTTCCGTATTTTTCCCTTGGCAATGAGGGAAAGGTGTAGAATGGACTATAGGTGATAGTAAAGCAGTCAGCTTGTAGTAGTTGTTTAACTGGTTTAATTTGCTATTTTCTGGTCAATAATAGCGCAGAAGTTTTGTTGGTGACAACCAGGGAAATCTCAACCAGGTGTAGGGAGTTTGTACAAGTCCGGATCCAAAAGGGCAAGAAAATTAGTCAAAAATTCTAAAAGGCAACAAAATTGAGTTGAGAACCAAAAGGGCAACATTTAAACGGTCTAACAAACACCGTCTAAATTAGGAAAAAGGAGCAAGGCGTGAAGTACGATGCGCCTTATAAGGCGCACGGCTGCGCAACCTTACAAGGCGCAAGGCTCTTGCGCCTCTTTCCTTTCTTTTCTTTTTTTTAGTTCATGTTTAATGTTTTGTTTTTAGTTAGTTTTTTCTCTTTCTTTTTTGTTTTTTTGTTTTTCCTTTTAATTTTTGTTTTTTATTTTGAAGTTGTTCCTATTTATTTTGCATGTGATTTTTATTTTTAATTTAGCAAATTATTCAAAATAAAAAACAAAAATTAAAAGGAAAAACAAAAAAATATATATTCTATAGTAAGATCTTAAAATAAATAGCAAGATTTTGATATTTTTCAAACTTGAATTAATAAAATCTTACCTAAAAAATCAGATAATTTGCTAAAAAAAAATATAAAAATCACATGCTAAATAAATAGGAACAACTTCAAAATAAAAAACAAAAATTAAAAGGAAAAATTTAAAAACAAAAAAAAAGAAAAAACTTAACCTAACTAAAAACAAAACATTACAACATAAACTAAAAAAAAAAAAAAAGGAAAGGAAAGAGGCGCAGGAGCCTTGCGCCTTGTAAGGCTGCGCAGCCATGCGCCTTGCAAAGCACATCGTACTTCGCGCCTTGCTCCTTTTTTCCTAATTTAGACTGTGTTTGTTAGACCGTCTAAATGTTGCCCTTTTGGTTCTCCACTCAATTTTGTTGCCCTTTTGGAATTTTTAGCTAATTTTCTTGCCCTTTTGGCTCCGGACTCGAGTTTGTTCTGATCCGCTATGTTGCTTGGACTCTCCAAAAATGGTGTTGCACCCGTTTCCGGGCTTCCAAAAGTGCAGTACTTTTGGAGGATTCAACATGCATCCGGTAGCATTTTTGAAAAGTCTGAGAAACATAACTTATCAATTCATTCTTTTTCATGTATTTGGCTGTAGATGCTTACATACTCTTTATTCTGTATACTTTCAGGTTTAGTGAACCATGGTTTTCGATCCTTCTGTTTTTAGTTCTTTTTACAGTAATGAATAAACTGACATGGTTTTAGACGTAGACTTCATGAGCAGTGAGTAGTTTTAAAGCTCACCCCCTTTCAGAATCTTTTCCTTTTCTGACCACCCATTTAATATTAGGAACTATTTTGTCTGGGTGATATAAATCTGGTTATGAGGATGAGAGCTCATTACTTGATTGCTTTAATGATACTCCTTAATCACTGTTTACTTTGTGCTTCACAAAATTAATTTTTTTCATGCAACTACCTAAGAAAATGATTTAACACATGTTGATTATGGAAGGTTAATTTAAGTGACAGATCAAGAATGATGTTAGGTTTTATAGAGACTAGCATCTGTGAGTTTTTTCTCCGCTGTTGTTGTATGTTTTTTGATCTTTTTCTTTTTCGTTTGTGTAGGACATACCATTGCAAATTTAAGGGCAGAGTTGAAAAGTCAAAGGAAACATGTCAAAAATTTGAAAAAGAAATCCCTCTGGTCCAAGATATTAGAAGAGTAGCAAGTCAGTGCTGCTTTATATATCTCTTTAATTCTTGAATTTAAATAATCGTAATTTGATTACTATTTCTTAGTGGACCCGTTAATGATACATATTCTTAGCATGATATGGTTAGACTGTTCTAGATTTATTAATCAAATTTCTTTGAATATTATACCAACTGGTTTACTCGTTACTGAAGGTAACAGAGAAGCTTGTGGACGTTGTGCATTTCCTTCATTTGGAAATCCATGCTGCATTTGGTTGTGCTGGTATGCATTTGAACCTTCAATTTAACTTCTCTTATGGTGATTTTTTACTGTCATGTAGGGGCTGGTTGGAGGAGTGATTGTTCTTAATTTGATATTTCTGTTACTTTCTTAACTAATGCTTGCATTCAAGATTTTGTTCTGTATCTTCAGAGATCCTTCTTTTTTTTTTATTGAACTTTTATGTTGAATTGTTAAAAAACAATAAAACATGAAAAACTAGCCCACCAACCATTCAATTTTCCATGACTATTGCATGGAGAGTCTATACTCTTAACTTGCAACACTCACAGGAAAGACAATGTCAAGTCGAGTCACAGTGAGGTAGTTTAACTTACCAACCAACCACCCACCTATATCTTGCAGGATCACTAAGGAGCTACCCCTATCTTTGTAGAAGGTTAACAGTTGGATCCATAGGAATGTCGATAGGTCTATAACCTGTCATTCCTGTCTCCTAAGTATATCTAGAACATGTCATTCCTGTCTCCTCAAGTATCTCTAGAGCATACTTCCGTTGCGAAATGGTAATACCTGATATAGAATAAGCGACCTCAATACCAAGAAATATTGTAATTCCCTAGATCATTAGTCTGAAAGTGCTAATAGAGATTCTGCTTCAATTTGGTGCTACAATCTTGTTCATTGTATGTGATGACTATATTGTCAACATAAACCACCAAGTAAATGCAAAAATTCGGGTCAGAATGCTGGTATAAGACAAAATGGTCAGCTTTATTGTAAGTTATGCCAAACTCCGGAATAACTATGCAAAACTTACTAGACCAGGCACGAGGAAACTGTTTCAGACCATAGAGTCACCGCAAACTTCATAAATATTTGTCTAATCTTGACTTTGATGTAACATCCTCTTAACTTATTCTTGTGAATTCAGTTTCATTGTAAGTTATGCCAAACTCCTGAATCACTATGCAAAACTTACTATGCCAGGCTCGAGGAAACTCTTTCAGATGTAGAGTGACCGTAAACTTACCAAATATTTGTCTAATCTTGACTTTGATGTAAAATCCTATCAAGCTGTCTGTTGAAAACAAATACACAAAAAGGAGAAAGAACATTATTTCGCGGATTCTTTCCATCACTGCTGGAAAACCCATTTTTCTGTAGGCATCCATCAGGTCCGAGATTATATACTGCTGCAGAAACTGAATCGAGATTCTTTTTCTAGTGGAAATGCCATAAAGTGCGAACCAAGATCCATGATACGAAAACCAAAAGCAATATAAGTAAGCACACGAAATCCTGATGTATTTCTAACTCCAACTCGGACAATCGAAAATTATACAATAGAAAAGACCATCTAAAGAGCTTTATCTCAATCATAATAGCTAAAATAGTGGAAAAAACTATCGCAGAAAATTCCAGTAAAAAGGCAATGGGTTTTGATAACATTGGAGGTTTCCTGTTGTTGAAGCATGTCTAGTGGTTAGGGGAGATTCCTTGATCTTGGATGAATTTTTGAGTAATCTGCTACTAGTTATTGGAACAACAGAACTAGAGTTCGTAGATTATGCTTATTGCTCAATACCTGTCTATGATGTTACAGTTATTCTGATTGTACAACTCATGAGCCGTTTCATTGGTCCCATTTGAAATGGTATGTTTGGAATCATTTTGGGGGACAGAAACTCATGAGAGACACTTGCGAACTTATTTGTTGAATCGTGATCATCTTAAATTTCTGTTTTGATTTTGCACAATGTATCAAGTTAATTGTAATCTTCACTAGACTGCACATGGTTTAGTGACTAGACTGGAAAGTTTGTGGTATCATGATTACCATAGTGTTGCTGATCCTTGCAGATGGAGAGAGATCTATGAAAAACAACAACCAGAGGTTGGGATCTGCTGGTCTTGCATTGCATTATGTGAATATCATCACTCAGATTGATACACTTGTAGCATCTCATGCTTGTTTCAAAAAATCAACTATTATCTTCAGTAGTTTTGCTCCAAGTATTTTTCCCTTACTTCCATCTAACCCACTTTTGGTCTCTATTAGTAGTGTGGTTGTGGAATATGGGACGAAATTTCTTTTCTTTCTCCAATGAGCTAAAACACCTTTTTGGTGATCATATCAACAATCGTCATCCTTTATGTTTATGTGCTCTCATTTAATCATCATCTTTGATCCCAAATTATATGCTCTAAATTGTACTTCAAAGACTCCCCCGAAATATGTGGAACTCATCAATTCGCTATTGAATTTGTGAATTTCAAACCTTTGCTTGAGGCTGAAATTGATTTCTGCTAAGCTCTAATATTTTCTGACATACTAATGTGCAATTGAGCCTTTTTATTAAAAAAAAAAAAAACCTTTTTATTTGTGATCCATTTTAAAATTACCTCTTAACTTTCCTCGAACTCCTTCAGTTTGTTACCTAGTTGCTTTTTCATCTTTATTCTGTTGTAACACTTTGGGACATGTACCAATGCACTTATTTCACTTGCTCGAGCCTCATTTTGATTCCTTTGATGATCAGAGGCTGTCCCATGTGGAAGGGTCGGGGTGCTTGTGCACCTGTTAGCTTCGAAAATATTATGTATATATACCTAACGAAATAGTATATATATTTAATTTGCATACTAACATGCAAAAGAAGGCTCATGGCATGTTGGTTGCGTCCTACTTCCCTTACCTGTGACCCTGGATCGAATCTCAACTCTCACTTTTAATTATTTTTTAAAAAATAAATTAAATGGCTTATAATAGCCATGGAAAACAGTATTCGCAAATGGGAGAGTTGAGAATCAAACCTGCAACAGTTCCTGAAGTTTTTCTTCGAAGTATGTACTCCTAAAAACTCTGTGGAAGTTTATACAAAAGATTTTTAGGATAATAACAGAACAAAGTATATGGTTTGTGGAGCTGATGAAGGCATGTAGCTGATTAGCTGACAACAAGAGCTAGTTTTATTTAAAACTGAAGAGGAACACTATGGTGATGGAGTAATGTATGGGTGGTCCAACTAGGTGATCGTTCTTGGACTTAACTATCCACTTTTGTTGTAGAGAATTAGGAGAAGATGAGTGATGGAGTACTCTTGGGAAGATATGAATCTTTGAACCGACTCGTAAAGATACTCTTTGGTATGGTCACTTTTTACGATACAAATGGGGACTCCTAACGGATTGTAGTTTTCAAAATTTTGTTAGTACGTAAAACAACTTGGAAGATATTTTCATTGGGAATATTCCAGTGCAGTTGGAGTAATCATCAATCATTGTAACACAGTAATGAGCTTAGACTAGAACTTACAGGCTTGGTCCAATGTAATCATGGTGGACAAATTCTAAAAGGGATGGGAATTTACTACTGTCTTGTTTTGGGAAGAAGCACATTTTTGTTTTCCAAATTGATACGAGTCGTAAACTAGTGTTGTTATGGAGGAAAATCAGAAATTATATGTTGAAGTTAAGAGAATGAGGATGACCAGTAGTAATGCAGTGAAATGAGCCGTCTGGCAGATAGTAAATGTCTCGACTTGCATCCTCCATGCAATTGTTTGTCCTGTAACATGATCCTACAAGGAATTGAGTAAGTCCGCTGATAATAATAAAGCTAAATGGGCATTCAGAAACTTGTAGGACGTAGTTAAGAGTCAAAGATGGAGTAATGAGAACTTGACCATGGTTTTGGTGCCAAAAGTAGAATAATTATGGGTGAGAAAAAAAATATCGAATATAAGAGAATAAATATATATTACTTGCCGTGTGCTGATATTCTTATATCAAAAATCCATGCCCTAGAGACAGAATGTTTGAGGAACATCACTGAGTTGCTGGTATGTGTGAAAGAGACAGATGAATCCTTAAGTGAGTTATATTTCAAGAATTCGTCATGTTTGTCACTAATTCCACTGTTGACTGAAGTATGAAATCCTGAAGGTGCTTTCTGATTTTTTCTTTCCATTGCCATTTATGATCAGAAAAGAAGAACTGGTCATTAATTGACATTTTAAAATCATAGCCACATTAGCTAATTATTGAATAAGAACTGTCTATGCTTGATTCTTCTACCAGAAACACATTATGCCTCAACATCTATCTTTGGATTTGGGAAGTGATAGGCAGCGGGTTTCGTTCTTTCAGCATGCTAGTGTCAAACTTAATGTTCTCTCACATTTCCGACCTTGATACCAGATAGATGTGTGATAATCTCTTTTTGATACAAAAAATATTTCTTGGTTGTACTGCAGGCCAGAGATCTCATTTTGAGGTTGATGGAAGAGAGAGATTCCATTCTTCAACAAAATGCCAAGCTCAACCAAGACCTGATATCTGATGTTTCTTTCTTTTTCTTTGGATTAATAGATGGTTCTCTATATATATTAAACATAGTTAGGCATCATTACAAAATACAGGGTTCAGACAGACTCTGGAGTCTTCTACTATATATATATATATATATGAAAGCTGGGATTGGTATAGATAACTGGGATGGATCTTTTAAAAGGAGTTCCTAATATGTGTAACTGAAAAGCATCGTAGGCTTGTATATGGTGGACAATATGGAAAGAGAGGAATTCTAGATGTTTTGAAAATAGGACAATTCTATCCAACAGATGAAGATGAATTGTATTTTGCTCTTTAGTTTTTGGCGTAGACAGTCTCACTCGGTAGAAACTGTGGAAATTCTAGATGTATTAAGCTCCCTATAGAAGACTAGAATAGCTCCAGCTTCTTAAGAGTCTTTTGATGTAAATATGGTGCAAGTACAACCAATGGACTGAATGATCTTAACATTGATAGAAATACACAAAGTTACCAATTTCCAAAAAAAAAAAAAAAAAGCATCGTAGGTGCACAAGGAGGAACTATCAACAAAAATATGTTACCAAAAAGTTTCTTCTTTGCTTCTTCCTTAGCTAGTAAGTCCGTGACGTGGTTCTGTTCTTTGTAGCAGTGAGTCAGCTGAGGTGCTTGTAGCATCACCGTCAATAACCTGCATTCATCCATAATAGTAGAGTAAGGTCTTTGTTTTTAAGGAGTAGATTAATTACCTCTAAGGAGTCAATGTTGATTTTTCGCGGCATGTAGTTATTTTCCACAGTGATCCTCAATCAGTAGAGCAAGGCACAAAGTTCAGTCATGTTGTTTGTAGCTTTTGGAACACCTTTCATGAATCCAAGAACCCAATTTTTTCTGCTATCACTAAAAACCCCTCCCATACCTGCAACTTCTAGATTACCTAATGAAGAACCGTCCATGTTAAGCTTATAGTGGTACCTTCTAGGTATTTCCCAACTAACCGCAATGGGCATATCACTAGTCTGGCTATTTGTTCACAAACGGAATTCCATAGCCCTTGGGCTGACATTTTTATAAGGGAAAATGATTTTTATTATTTATGAAAAGTATTGTGGGACTACACTGGTATGTTGTTGTGGTATTGTCATTTCCAGTGAACCAAATGTTCCAAAGACAAAAAGGTAACAGGTCTTTCCAGGTTATAAACCCATTAACAGTCCTGCTGCTATTAATGATATTCCAAGTGAACCCGAGAGGCCTGGTCTTTGAAGCAATGATTATGGGAGGAGTTTATGTTATTGCTACTAGCATTCGTATTATTCCAGAAGGAGACTGCATTAGTGCGGCAGTCAAAGAAAATGCGTCTTCCCTGTGTTTCTGCATTACTGGTCAATGGTTTTTAAGTAAATTGATATTTCCTTTTTCTGTCTACTAGTTTACAAGTTCCAGATAATTTGATGTGCATGGTAGCTTGAAGGTCATTAATCCCCAGTTATAGCAGTAAACAGGTCCGTTAGAAGGTGGTAACTGTTAGAGACTAAAATTTGTTTTCAGAATGTGGACCAAGTTGATTTTAAGAAACTTTATTATGCAATCTGCAGAAAATTGTTCATAGACTACTTAGTTTTAGTGTGATAAACCATAGGCTGGTGATTTGGCCTAAGCTGGGAACTTCATAGCAAACTTGGGCCTTTATTTGGATTTTCTTGTAACTACTGTTTGAATTTAGTAGGTGTGCACAAAGAAAATTTTCCATCTGTTGTTTTGACATTTTGGCTAAGATGATTTTGTCATTTGGTTCTGTTTGAAACCATTGTCCAGGAGCTTCTTAGGAATGGATGTCACGAACGTCGCACTGGAGTTCGACATTTGTACATCTTGCTGGTTAGCTTGGCTGGTATTCTTTTGGGGTTCATTGTCAGAAACGTTTGATGACCTCACAGCTCTGAGATTATACTCTCTCTTTCTGGTTGCTGTGGGCAGGTGTGGGGTGATTTGAATACTTTCTAAGAGAACTTTTGTACATCTTTTTGAATCTGAATTGCTTGCTAATTCTAAAGTATATTAGTTGAATATTTTCAGCGTCTTGGGATGATATAACTATAGTTGTGGTCCTAGCTTTGCTTTTACGCGGTAAATTTTATTTTATAAGAAGTTGTAGCAGGGAGGAGCAACAAGATTTACAGAAACTTTTTGAAGAAGATGAGGTCCTGCAAGGGCTCAAGGCATGTGCTATAGACAAGGCACCAGGTTCGGATGGGTATACTATGGGTTTCTTCGTGAAGTGCTGGGAGATTCTAGAGGGGGATGTGATGGCTACTATCCTGAACTTCCATTCTCAGGAAGTTTTTGAAAAGAGCCTTAATGCAACTTGCAGTGCACTCATTCCAAAGAAGAATGGAGCCAAAGAATTGAGAGATTTTAGACCAATCAGTCTAATTGGAAGTGTCTACAAGCTAATTTCCAAAATTTTTACAGAATGGCTAAAGAAGGTGATGTCAAAGCTGGTCGACACTCAACAAATGGCCTTTCTGAAAGGAAGACAAATCACTGATGTTGTTCTCATTGCAAATGAATGTCTTGACTCAAAAGTGAAGACCATGTTAATTGGGAGTATTTGCTTGGAATTCTACGTAGTATGGGTTTCGGGAGAAAGTGGATTAGATGGATAAGGTTTTGCATTAGCACTGTCAAGTTCTCAATACTAATAAATGGTTCTCATGAAGGTTTCTTTCTGGCAAGCAGAGGCTTGAGACAAGGTGATCCACTCTCACCTTTCTTATTTTTGCTAGTCATGGAAGGCCTGAACAGTATGATTAAAACAGTGAATAGGAATGATTGGATAAGGGGTTTTAATGTGGTCAAAGAGGTGAATACTAGATTGGAAATCACCCATCTGCAATATGTAGATGACACTTTGATTTTTTGTGATGCAGAAGACAGCCAACTAAAAATTTCGAGGATAGTTCTCATACTATTTGAGTCAGTGTCAGGGTTGGACACTAATTGGAGAAAGAGACATCTTTCCAATCAATGATGTGCCCAGGATACAAAATCTGGTGGATATTTTGGGTGGAGAAACAGGACAGTTACCAGCAACATACTTGGGTATGCCTTTGGGTGCCAAAAGCAAATCCAAAGAGATATGGAATGGAGTAGTGGAAAGATGTGAGAAAAGATTGTCTAGGTGGAAGTCTCGATATTTATCAAGAGGTGGTAGATTAGTGCTGAGCAACTCAGTTTTGGATGCATTACCAACTTACTTGATGTCGGTTTTTCCCCTTCCTGCAAAGGTGGAAGAAAGAACTGATGCTCTAAGGAGTTTTTTGTGGCATGGTGAGAAGGAATATAAAGGTTTCCACCTAGTCAAATGGAAGATATTGCTACTTTCCAAGAAGCAGGGAGGACTGGCCATCAAAAATCTTAGGAAGCAGAACACAAGTCTTCTCATGAAGTGGTTATGGAGATTTCCTTTAGGACAATCTTTGTGGGGTAGGGTAGACTAAGGAAGTGACATCCACATATGGAACCAGTTTGTGGAGATCAATTAGAAACTTATAGCATGACTTCTATGCAAAGACAGAATGTAATGTGAACCATGGGAGGAAGATCAGGTTTTGGGAAGACAACTGGTTAGGGAATGGAAGTCTTAAACGCTTGTTCCCAGATATTCATCACATGAACCAACAACAAGAGTCGACTCTTTATGAAGTTTGGTTCGAACATGGATGGAACCTTACCTACAGAAGATTGATGCAAGACTAGGAGGTGGAGAGATTGACTGAATTTTATGGAACACTAGATCAGTTCTTAGGATTCAAGGAAGGAGAAGACACTCTTAAATGGAATTGTCATTACAAAGGATTATTCATTGTTAGTTCTGCATATAGAAATATGAATCAGATGGGATTTCAAGTTAACTTTCTGCCTTGGAAGCTTATATGGAAGGTTAAAATACCATATAAAGTGGTAGTTTTTACTTGGTGGTGAAAGAAGCTGTACTTACACAAGAGAATCTTATCAAGAGGGGAATACAGATGTGCCCAAGATGTTTTTGTGAGCAGGTTGCAGAGACAATTAACCATCTGTTCTTACATTGTAAAGTGGTTGGCCAGCTGTGGAATTTGTTTACTAGCTTCAGAGGTATAAGTTGGACTATTCCAGAGAGAACAGGCTCTAGAAAGCTGGAATATGGAGGGCAGTGGCAGCACAGACAAGAGTAGATGGAAAATTGTCCCAGCAGTTATTTGGTGGACCATATGGAAAGAAAGGAATTCTAGGAGTTTTGATAACAAGAGCAGCCCTCTGCACAAGATTAAGATGAACTGCATCATCACTTTTTGCTATTGGTGTAGTTTAGAGTATATAGATGACCATGTGGCTATTGCACACATTCTAGGGTCCTTATAAAGATGAAGGAGGATCCAGGATAGTTTTCTTTTTTCTTTTTCTTTTGTTTATGCCAGACACACAAGTGTGGAGGGAGGATATGATGTAAATTTTTGGGTACCAGCTTTGAGCTGATGATTGATATGCAAATGTTACCTTTATCAAAAAAAAAAAAAAGAAGAAAGAATACCACATTGAGTTGTAGCCTGTATTGAACTATCATGTAGGTGTTTTTTGTTTTGAAGCATGACTACCAAACGAGTTTTGACTTAAAAAAAGTTCAGCCTACTAAAGACAGGTAATGCTGATAGGTTGTTTATGTGGATCCAAAGAGCATAATACTCTATCAGAATGATTACTGTTAGTATTTCCAGAAAACATTTGTATTGATGTAGAAAGCTGCATCCAAAAGATATAGTTATTGATTGAGTAATTGAGGTTGATCCAAAGTTTTGATTCCCGGAGATGGTTTATTTCATTACTAAAACTAAGTTATACACAAAGTTTAGAGTCGCAATATTACAAGAGTAGAGAAGTAAGGAAAAGGGGAAAAGGGGATAAAGTCATGTAGCTAATACATGTCAACTTTAGGTAAAACATTGATGAGATGATCAATTTCTACATCACAGCTACAAGCATCACAATGAACATTCATATCTTCGTCTTCATCTTCACTGTCATGAGGCCAACCATTCCTGCGAATGCGTTGATGCTGAATTGTGCAACGATTGGGTCTTTGTCCCAACACTAAAGAATTTTTCACCCAAATATGTGTCAAGATTTCAATTAACTTCTTTCGACACTCCCTTGTTATCTTCCTTAGTTGCTTTGTTTTTTTCATGTTGCCAATCAACTTTACTCCTTTTTGCTTAAACTCACCCCCCATAAAGACCATAATTATGCCAATCACATAGAATGCTCCAATGTGACCTCCTTTTGCAGCTCTCTTCAGAAATTCACTTGCAAGTTCTGGCATATCATCTTTAAAGAAATCCATCTGAAAATAGTAAGCACATTTACGAATACATTAGTATCAATCTCAAATCAAAAATCATTGAAAAATTATCTTTAAATATTTGTCAGACATAAGTGTACATGAAATTAATTCTTACCACGCCCTTTCTATATAAAGCTTCTGTATTCCCGCATTCTCTGCATAACTCCAAGAATGAAGCGACTTTGTTTATCTTCTCTTGGTTTTCCTTCTCCCACGAAGGTTCTATCGAAAACTCTGCCAATGTTGCATTCTGATATACGTATCGTTCATTTGCGACTTCATGAAAAACCTTGCAACTAAAATATCGATCGGTTAGAAAAAAACAACAAAAATTGCTCATCGTAGAAAGATTTATAGAATTATGAGATACATAAATAAATATATACCTTAGCTTAGCATTGATATAATTCTTAAAAGAAGTAGAAGCAAGCCTTGCAACAATTTCAGTAAGTAACTCATTAGGAAGTGATTCAATGGCAGAAGAAAAATTCTCTTTCATGATGAGTTTGTTATTTCTTGTTCCTCTGATCTTCGTTATTTTTTTTGAATGACGACTAATCACCATTTTAATTTGCTAATTGGGATCAACAATGAAGGGAGTAATTACTGCAATTAACTAATGCAATTGAGTTATGTCTAATTTATCTATATTTATAGTTGAGTTTCTGTTTCTTTAAGTTTTTCCACTTTGAATGGGATTTGGGTTTTTTTTTTTTTTTTTTTAAATACTAAACCGAAAAAGGAAAACTTTTAGAAATATTTTTTCTTATATGAGGTGAAAGTTGGAAAAGTGTGTGCGGTACTAGGATTCCTTTTCCTATGTGTAGTTGGATTATTGATTTCTATAAAATATTTTAGAAGGATTGTTTTTAGAAACTTTAAAAAATTAAAATCATTTAATGAAGTTAATTATTAAAAGTATAACTTACACAAATCTCATAGTGTAAAAAGTAAATTACATGCTATTCCTATTTTTTTTCTCATTACAATAATCCCTTAAGATTTGTACCTTCCCAATACATAAGTCACCATCCAGATACATTAATTCTAATACAAGAAGAATCCCTCTGTTGCGCTAAAAAGGAAATAAAATATGAAAATCTAATTAAATCCCATAAATTACGCTTACGTTTCTTCTTACTCACAATCATACAGAGGTAAATCCTAACAGAACGAAGAAATTCAAAATTTCTAATTGCTCCCCTTGTTCAGCGAAGAAATCTTTCAGATTTGATTTAAAAACTTTTGTCGAAATTTTGGGTAAGCGAAGTGAGTTATGAAGGATACAAAAGTGATGGATTGTTGTTGGACAAACAATTTCCTTTTGAATCTTCAAGTTCATCGAAGATCCTTTCAATTTTGATTCAAGATTGTTGAAAATTTTGAGATTCAAGATTCTTCTCCCAGTACATCAAAGATCCTTTCAATTTTGATTCAAAATTGTTGAAAATTTTGAGATTCAAAATTCTTTTCCTGGTTAATTGAATATCCTTTCAATTTTGATTCAAAATTATCGAAAATTTTGAGAAGATACATCATGAATATATTCGCTAGTCTTGTTACTATCATTGTCAAGGGTCTAAAGAAGTTCTTGAGCTTCTTTGAGGGCTCTTAGCCTCTCCTTTCGCGCTGCTGCCGCCACCGCCTCTATGGCGCTTTCCTCCTCTATCGACTTTGGCTATATACTTGTATACTAAATGCCAAATTCAAAAAAGTAGAACACAATATTGATAGAGCAACTGGTTGGATTTATATGTATCAACTTTTATATATTTATGTATCATGCCCATAAAATTGGGCATGATACATTACTAATTATAACTTTAACTTCAGGATAATTAGATCTGATAATGAAAGATATGGAATTACATGTATTGTGTTGTGTAGTCAATTTTTTAATTTGTGATCTCTAGATGGATATATTACTCATGATACATTATTATTTCTAAAATAATTAGTAAAATGCTAAGTAGTGTAATCCTACCTTATACATTAAAGTGGTAAAGATTGCCCATAAGGTGTTTGGTTTTCATTGATACATTCCTGTTTGGTTTTAAATCGATGCATTAATTGACAAATTGTAACATGCTAGCACAATTCAAAATTCAAAATTCTTCTCCCATTCTTCCAAAAAACTCTCAATTTTTTAATCAAACTTGTCGAAAAATTGTACTGATACAACATGAATTTGTCTATCTTATCGAGACATTCCGGAATCTGAGAATGTGAGGTGAGGAAGGAACGATACAAAAGTGATGAAATTGTTGTTGGTCAAAATATTGATTTTGTGAATCTTAAATTAGTCATTGCGACTGAATTAGAGATCGATGAGTTAAGGAAAAATTTGTAAATCAGATACATCATTAAGGTGAAGAAACAAGAGTCTAGATTTTCAGTGTATTCGCTATGCATTGATACAACATACAAAAAGACGGGATAGATACATAGCTATGATAGATCATTCATACCTTTTATAATGTTATGTAATCATTTTTTGAATTGTGTTTTCGAGATGGATAGATTTGTCAATACATTACTATTTATATATCTTGTTTAAATTGATAAGTATTGTATTTATACTAGATACATTAAATAAGCAATTGTTGTCCATAAGATGTTAGATTTGAGATCGATACATTACTGTGTGGTAGTTGCTATGTAATTGATACATTTAGTATAAATTCGAATTTCACGTATTATATCTAAAAAATTAGTGCATGATACATTACTGTTTATGTATCTCATTTAAATTGATAAGTATTGTATTGTTACGGGATACATTTAACATGTAATTGTTGTCCATAAGTTGTTTGGTTTGAGATCGATACATATAGTATATATTAGTATTTATGTATCATGCCAGTATAATTGACGTAGCTATGTATCATAAACAAAAAAAATTATGAATATGATAAACACTGATTTAGTTTCGTACTGCACATACATAAAACCATTTGATACATAGTCAGTAAAGGATAATGAAATTTGTAATAATTATGTATCAAATACATAACTCTGAAGTCGAGATCCTTCTTCGACTTTGACTTTTCCAACTCCAGATTTTTCATGAATAATGAATCTTCATTTTGTTTAAATCTATTTTCAATAAAATCTTGATCGTCACAAATAAAGATACGACATACATTATTTCGAGTAGATGAAACTAATTGGATAAACCCAATACTAAAAGATGGAACATCATCCATCTGTAGCTTATCTTCAATTGTGTAGGACAACTTTGTCACCTTGTGTTTTGTTGCCTCTAAGTACTTGAAATTTCTGGATACTCTATATAAGTCTGTGACTGTAACATTGAAATGAAAGAGATGAAAAAAAACGAAGGACCAATAAATTGAGCCTACTGTCGTGTTTTCTGTCAAAAAAAAAAAAAAAAGAACTGGAAAGAACTGGTGATATAGTGGAGAGAACTGGAGAGAGAATATATTTAAAATTTAAAAAAAAAAAAGTGATGGAGGTAATTGGTGATATAGTGGAGTGATTATAGGCATGAAAAAGGGGAGAAAATCATGGAGTTGGAAGATTAAAAGTTATGTATCCGAAAAGGAGAGAATTTGAAAAAAAAGAGGAATTTTTGTAATTTCTTAAAATAGTAGGGAATAATAAAAAATAGAATAAAAAAGGATGTGTAATTAGGTAATTTTTCCTTATTAAAATCAGTAAAACAATGAACATCAATTGTGGCAACCCACCCAAAGAAACAATGAACTAGGCTTACGTTGGCTCGTCCATTTTTTCAAATTTTTATATTTTTATAGATTTTGAAAGTAGACTTTTTTTTTTCCGAAAGATGGTAGCGTCGTTCAATCTTGAATTAACATGTGGATAGATGATATGGAATCTTGAATTAACATGTGGATAGATGATATGGAATCTTGATTCAAACAAATAAACACATAGTGTATGAAATAGGTATACAAACTAATATCACCTAAATTAAATATCACAATCCATAGATATCAATTTGTATATCAAATTTCATACACTAAAACAACTAATAATAAATTTGGTGAGCATCAATTTGCATCCTAATTTTCACAGATATTATACGCTTTTCATGCACATGTGTCATATATGAAACCACTTTATAAGTCTATTCCATTTATTATATAATCTAAAGTATATCTCCTAAATTGAATATCACAATCCATATATAGATACTAGTTTTGACAATCATTCCGTAAACTAAAACAGATAATAAAAAATAAAATTTGTTGAGCACCAATTTTTATATCAATTTTCATAGTTATTCATTACATAAACTAAAACATGCTTGTATATAACCTGATATAAAAAAAGACCAAGTAAATCAATTGTATACCATTACATACATATAGTTTCAGACTACAGATAGTTTATATATGTTCAAAAGGGTTAACATACCATACTGTATATACATTTCATGTAATACGTAATAAAATAAATATGTACGATAAAATAGTGATAGGCTTCTACCACTAATTAATGAAAAATAGTAAATTGATCCAAAACAATTGAATTAATTTTCATCAACAATATCCTTCGTCACATAATCTATTAGCTTAATCATTTCTTAAAACTATTATTTCGAAAAAATAGTTTTAAGAAATGATATTGTTAGTGAGTGGGAAGTTCTAGCAATTGAAATTAATTATGTCCATGATTAACACTTAATAGAATAGTATCAATAGCTAATTCAGAACAAACCCGATAACAAGGAGAATTAATAACCTAGATTTTTTTATCAAATGGAAATTCTATCAAGTTTTACCATTCTTAAACCAAAACAATGCCTTTTGAGAAATAAAATTAAAGTTCATATTACATGAATCATAATAAATTAAGGAACAAGTTATCTGGCAACTAAATACAAATCTCATTGTTCCCTCCACTTAATCCATATGTCTCCGCCATATCCAAATCTTTTGGATTCATTCCATATGGTAGTTCCCATTCAAAGTGATAGAGTAATTGAGCTAGAGAAAGTTCAACATTAGTTAAACCAAATAGCACTCCTGGACACATTCTTCTTCCAGCACCAAATGGAATAAACTCAAAATGATTTCCCATAAAGTCAATTGAAGAGTTCTCAAATCTCTCTGGTATAAAACTTTTAGGATCATGCCAACTTTCAGGATCTCTCGCAAGTGCCCATGCATTGACCAATATCTTAGTTTTAAGAGGTATGATATATCCATCAATATTTGTTTACTTCCTACATTCTCTAGGTCCTAGAAGAGGAGCTGGTGTATGTAACCTTATCCTTAATCACTAATTTTAGGTATGTCAATTTTTCCAAATCTTCTTCATTGTCATAATTTTTCTTTCCCCTAAAGACTTGTCTCACTTCCTTTTGGGCCTTCACCATAATATTTGAATTTTTCATCATTTCTGATAATACCCAAATAGTAATTGTAGATGAAGTTTCACTTCCAGCAATAAAAATATCCTACATCAACATTAAGTAAATAAATAAAGTCAATAATTCCGTACACAAGTTAAAATATTAAATTTCGGTACTAAAATACTAAGGAAAATCTTTGAAGGAGTCTCGATAACTGAATGAAATTATTTTTAGCTATATCCATGCTATTAATAAAAATATTTAAAAAATCAATTACTTTTATTAAATAAAGGGAAAAGGCTCAAATATGTCATCGAAATTTCAGAAAAGGCTCATTTATGCCGTTGTTGATAAAGAAAAGGTTCATCCATGCCATTTCTGTTAACTTTGGTTTTGCAAAACCATCTTTTACATCCCACACAACTTTTAACACTTTTCACTTGAATTTTTGGATCAAATGTACTCTTTTTGCTTCTTCTTCCCTAAGAACACCAAGAACAAATAAAGAACATTAACAATTTCCAAATTTCAAACTTCTTTAGTTCTTTATGAAATCACCTCAAATTTGAAGAGTAGTTTCCCTCCGAGGAAGATACCAAAACTCAATATCTTTTGAGCTCGAATTCAACCTAACTCAACAAGACCCACTTGAAATTTCTTCAAAGTTTCAAAACTTCAAGATTCTTTAATGGTAGAATTTTCTCCACAACTTCAAGTTATTTGAAATTTTGAACATAGACTCAAGTTACATATATACAATTATCTGACAGATATACACATACAATTCGACAGATAGACAAATACAATTCACCTCTCTCTACTCTCCGCCCTCTCTCCTCCCTCTCCCAATCTTGCTCACCTCTCTCCTCTCTCTAATATGTAGCTACAAATCATAATTAGCAAACTATAATTGTGGAGCCTAATTAAGTTATTTTTAGTAGCTATTTGCGAAATTTCCTCTAAAATAAAGGGGAGGGAAGAAGATTATGAGATGAGACCCAAACTTACAAGAATCACAGCTTTAATGTGGTCATCTGTGATTGGACATTCAAGCTCAGCGTCCTCCGTAACCTTAAGTAAAACATCAACCAAATCTTCACCTCCAAATTGATCAACAATCCCCTTATTTCTATTTGCTTTATTTTCAAGATGCTCCTTTAAGATGTCTTCCATAATTTCATTGACCTTTTTATGAGCATTCATCAATCTAGATTCCGCACCACTTAGTTTTTGAAGTAATTTCCAAGAAGGAAACAAATCAATCACATAAAATCCTGATGCTAATATCAATATATCCTTCAACAATTTTATAAACTCATCTCGATCTTTGAACATTTTCCCAAAGGCTGCACTACAAGTGACAGAATTGGTAAACCAAAAGATTTTTTCTGTCATGTTAAATGGAGAACCTTTTGTGGAACGAATTGATGGAATAAGACTTGAAATCTCATCTTTACGAATCGTACTAAAGGACTTGACCATCTTTGCACTAAAAAGTTGTTCCTTACAAATTTTACGCATTTGTTTGCAGTAATTATCATATGGACTAAATACAATGTCTTTATTATTGTAAAATATGATGGTTGTGGGCGTAGATTGTGGCCTATCAGAAAAGGCGAGATCGTTTGTTAGAAGTTCTTTTGCAATAGTAGATGATGATATGATCACAACAGGAATTTCCCCGAGTTGTAAGTACATGAGAGGACCATACCTTTGTGCTAAATTTCTAAGATTAGGATGCAAAAGTCCTCTTCCAATCAAGTGATGTAGACTTCCAATAAGATGAAGTCTTCATGGACCTGGAGGCACCCTTGTTTGTGTTTTGTTTTTTACTAACTAGAATGAAAAAGAAGGAGAAGAAGAGAAGCAAAGAAACTATGGTAAAAAGGGAAGAGTACATTTTCACTAAGAAACAGATCTTTGTGATGAATGTTGCTTCAACTAATTTTAGCTGCTTTACTTGATTGATAATTTTAAGAGTTACTAATAAATGCACACCTAAACTATAAGAAGTCTTAATTATTATCCCAAATTAAATATATATTGATTTTTTGGAATTATTTAAACCCTAAACTACGAAAAGTCTTCGTTATCCTCTCAAACATTGATTTTTGAAATAAAATTTACATATTTGAAAACTACATATAAAGTACTACAACTAAGTCACAATAATTGATAATTCAAAATATTTAAAAGATATATGAAAAAAATATACTTAAAGAAAGATCACTTAGAATTTCGAAGTCCGAAAAATGTCAAATAAATTAAAACAAATAAAATATTTTTTTTACATAAAAATCTTTAACTTAAAGTTTATTACACAAAATATCGATCCTTAAAATTGGCCAAGAAATTGGAAAAATAAAAGTATGAAAAACACAAGGGAGTGACTGACTAGTGATACATACAATATGAACTCCAAACTAGCTGGTTGGAAACCTACCAACAGTGACTTCCAATTCATCCTGGAAATTAAGCTCAAGAACATGACTGGTGGGACTGTGCTAGCAAAGGCCTCCCTCAGTAGTATCCCTAGCCATGTCATGCAGTACATTCAAATCCCAGCCAAGTGTCTATGAACATGAAAAATTTCCTTTCTACAGCTTACAACTTTCATCGCCCTTATATTTAACTCTCCAAAGAGAAATTCTTCTCAAAAGGTGCTGACCATTCTAAACGTGGCTTCAAAGTTATTTTTTCTAAGTGTGAATTCAGTTGATTAACTGTGCCACCTTCCTTATACTAGTTGATTTAACCATATCAACCACAAAGAAAGTGATGACCTACTCTGAATTTTGTCTGGGGGACCAACACTGAGAAGAAAAAAATGCACCTAGTTAAGTGGGACATCATCACAAGACCCAAATCTGAAGGAGGACTGGGTTTACAGAAAAGTAAGGTAAGAAATAAAGCCCTCCATGCCAGCCTCGCCTGGAGACTAATAGAGCAACCCAACAATCTGTGGGGGAGAGTGCTTATCAGCAAATACTCCAAGCATGTTCCTGACTAGAGGAGGAAACCAGTGTCCAGAACTTGGAAGTACATTATGGGGGGTGGGATGAGACAAAAGATGCCCTCAGATGGGTAGTACACAAAGGCAACAGAATTCAATTCTTCAATAAAAAATGGATACCCCATCAAGACTCAATCAAAAGCTTGATTCAAAGGCCACTCCTTCAGGGGGAAGAGGAACCATTGATCCACGACATCATCACCAATGGTAGTTGGAACCTTAACAACATCTCATGCCAAGTAACAGATGACATAAAAGCTAACATGGAAGCTATCACTATCAACCCCAACAGTCCTCATGAGGACTGACCCATATGGGGCCTATCAAAGGATGGTAGGTTTACCACCAACAGTGCTTACAAGCACATGCAGGGAAAAAACTTGATGGACAATAGAGACCAAGAGAGAAAGGAATTTGACTGGATTTGGAGCATGAACTGCCCAAATAAGATGAAATCTCTGTTATGGCTTACCCATCATGGAAGACTCTCAACTTCCCCCTACCTTAACAGTATTGGACTAAACATCCATCCTAATTGTCACACCTGTGGGCATCCAAAGAAGGATGTTGAACACATCTTCTTTAATTGCCCTAAGGCTGTTGAATTCTGGGAGGCCATCCTGGACAACAATACCACGTGCCACAAGCTTGATAAAAGCTCCCTCACTAAAGACACCATGCAAGAAATCTGGCAAAGCACAGGCTCTAAGCAGTACAATTCAATCCTACCTTGGAATGCTCTCCTTCCGCAATGCTTTTGGGCTATATGGCTGCAAAGGAACACCAACCTCTTCAATAAGAAAAAGGATAGCACCTCCTTAGCCAACACTATGAACCAAGCCATTGAATACCACCTGATCATTAAGACCAATAGCAGACCTATAAGAACACAACAGACCATCCATGTCAAATGGGAACCCACTGCTGTGGGAAGGTTCAAGTTGAACACAGACGGTGCAGTCAAGTACACCCCGAGCCCAGGCGGACTTAGAGGTGTGATTAGAAACCGCAATGGGGACTGGAAATTGGGGTTTATGAGTAAGGAGCCACAAGTTGACCCTATCCTCGCGGAGCTAAGAGCCCTTAAACAAGGGTTGATCATGGCGATTCATCACAATCTCATGCCCCTCGATATCAACTCTGACTCAACAGAGTTTATCAAATATTTGACACATAATAACCACCCCTATTCTAACTTGACTCTTGAATGCAGGTCACTAATGGAGAAGCTGGGAGCAACAGTACCAACATACATCTTCAGGGAACAGAACCGGGTAGCGGACAAACTCAGCAAGGAGGGCCTCAATTGCACTAGCTTTGGACAACTAGTTTTTTGGATAGTTCCTCCAATGTTTGCAAAGAAACTAGGCTGGGCAGACATTTAGGAACCATGTATACAAGGAAACTTAATCCTTTAACTATTGATGTATTAGAAAATACCACGGCCCCTAACTTTTCTTGTACTGCCAATGGCAGCAACACTACCTCTATTTAACTATTTAATTAAATTATCCAGTTCACCAAAAAAAAAAAGTGATACATATAGTAGCATTTTTAGGTCGATATAGATTATAGAACAATAACAAGGTTCTTGTAATTCCATTGTTATATTTTCTAATTTTATTATTATTTTGTGATTTATAATATTACACCTATCCTTTTTTATTTTCATAGCAAGGTGGACAGGCCCTCCTACAAATATCATAGACACGTCGGTGGGTTTGCAATTCACTTCCAATTGTATTTTTAATAACCCACATGTCTAATCTAGGGGTGGCATAAGTATATTTATGACCCAAAGCTAAAATCAATTGAAAACCTTAAATTATTTTTATTCTTTTATAAAATTTATTATATTCAATTCATTTAATTTTCTTAAAATATAATATTCTAGCTATGAAAACTTTTTCAAATAATTCTTTTCTTTTATATGAAAATTTTACATTTTCTACAAATAACGTTCAATGTATTTTTTTTAAAAAAAAAATCTAAAATTTATTGTTGCTAAAGAAAACGAAGCCCCTCAAATATGGGCCCATAAGACACTTGCTTTTTTTCCCAAGCCTGTAGAGTCGGCCCATAGAGTCTCAGCCATGGTCTAATCCTATGCATTTTCTACATGTGTAAAGCAACTCTAAGAATGAATCCGTGGTTGTAAGAGTTTCTTCAAAAATGTCCACCCCTATATTCTTCTTAGGTGTGATGCATCATACAAATATAATAATTAATCTTAAACATCATTAGTAAGAGTTTCCTTAAATTTTAATCATAGGGTATTAAATTGTTTGAACACATCTGGTTAAATATATATTCTGATAGAAAAAAGTAGCAATTAAAATTTACTTATATCAAATTATATTGTGAAAAAAAAATATATGTACTTTTCAATTCAAAAAAAGAGATATTTTTAGCGTGGGCATATTCTCTTAAGAAACTAATCATTCTTAGAAAATAAGGAGTGTTTTTATATACTTACCCCTAATCAAAGAAAGGTTAATTAATGGTTTTTTATCAGGGGAGTAAATACGCTCTGCACTTTTTTTTTCTTAACCAAGATTTTATCCCACTGGGTTTTCCTGGTATGGTTTTTAATGAGGCAGCAAATAATGAGTATTACTACAATTTTTCTTTCACTATTATTTTTCTTTTATATGGACATTCAAGGGGAAGTGTTGTAAAATGGATGTCCACATTAATATATATTATGTGTTGTAAGATAAATATACACACAATATGTTAAGTGTTATATACTAGTTAACCATATGATATACTTGGTGCTCAAAGTATATACATGGCAATAGATATCCATGTATCACACTTGATGCCCATGTATATACACCTATATATACCTCCTCTTCTTATAACAAAGAGAGAATCAAGAACAAGTAAAATTAAAATATTAAACATACATTTTCTCATCCATCTATCTTGTTATCTTAGCATTAATACTAATTTTATAACAATGGTGTAATTGTTTCTCATTGTGCAAATACCTTTGGGTTCTCGAATTGGAGTTTAAGTGGTCTCGTGGGCTTTAGCAGTCCATAGTTTCATAAGGCTTATGGGCTAGACATAACACACAACTCCTATGGAGTATCAAGTAGTTCCAGAAAATCAAGAATTTGTATGTAAAAAAATAAGAATTATGAAGTAAAGTTCCTAGTAAAGTCGAGAATTCATATATATAAAATTAGTGAATTTATCTGTGCTTCGTGCGAAGTGAATGCTCATTTTATAAATTTGTTACGAATTAAAAAGTCAAACCTTAATTTTGATACTATTGTTCTTTTAAGAATTTTTTTTAATATAAAAAATATTGCTAACACGAAGGAGTCATTTGGTGTGAGGCATAAGATATAATAATCTCACAGTAAAATATAGAATTATTTTATCATGTGTTTAGATGGAGGTATAGGGTATTTATACCATAGTGATGGGCAGTGACGTAGCTACCCTTATCTTAGGGTGTCCAATTGACACCCTTCGTCGGAAAATTATATCGTATATACAAGTAAAATGATAAATAAAGTGGGTAAATTACATATTTTGGACACCTTTGACACAACAATATGATGTAGCCTAGTGGTATTAGGTGCCTTGAAAGTGTAAAGACACACAAATTTAAAGTGTTTGTGTGTTCGAATCTCACTAGTAGCAATTTTTTTTGTGTGTTTGAATCTCACTAGTAGCAATTTTTTTTTTCACTTTTTAAGAAGAGTAGGTTCACTTTAGCACTGGACACCCTTCATGAAATTTCTGGCTCCACTATTGGTGATGGGATAAGTTATCTCATACACATGGTGATATTACTTATCCCGAGATAGTTAATCTCAAGATAACTTATTCAAGTTTTTGGCCAAAAACATCCTTTAACTATACCCTCAACTTAAACTACATCCTTAAATTATATTTCTTAACAGAAAACATCCCTCAAATTATTTAAAATTTGACAACTTTCATCTTTTGTTAAAATTTGTCAAAAATTAACAAGTTCTTCGCAACATGTACGGTTCACACTACTCTCAACAAATTGAACTCTCTAAATTACCCCAATAAATCAATTCTGTTCATTCTACATACATCTAAAATAATATTATAATTATTTTTAGTAACAATGTTTTGCATTGTCTTCCTTTTAATTAGCAATTTTATTTTTATTTACTTTTCATTTGATTTGATATCAAAGAATTATCAATGGAAATGTTTTGTTTTCATTGAATCTACAAAAGTGGTGTCGTTCGGAGACTTTTACTTCTAATAATGAAAAATGAAACTTGAGTACCAGAGATCAAAATTAGCTGAATCTTGATCACCTCAATTATCAATTTGCCTCAAAAAATTATTGTTCTAATGACATTTTGACTTTGCAAAGTGAAGATTGTGTGAAATTAAGCTCCAACTCCATTCAGTTGGTAAAGGAGAAGAACAGATCATGTCTCCTCGTAGACTCACACTGTCTTAACATTGTTTTTTTAACAGCAAACACGAGTCTCAAATTTATTTATTTTTATTTTGGATGCTTTTCCCAACCGCTAATAATATTATAGATTTTTTTTATGAGAATAATATGAATTGCATATGTTTTTGTGTGGAATTCGCTAATTTTTTGACAAATTTTAATAGAGGGATGAAAGTTGTTAAGTTTTAAATACTTGGAGGATATTTTTTTGTTAAAAGGATAATTTAAGAATGTAGTTTAAGTTTGGGGTATAGTTTAAGATTGGTTTTAGCCAAAAAACTTTAACTTATTCCCAACCAAACGAATGATTTTAGCCAAAAACTCTAACTTATTCCCAACCAAACGAATCAAAACAGTTTCCTATATATAGTACTTGGTAGAGCGATGATTGCATGTATGTTCATTCATTATTTGTTGGATCCGTTTATGTACGGTGACATTCTATGACAAAAATAACTTATAACTCTATGATGTAGCACGATTTAAAATTGGATTATATTCACACTTCTTTTTTTGGAAGGGTTTGTCTTCTTCCACACTTTTGGCTTGATCTATATATTTGAAGACGTTAAAAAAGAGATGTGAAGGGGCCATGTCACATGTGGATAATTGTAGTTAACAGATGATAATAAATCTAAACTTGTCACAATGTGACTTGATCTTAAGTATTGATTTTTTTTTAAAAAAAAATACTTCAAGAGAAACAACTTAAAACAATTGAGGGTGTAAATAGCGTTTCATATGATTATTTATATATTTGAGAAAAATCGTATAAATTTGACCAAAAATTGCAAAATAAAATAAAATATATCAGTTAAAAATATTTAAAATGATTGAGCCCTAACATATATCCTCAATCCTTATCTGTGGAGGCAAAAACTAATGGTGCCCCCTTGATAGGGGCCTATTTCAAATTGACCCTAAATTGTATGGGGGGATTTTGAACAATGATGACTATTGATGTAAGCCCAACCTTATGCAAAAGAATCCAAGCAAGGAAACTTCCAAGCTCTTTCCTAGATATAGCATTAATTCGTTCTTTAATATTTATTTAAAACAAATTAAAAATAAAAGTAATTAATTCAAATAAATTAATTAGAATAATAAGTAGAAAAACAAAACTTTAAATAGTCAACTCGTGAGCCTTTGGTTGAACTAGAGTCAATTAATCTTAAGGCAAACTCGGTTGAGCTAAGTTTGAGTTCGAATAGTTTGGGTCGATGCACACATCATTACGAACGTGCTAATATTGATTTAATTGATAAAATTGAATCGAAAAAATATAGTTTATTAGTATTGGATTTTGGATCAATGATTTTGTGATTTTTGTATTGCGTTATCCATTTGGTTTATCGATAATGCATATTATATTAATATTATTATTTTACTCCTAGTTATATAACAATGACTTTAACATTTTATCAAATCATATTTCTTAAATTTTAGTATTACTTTCGGTCGTAGGCAACACAAATTAGCCTATTTACCTCACTACAACGACACATTCTCTCCTCTCAACACAAACTAGTATTACCTTCTCTTTTCTCAATTTTAGATTTGACCGTGACAAAGACAGACAATTAATGTTGTTTCCGTGATTGTGTTGCACTTTTATTCTTGCCATTATTTCTATTTTATGAATGTCGTGTATATATGATTATATGAGCATTTTTCTTTTTGGTTAAACTAAAAAAATCGACCTTTAAAGACCAAAAATCGACTAATCAAAAACTAATAATAAATATCTTATTGATTTGATTATCGATTTAATCCGTTTACGAACTAAAAATCGATAAATCAAACATGATAATACATAAAACTGGATCGAGCGACCGATCCACACCCCTACAAACCACACCATCACTAGGAAAACACATCGTCGATTTGCCTCCTACATATATTTATCTTTGTAGGCCCATTTCGTAGTGATCATAACTTCTAAAAACTTTCGCAAAAAAATCCAGGCAAGGAAATTTCCAAGATCCTTCCTAAATATACCACTCAATCTTTCTTCCTCATTTCAAAATAGATAAACATTTAAGTAAATTATTGCACCAATCCATAAAATTCTAAATTAATAACTGGAAATATGATGAAATGACAAATATGATATAATATAAAATAGTGTTATAATGGTATCAAATTACATTAGTTAGAATATTTGTTGAGAATTAATTGTTATATTAGAGTGTAAAGTGTATACGAATGGTAATTATATTGAAGCATCCTTGAAAAAGAAAAAAAAAACACTTTGGACCTATTGTGCTTTACAAAGCTTTTTTTTTATAAGTCATGTTATTTTGATTGCGATAGAATATAAGATAAATTAGTTCTTTTTATTGATAATTAAAGATTTTGAATTTGAATATTGAAAGTAAAATTTTTTTATATAAAGTATTTCTCATGACCTTATGTTGCGTTAATCAAAATTAATCGAAATCTTAAAGTGGATACCTGATAATTTTTTTAAAAAAAGACAAATGTCAATTGTCAATGAATTGTATCTTTGCAGCTTAATTCCAGGAGTGTACCTTCTTGAAGGTTCAATATGATCACCTTATGAATATAATATGTAAAATAAGAATTTCATCCACATACTTCCAAATGTGTAGAATACTCCAAATTAATTAATTCCAAGATATATTGTTTTCAAACTTACTGATGGTGATTTGAACGTATGCACTAAATTTCTGGTATATGTTTTCCAGAATAGTAAAGTTTTTACATATTTAAAAAATACAATAAGGTAAAAAATAATTTAGCTATCTTTTTGTTTCTTGATTTGTAATATCTTGAGATCTATAAATTTCTCTAAATAAAATAGAAAACATACACACGCACAAATTTTTTTTAAAAGAAAAAAATGTGTATTGAAATTACTTTAATCTTTGATATCTAACTCCATTGACAAAATTCTATAGGAGAAATACAGACACACACAATAAAAAAAAATGGAATTAAAAAAATATAGTTAAGGAGTGTAATATTTTAAGAAAAGTTTCTTTCATTGACCCTGAAGCTCATGCATGGGACACGCATTGCAGAAATTACCAATATTAATGTCTTGTCATTTAATTATCAACCTCTCAATTACTACACGCAACTTATGTCAACTCTTTGTTGTTACTCGTCTGGTTCACTATTAATTTGGCATACCTTTTAATAAACAATAAATATAAGAATAATTTTATTATATCATTTTTTGAATATAATAAATATAATAGTTCAAAAAATATAATAGGAAAATGATTATAATTAATGATAAGAATAAATCAGGAATTAAGTGTAAAATTATTCATTGATTTTATAAAGTGGACAAATATCGTTGGACATCTCAAAATAGTATAGTAGACAACTATTATTGAACGGAAAGAGTACTTTGTCATTAGGCGGAGAGCAATTGAAAATCCCATTAAAACAAAAAAAATAAAATAAGGTGCTTAATTAGACATATATGGCATATATTGATGACATTTTATTTAGACATTCTTTAAAAGCAACACCTTACCGCTTAGTAAAATATTTCAATTAGATATATTCGTTCAAATTTTGAAGAAAAAAAATCATCTATTAGGTAGGTATAGTTAAGGTAATCACATAAAATATGTCATCTTCTTTAATTATAGGGAAAAGGGTCAAAAATATCCTTCAACTTTGTTTTATTGGTTGATTATGCCCATGCCGTTAAAATGAAGTTAGTTTTACCCCTACAGTTACTAATTTCACCATATATACCCCTCATTTGATAGAAAATCCCAAATTGACTTAAATTGCCCAATTTGTTTAAAATAACCCCATTTTTTCATTTAACCATAACTCGACCCGCTAAACCAAATGAATTCATACCAAATTAAAACCCCAAACCCATGGCCCAACCCCTCTAATCATAACCCGATTTTGGCTTCTTGAAGATTTTTTTTTTTTTTTTTTAAAAAAAAAAAAAACTTCTTGAAGATCTGTTATCTTCGTGGTGTGATTTTTTGCACATGGTTAACTTCTTGATTATCCCTGAAAATCCAAATTCTGCTCCAGTTATGCTGAGGATCCACGTACATTTGTCAATCTTTTCGTATCAAATGATGATTTGTAAGTCTCAGTCACTTTTCTAAGAAGTTTTTTATTTTCTTTATTTACATTGAAAAGCAACAGTACCATTGTTCTTCAATTTGCTTCTTTTCTAGGACACTGTTGATGAGATCATGTGCATTCTATCCTAAATTTGGATTGGAGCTTTTGGCATTTTCCCAGTGCTTTTAAAGATAGGAGAAGTACGAACAACAAGTAGTTCTGGTGACTTGGGCTGTGAATTTTTTGGACTCAAATTCACGGGTGGAGAAATGCTCAGCGATACAGAGCTAATTGGCGAATCCAAATCAGAACTAAAAGATGAGTACGACGAAAATGAGCTCGACCCACTAAAATACTTCACCTCAACGACGGCCATCTATAATTAGATTCTCTACTGAATTATAGGAGGGGATTTGGAAATTATTTTGCCCTAAAGAATGTTCTTTTGAGAATGGGCAAGGGAAATGGGTTAAAAAAATTTGGTCATGAGATTAGAGGGGTCGGGGAAGTGGGTTAAAAATAGGGAATGGGTTTTTTTTTTAAATTCGAGTAATTTGGGTCAATTTGGGGCTTTTCGTCAAATGAAGGGTATATATGGTGAAATTAGAAACGGTAGCGATAAATCTAACTTCATTTTAACTGTAAGGGTAAAATCAACCAATAAAACAAAGTTAAGAGGTATTTTTGGCCCTTTTCCCTTAATTATATGCATTAACCTCAAATAAAAACTGTACAACTTATTGAGGAGAATGTGTATAATAAAAGGAGATAATATTCTATATGGTTAATTTAACTACCTACCATATGAATGAAAACACATGCAAATGTTTTTCCAAAATTTTAATAAAAAATATTTAATCAAAATATTTTGCTAAAAGTTGAAGTGTTCAATTAGAATAAAGCTTAATTTGATTGTCTAACTGAAATATCATGACAAGATGTATTTAGCCATTTGTTGAACATTTCTTTTGATCACTGTCACAGAAATGAAACTCAATATCTCGCATTAGCAAGCTTAGTTTAATTACTTGTTTAAGACTGTCAAA
The DNA here is from genome assembly GCA_035578085.1 of Solanum pinnatisectum. NCBI lineage: Eukaryota > Viridiplantae > Streptophyta > Magnoliopsida > Solanales > Solanaceae > Solanum > Solanum pinnatisectum. The sequence continues at coordinate 29,726,947 of CM069081.1, forward strand.
GTATATTGCGCGAAATGAGAGCTGCATAAATCATGAAAATGTAGTTCACATTAAGGTTTCGAGTTCGAGTCTAGGGTATGGAGAAAATTATGTTGAGAGCATCACCCTTAAATGTACCCTACATTGAATGATTCAAATTTAATCAGAACTTATGGGCTCTAACTAAGAAAAAATTAGAAAAATGTAGTTCTTCATTACTAACGGGCGGGTGCATAATGTACTAGTTCGATCCAACAAGAATAGATTTTGGCTTACCCCTTCCTTTTTACTACTCCCTCCGTTCAACAATAGTTGTTCACTGTACTATTTTAGTATGTTCAACAATACTTATCCATTTAATGAAATCAATGGATAATTTTACACTTAGTTCCTAGTTTACCCTTATAATTAATTATGATAATTTTTTATTACATTTTTCAAGACATTATATTTATTAGTATATTCAAAGGATGAGATGAAAAAATTATCTTTTTATTTATAGTTTCTTAAAAAGTGCGTAAAATCAATAATGAACGAATATTATTAGAGAGAGATTAATAAAAATATGTTTGAAAACTTTTCCTTTTTACAAGATAGGCTTAATTAGTTTTTGATTTAGTTGTTTTAACTTTATAATACTCCATACTATTTCTTTTATATAAATTAGAGCTCAAACTTACCATCAATTTCATGCCTCAATTAACTAATTGTTAAATTTGTTCGTGAAATATGTACGCCATTTCAGAGTTCAATTCCCAGGTCTTCATCATTCATCTGTTTTTTTGTTAACAGACCAACATATGCACCTAAAAAGAAGTATACTTTAAGAAATACCAAAAAAATAAAAAAAATGTCAGGTCTCATTTGTTTGGTCTTAGTAAAATATCAATACTAATTATTCAAATTCAAGTCCTTCTATTTTAAATTTTAAATCTTCTTTTAATGTTACAAATTGCCTATGTGCGTTTAATTGTGATAAGTCAGTAAAAGCTGTGTAGCACTTTGCAGTATGGTGAGCTTGAAGTCAAAGGTATTGAATACTATTTTTAATTATTATGTTGCATTTTTTAAAAATTAATTTAATTTATTTTTAAAATTAAACTAAATTAGATTAATTTAATATTTTAAATAAAAAATTTAGATATTCAAAAATTATATGAAAGGTACTATAAATTGCATTTCTTTTGCATATCAATATAATGAAAAAATACATTATAAAATGTTAGTTATTTTTATAATTTGACTCTAATAAAATCATGACAATTAAAAATGAACCAAGTATATAATATAATGGTAAATTAAAAGAGTGGTGGAAATAAATATGGATTCAGACGTGTCACCGCTCCCTTTATATATATGAACCATTCTTTACCACTCTCTGCTTTACTAAAAGCTTCAAACACCTTCCCTTCCTCTTTTTTTTGGTGTGTTAAGCAAACTCATGAATGTTTGTAACTACATGATATCACAAATAGACATCTTAACTAGTTGGATTGATCACAAACACAAGGTTAGCTCTCAAATTCATGCCTGATTTCTTTACAATCTTCAAATGAGTATATTTTTTTGATGATCAAGGTGTCTCGGCTCAGCTTTTATGCACCTCGACTAATTGTTACTATATTATTTCATCTTTTGAGCTTATTTCCTGTGTTTTGATAAGGATGACTTAATTTGTGTAGAGCAGTTATAATCAAGTAATTTTCTATTTTAATGTTGATCTTCTTGCTCTGTTTTTTTTTTCTTTCTTGTATTGAGATAGTTGTAAAATCAGGGGAAGGGCATCGAAATCTCGGGTTTCAATTCACCTGACACACTTTAAATTTTTAGTCCATTTAAAAATAATAACACTTCTAAGTTTGATAAGTAATCAGTAATTAACTTTGCCCTTCCTATTTTATCTTATTTACTGCACAAATTTTAGAAGTCTTTCATTTATTTTATAAAATTTAGTACCAATTCAAGTCATATAAAATTCTTCATTTATTTTTAAAAATTTAATATCAATTCAAGTTATGTCACATAAATTGAAACCGAGGAATGGAGTTGTAAAAAAGGAAGATAGGATATATCTTGTTGGGATGTTATAGAAACAAGACCTGGAAAACTCTACTTTGTCCCAATGGGCTGTTCTTCTCTGCTAGTTTCTTTACTCATGCTCTTTTTACAGTATGTAATTTGATATAGCATGAACTTGGGGTCGTTTGGTTGGGAATAAGTTATGACAGGATAAGTTGTTTCACCATATATATATACATGAAATAATTTATTCCATCACTAAAGTATAAATGGTGCAATAAATAATTTTAAAACGGTCTAATACCTCCAACTAAACGTAGGATAAAATAGTCCCCTGGATTATTATACTTTTTGCAAGTCACACGTGAATTACGTTTTCAGAATAGTAAGCCATGTTCGTTGTGAACATTTATGAATGTTTACATCTAAATGATATTGTCTTATGCATCTTTTTCCAGGCTGTTTTCTCCATTTGTAAAAGGGGAAAATATATGTTTATCATTTTATCTTGATCAAGTTCCCTATTAGTGGAGTCACCTCCAGAGCCAACAATGAAGAAGAATAACAACAAGCCCTTAGGAATTCAATTAATAGAGAACATAAATAAGTCGAGCCTATCTTTCAAGACATATCAAGTAATTGTTCTAATTGTGACATTTTTCGCATATACAAGTTACCATGCTAATAGAAAAACTACAAGCATCGTAAAACAAGCACTTGATCCCCAATCCCTTGGTGTTGGTCCGATTTTTCCATGGCAAGGAAAGAGTATTCGGAAATCATTTAGAGATGGTTGGTTTCCATTTAATGGCCCTGATGGAACAACATTGCTCGGTGACGTTGATGTGGCTTTCCTATTTGTGTATGCCATTGGAATGTATTTCTCAGGGCACGTGGGCGACAGGATGGATCTTAGAGTTTTTTTGACCGCGGGAATGTTGGGAACTGGTTTATTCACAGCTCTTTTTGGAGTTGGATATTGGGCAAACATTCATAGTTTCTATTACTATCTGATCATTCAAATGATTGCTGGATTGTTTCAATCCACTGGATGGCCATCAGTCGTTGCAGTAGTCGGGAATTGGTTTGGAAAGAAGAAAAGGGGACTTATAATGGGCATTTGGAATGCGCACACCTCTGTTGGGAACATTACAGGGTCGTTAGTCACCTCAATCTTATTGAAATATGGATGGGGTTGGTCGATGGTTGTACCTGGTATCCTTATTGCTTTTAGTGGTGTGGTAGTGTTCCTTTTGTTACCCGTTCATCCCGAATCTGTTGGGGGTAATAAAGATGAAGATGAGGTGTTGTTATCTCCCGGAAAAGAAGACGATGAAGTGAATGAACAACCTCTCTTGAGATCGAGATCAGACAGAGAAGAGGAATCATGCGCTGTAGGTTTTATAGAAGCATGGAAGATCCCGGGGATTGCACCATTTGCTCTTTGCCTTTTTTTTGCGAAATTGGTGGCTTACACATTTCTCTATTGGCTGCCTTACTACATTAGCCACACAGGCATGGATGTCAACTGTTCTATATTTGTCATGTTAGATATGTTGTTTTATTAACTCTATGTTCATTTTAATGTTACTGCAGCAATAGATGGACGATACTTGTCTAACGAGGAATCTGGAAACTTATCAACGTTGTTTGATGTCGGAGGGGTCATAGGTGGAATCCTAGCAGGTTACATCTCAGATAAGTTGGATGCTAGAGCAATAACAGCAGCTAGCTTTATGTACTGTGTTATCCCAGCTCTATACCTATATCGAAGCTACGGACACATCTCTATGACTATAAACATCATCCTCATGTTGATTGCTGGAGTGTTTGTGAATGGACCTTACGCGTTGATAACAACTGCTGTTTCAGCAGAGTTGGGAACACATAGCTCTTTGAAGGGTAATTCACGAGCGCTTGCAACTGTCACTGCTATTATTGATGGAACTGGATCAATTGGTGCTGCAGTTGGACCATTTCTAACAGGTTATATTTCAGCTGATAGCTGGAATGCAGTTTTTGTAATGTTGATGGTATCAGCTTTAGTTGCTGGTTTGTTTTTGACTAGGCTTGTTGTAACTGATGTGAACGGAAAGATTCAAGAATTGAGGTCTCAAGGATCATCTAGACCAATATTGTCTACTAATCTTCAAGTGTGATTGCCATAATATTGTGTGATAATCCAAATACTCAATTTGGATATTATCAGCCTTTAGTCAAAGGGATAAAAAGGTGGAAATGCTCAAATCAACTCAACATGAGGATATGAATTCTTCTTCATTTTAGTGGCAGAGATGAAAAGGTGGAAATCATCGAATCAAATTAAGATCTGTGAGATCGGACTCTGAAAGGGAGAAAACTGGTTGACTCTTAAGATCATCCATACATGTAAATTTTGTGTGCCTCTGACGGTGGATCTTTTTCTTTGTTTGCTACTCCATCCGATTTAATTTTTATGTCTGGCTTAATTACAAAGATTTAGAATATAAGGAAAACTTTTGAATCTTGTAATTTTAAACTAAAGATATGTTAAATATATCAAAATGTTATTTAATCTTGTGATCTTTAGCATGTGGAATTACAAAGTTGTAAAGAAAAAAAAAGATGCAATTTTTCAAACTGATTAAAAGAAAAAGCAAGACCAACAAATCAAAATGGAGGGAATAAGTAGGATGAGCCAGATATAAAAATCAAACCAGGCTATACAACTACCTAAACCAGACATCAATTCCTAAATACTAAGGATCAAACAAGGCTATACAACCACTTAAACCAGACATCAATTCATAAATACTAAGCTTACGTCGACCATGTAATATGCAGTCATAATTTTAAATTAATATTTGGAATTGTAATTTGAGAGCTTGATTTGAAATTTCAAATTGTGATTTCAATTTTTGTTTTTTTAATGTAAAACTTAACCCATAAGTTTATATTTTATAAAAAGGACTCGTCATTTTAAATTTTGTGAAAAAGGACTCATACTCAGCATGAAAAATTGTTCAATAACTAGTTACTACTATTGTTAACTAGTTGTTATTTATAAAATTATGTGTATTTGAAAGTTCATAATCATAAACATTTATTTATAAAGGAAACATGAAGATATGCAATTTAGCAATGTGGCGTTTTAAAATACACTGATATCTTATTTATGAACTACGGTTTGCTTATTTAGTAAGATGTATAAGAATTAGAAAAATTAGATTATTCTCATAACTTGTGGGACTTCCAATACAACTTAAAAAGTTTGATTTGCTCTCCAAATAAAACTTCAACTTCAAATCAATCTAATTTCAAATCATGATTTTATATTGCATGTCCAAAACAAGCCCAAACAATATCAGTTACAGTAAACAAATCTCAAAAAGATGGCTCGTCAAAATTACTTGTTGAATCCAACGGGCAACGGCTAGAGTGTACTTCATGTTTCAATAGGACCTATGTGGATCGAAGGATTTTTTTTTTCCCTACCCGAAATAGTGGCGCTTAAGATGTTGGTTTGCAAAGACCAATACATTATTGTCCTACTCCTGCAGAGCTATATAACCACAACCGTAGTTAAAGCAAACAATCTACAAGGCCATTTTAAATCCTGCACTTTACTCACATATACTAAGAGCAAAATGCACAAGCTTCACAAGTGGTTTGGCCCCTTCGCCTTTAGGAGTTGCAGCAAAAGAAAGAACACCAACTCAGCAGGAAGTAGACAACGCACCAGATATAGCCACAATTCCTTGTACTAGAGTAAGAAAGCATGTAGAACAGTAGAAATGCATTTCTATCATTGATTCTCCCCAATAACTAGACTATAGAATTTAGAATCAATACTTCTAAGTATGTCATTGCCTAAAGAATTTAGATTTCTCCTTTCACAAGTCTGCCAAAAAGACGGGCTTTCTTACGGCTTGCTATCCTGCAGTAAGTAGAATACTACAAGAATAGTAGTGATGGGCACACAAAGAAGAGCTTAACTTGTGAAAAATCATTAAAACAAAAATGAGGACAACTAATCATTATTTCTTGGAAGAAAATTTGTGATGACTACATTCTGGGGGAACTTTTCTAGAACAGATACCAAGGACACGTTTCGCAAAGTCATATTCCTGTCTCAACAATTAATGGTGGCAAATTGCTGATTGGAAATAGATAAACATTGCATGGATATAATGTTTCTAATTGGATAAAAAGAAATATATAAGGTTATGTTTACAGTACTATCCTTTGCTAGGTTTCATTGAGCTGGTCCATTACCAAGTCTGCCAGTGGCTGAAAACATGATATAAGAAAGCTCTTTCATCTCATGACACTCTGAAGTCAGAACCTTAAAAGAGAGTGGAACAACAGAAATATCAGCAAAACAAACTAGCTATTGCTGCATAGTGTCACATGTTACGGGTTCCTACTGCAATACTCACAACCCTTAATTACATCAATAACAGAGAGGAAAAAATCAACTTTGCAAGAGTTCATATTTAGCATCTTGTCAGTTCTTGTATTTATAGTCCCATCAAACAAACATCAGTAGAAATCAAATGTGAGTAGCCAATTTTGTGTTTTTTTCCATCAATAAACACTGCCTAAGGTAGTGAACAATTAATCATACGCCGAGAATGCAACTGATTTGCCCAAGAGATGATCCTAAGGTTCTATTCAACACTCAACAAAAATCATATTTACACGAGTAGCATGCGGAGAATACCATCAAAGATTCACTGCTGCAAATCAAATGTGGGTAATAAAGGTTTATGTGATTCATAAGTAAGCATCAAAGTATTTGTGTGAGACCCAAATGAAAGAGCACTGTGTCCAATGCCAGGTGTAGGTTGGAAAATGATTTTGCCTTTTAAATTTCTACTACAGCAAGATGACTTACTTATCTGTTTCACGTGGTTGTTGAGGATTGATATAGCCAACCCCAACTAGTCTGGGATTGAAGCACAGTGGTTGCTATTGTCTTCTTTGACATCCTTATCTTCTCCTAGATGAATGTAAAACTCGCCTGTTGTTAACAGTTCAAATAGTTCTTAGAATTTTTTTGGGAAAATACATAATTACCCTCTCCCGCAACTTTTTCCCTTTTGCTAACCACACACCTAAAATTTGTGAGCATCTTACAACCCCTATAGGCTTGTCTAAAGTGGAACTATTATCTCCTTATTTGCTAATGTGGTGCAAAGAGTGTCTCAACTTGAGTCGCATGATGGAAATAAAGAAGATATAGTAGTGAAGCAACCATGCTGAACATAATGGAGAAGATAATAGTAGCAACAACACATAATACGATAACCGAAGCAAAGGAAATACCACGTAATAATAAAATCGAAGAACAATATAGTATCAATATTATCAAAAGCGTGCTTTATAGCGTTCTTAAGCCCTGAAGCAAGACTCAAAATGGGTTAGGGCTTTGCCTCGCTTAATGTGCGCTTCAATGTCATCATCAAGGTTCTAAGGCATACTTTTCCTTGCCAATGAGACACTTCTGAAGTGGCAACACTAAATATTTGATATTTCACTTTATCATAAAAAAAAAAATTCAATTAATTTGTTCATATATATGTCATTCATGCTTATAATTATTAGTCTTGGACTAAACATGTAGATTTATAAAAAAAAATCTCCCTTTGCACCTTTTTTCATTGAAGCCCATGCTTTACTTACACTTCGTGCTTAAATCCCCAACGCTCCTTAGAGCCTTTTTGCATATTTTTTTTGTGATGACACTGGATAGTATGTGAGTAATCATAACAATACTAATAAGGGAAGCTAGATAATGCTCGACTACGTACTAATCTTTTATCTTAATCTTCAACCTCCAAGTCCTCCTATATAGGGTTGGGAAAACACCATATTCCATTAAACTAGCATCTCCTCCTTCTCATCATTTTTCATAAACTTCTTCACACCATTGAACAAGAATCCAATACCTCTTACCATGCAATATCCCATTCATCTTAACCCATTCTCCATGGACACTTATTCATCTTCCCTTTCCATTACCAAGGACTGCACGCTTTGTCAGCAAACACAGGGTTTGCCAATATTGGATTTCCACTGGTTCTTTGCATGCCTAAAGATGGTTGTTTCTTTATGGATATTCGTACTATAATTGTTGCTGGAAACAATTTGTGGGATAAGCATGTCTTGAGACAAGTTTGTGTTTGGACTTTGGAGAAGAAGATGAAATCTTAAGTGGGCAGGGTTGAAATCAGAGAAAACAATAAGGAGGAGATGGTAGGATAGACAACTGAAAAAGAAAGAAGAAATGAAGTTTGGTAAAAGGAAACTGACATGAAAACAGGTGGCAGCGCGTGAGTTACACTGGCCAGCTTAAATTTGATTGTTGCTCCCTCAGGGTGGTAATAATTCCACTTCAGACAAGTCTAGAGGTCATAGGACCCATTTTTCTTCACAAAACCAAAAACAAACAATCATGGTTCTCCACCATAAACCTAAAAACAATTTGCAAAAACTTTTAAATGTTATCATTTTGACCCAATCCTCATTTTTTTTAAAAACAAAAAATTATCTTTCCATTTATTATGTAAAAGAATTCTCATAAGCTACCAACTTAGATTTTTACAATACTAAAAATCACATAATAACCCCAGTTATTTTTATTTCTTTCTTGTTATGCATTTTCCCAGAATGTACAACAATATTTTTCTTGAACTAATCATTTCCTTTCTTTTTGATGGCCAAGAAAAGGTTTGGGGCCAATCCTTAGGACCAGCCGCAGCCCAAATGACCTTGCCCCTCTCCCTTTCTCCACTTAAATGCAGGCTTAGTTCGCATGGCGCAAGGCTCGAGCCTATGACCAAAATCACAAATCCCACTCAACCTTTGCCACTTGAACTAAGTCCTGAGGGCTTCTCTTGAACTAATCCTTTATTTTATATTTATATGATTCGCCAGGAAAATACATGTTTTTTTTTGGATGCAATGTTTACATCTTAATGGAGTTGTAATGAATGACATGGGTCTAGGTGATACTTGTGCAAAATCATGGCTTGCAATTTAGTTTCTGTTTTCAGAAATATCCATAACAGTCAACTGTTTCAGAAGATAGTTTTTCTTTTTCACACTATAATCCTAAAAAAACTTTTCCAGATGATCTTTCAAGAAGGCACATTCAAGATAGACTGTTTTTACCACCCAGAAACAGCACTCTCTTCAGAGCATTGAGGGTTCACAAAGGACACATATCTGATGGTCAAATAATTGGGCAAAAAACATCACCAAATAGGTAATAGCTGTTGAGCAGTGTCAGTAATGAGGAATTACATTCCAAAAGTGATCATGCTTATTATGTTCCAAAGAAATCAAGTGAAGCTAGATGGCTGAGTCCCAATTAGGAAATGAGCTGGTATCTGCAGCCAAACAATATTCCAAAATTTCTCTCGTCAGACTATCAAATTTATTCTTCTGCTGTAAATTTCATGTGAAAGGTGAAAAGGTAGATAAATCTTAACCAATAAACGATTACAATATGGAAACGGCCTAGCAGAAAAATATACAACTATTCAGATACTTCCTAGGTTTCCAGATTAACAAAATTTGATTGCTAGTAAACAATCCACCAGGATGAATGCATAGCAACACAAATTCCTCAAGAAATATATTGTACAGATATTCTGATTTAACACAAAAATTATTGGCTATACATTGTAGTATGGTTGATCTCTGTCTCTACTCAAAAATTGCCGGCAAAGACTGGTCTACTGTTCGAATTCTCTGCCTCAAACAGTAAAGGGGAATTGGTCTAAATCCTGCTAAACCTTGACGTCTAACTAGACAGTCGAGCACCAACCACAGCAACTAAACGTAATTACACAAATTAAGCGATATTAAATAAAAATGCGAACAAAAATCATCATTATCAGCTCAAATTTACTCGAAGATTTCACTCTATCATGGTGTACAGATCACAAAATTAATGATTATTTGAGTTACTGTTGGAATTATTCGAATTTACATTTGAAAGGAAGAAGAATTGGTTCACCTGAAATAAGGAGAGTGAATCTAAAGACGATCTCCAGGCTTGGGTGGCTTGCGGTATTTCTCTTCTACATCTTTGGCTTTGAATAATGCATTCTGTATAAGCTTGTTAATGTTGGGGACGTTGTAGTTCTGAGCTATGTAAATACCGCAAACCGTTCCTGCTATCAATGAGAAACTGCTCCTTATAATCCCCATCACCTTCTTCCGATCCCACAATTACTGAAACTTGAATTTGCAGGTCAACTGACGAACTTGCTGCCAAACCGCCGACTCTGCGAGTTGCCTTGGACTTGCTATTTTGTTTATTTGAAGGGGTCATTGCATAAATATCCCTATTGTGGTGGTTGTTTTAATTTTTGCCCCTCAAAAATGCTGATTTTTAATTTTTATCCTCAAAACTTTAGTATAAAAAAATAATCAAAAATGTCTGTGAGAGTGAAAAAAGAAAAATCACAAAGCATAAGAAGTATATATAAGCTTAATAACACAAGTTATATCTCATAGCATAATGTTAGTGGCAAAAATTATGCCCATTATAGGAGAAGCTATGTTCAAGATACAAGTTATAAGTTTAGTGAGATAAGTTATACCTAAAGGCAAAAGAAATTAAACTTAAGACAAAAGTTATATCCCAAGGCAAAAGTTTAGTAGCCCAAATTATGCAATATGGCATAAGTTTAATGGCACAAGTTATACTATAAGACATAAGTTCAATGGCACAAGTTATGCCTTAAGGCGAAAGTTCTCTAAAAGTCTTATGAGAAAAGTATTGAAAACACCCTTGAACTTGGTGTGAATTGTTAGTTTCATCTCTAAACTATTGATAGTCTTAAAAACATTCATCTACTTAATTAACTGAACTTAAATACATCATCAATCTGTCGCATGGCATAGTAAGTGGTCTCAAACTCTTGTACGAGCATGAGACTCTTAATAAAAGGTCGAGAAAAGTGTTGAAAACATCCATAAACTTGGGGGAAATTTAGAGGTGTATTTCACCTATATGGCAAGATCATGAGTGTATTTAAGTTTAGTTAGCCAAGTAGAGGGTATTTTTAAGGCTGTCAATAGTTCAGGAACAAAACTGACAATTCACACCAAGTTCAGGAGTATTTTCAATACTTCTCTCAAGTCTTATTGTGCGAATTAGTTATACCTTAAGGAAAACTAGAGTCATTAATATAGGTTAGGCCTATTGAGTTGGTTTGGCCCAACTTGTGATTTAATAGGGTTGAACTAAAAAAATTGAAGCTCATTTAAGAACAAGGTTTTTTAGTGTGGCTCGAATAAGTTCGTTGATCTGTGGGGCTTGAGCAATGTCGATTGGACCGGCCATGAGTCAACTAAAAAATAATTAAAAATAAAATAGAATACTATAATAAGTAAATAACAAAAGAGCTAGAAAAGGTGTAAATCGACTAGCAGAGAACTAAGACTAAACTATAAATTATCAACTCTCTTCAACTCAAATCTAACGTGTCTATTTATAATGACGATCTAAGAATTCTAAGTTGGACCGTCGACATACTTCATGATCCAATCCAGGGTCGTTAAACAATTTGCAGGTCATAGATCTTACTTGCATCGTCATGGATTGCCTATTAGGATTTCTTGAACTTATGTTGTAGATTTGTTTTGTGGGCCTAAATTGCATTCACGGTCCATTTTGTTTGTGTTACACCCTAATTTTTTTTTAAGTTAAGTCCCGAACTATTCTTTATTTATGTATAAGATCGTATCGGGTGATTCTTAAATTGTGCTTAAGTGTTAAGGTTAATTCTTAGTGTGAGAATAAATTTGGAGATTAATTAAGGTCACAAAATCTCCTGGCACAAAGTTAAGTTGAAAGCTTTCTTACTGTGCAATGGCGATTTAGTTATGATCATTTTACTAACCTGCTACAGTGCAGTGACAATTTAGCCGATGGAAAATACTAAAAAGGGTCGTTTTTGTCTTTTTACCCCTAAAAAATCCTAAGTGGATTTCTTGACTCATAAAAGACCCAAAACAATTGGATTTTCATCTCTTAATTGCCCATTCTCTTCTCTCTCAAAACCCATAGGAAAATCAAAGCATAAGATTTCCCAGCAAGATTCTTTCAAATCTTTTTCAAGATTGTTCTTCAAAGCAAGTCCTTCTCCTAGAATTTCATTTCTTCCAACTCAAATTCCTTCGTACAATTATGAATCATTAATAAAAATCTTAATTCTTGGCCATAGAGTTTTCAAGAAACTAAATTAAGAATTTCAAGAAAGATTTTCTTGATTGTTCTCCTTCAAGCTAAGGTCTCAAGGCCTATAATCAAGTTTTTCTTCAAGAACCTTGTCTTCCAGGTATGTAAGGCTATCATAGTGATGGATTGACTTCGTCCTTATGCCCTACATCTATCTAAATTCAGTAGAAGAGTAATCTAGAGTTTTATCCTGGATTTGAGTATTCTTGAGATGAGTAGTATAGTTGAATTTTGAGTTCTTGATTTTTGAGTATTGTATTTTCTATATTGTTATTAAGATCCTTAAGTTGATTTGTTCGTGTCTATATTTCAGCATGAACCCTATTTTGAGTTATAATTTTTGAGAATCTTTTAAGGCAAACATTTTTGTCTTAAACTACTTTTCGGAGAACGCATAGATGAGTTTTGAGAAAGAGTTTTAAACATGATTTGAGTAAGAGTACAAGAGAACTAAATATTCCCAAATGTATCACTTTTTGCATTGAGAAAGGAGAAATTTTAATTTCTAAATGAGTTAGTGAGTTCAGAGATATTTCAAAGTAGTTGCCTCTTTTAAGATCATATTTTGAGCAATTACCTCAAATTGAGAAAGAGTATGTTTTATACATTTGAGCATGAATATATATTTATTGGGAGAAGTATTGAGCACCAATATGAGGATTAGTTCAGATAACTCACATTCCTCATAAACTATGTAGCCAACATGGGTAAAAGATGGATATAGTATAGTTCTGACAGTGTGGACGAGACATTGTATCATCACGTTGCTCACAGTGATGGTTGTAGGTTAGAGAATTTCCCAAATAGAGTTAAAAATGTATTTTTTATCATATCACTTAATATGTTGAGTTCACAAATGAGTAAGTAATTGTAAAATTTAAATGATATCACTCTTTTATTTCTTTACATTCAGTTGAGTATATATTTATATCTATTGTAGTCCTTTCATTAAGTCATTTCTCTTCGGCAATATTGCATACTCGTACATTCAATAAACTGATGTCATTCTACTTGCATATTTTTATAATACAAATTCAAGTACTTTGGATCCTCAATAGGAGTTTTGTTGAGATCACTTCATCCTCTCATCGGCTTTTGAGTGAGGCTTCCTTGCTTTCGGAGGATTTCGATTTTTATGAGTTGTTAGTAGTAGTATTTTGAAGTGTCGTGGGTCTTGTCCTGATATTCATCTTTATACAATAGAGGCTTCATAGATAGACAGTTTTGGATGTCTTTCAGTTTCAGATGTTTTATTTAAAACTTATGTTTTATACTCAATATATTTATAGAGTTTTGAGATTCAGTAAAATGTTGTTAAATATTTGTTTCAGTTTGATGTTTGTGTATGCTTGAGTTAGTCTTTTGCTTGTAGTCAGCCGGGATAAGGGTTCTCTTGGAGACCAACAATGATTCTCGAGTGCCGGTCATGTCTAGGGTGTAAGCTCGGATCGTGATGGTTTGTCACAAATTTCTTCTCGGTTCTGATCTTCCGCTTAGTATACTTGATTGTCAATTGATTTGACAATCATATTTTTCTCTTATGTTCTAATGATCTACAGTAGGTTCCTGAATGACATCTTCTATGACTTTGTTTGGTCTTTGGTCCGTCCATTAATTTGTAATTATGATTTCGATCATAAAACATTCAAAATCAATAACTTAATTATATTTTTCATTGTTTGACCAGTTTAACATGAAAAATCTACAATTCTATAAAATAACTTAATATACACATAAGAATAATAAAAACATTAAGTAAAAGGCCTGAGGTGTTTTATAAATTCAAGGCACATTAATATCTTCACGACTTTTAGAATGTTGAATTGTGTCAATTAGTACAAGAAATTAAACGATTACAAAATCTGTACAAAAAAATTCGTGAATTTTTTTTAATCAAATAATATATCCAAAAATATGACAGAAACATATGTAAACCAACTGCATATATTAACAAATGATGCAATTTACTGAATTTATAAGGATATTGCATATTTTTGACGAGTTGAAAATATCACTTAAAATGAACTGTCAAGCCTGTTTTACTAGCAGTTTATTGTTCAATTATTCACCAAAGAGTTTTAGAAAATAAGAGAACAGAAAAACTTTGCACTAGCGCCTAAGAGTGGACATAAATATCAAAATATTAAAAAATTGAATCGAATTAAAACAATTCCGTTCTTTAGTTTTTCGATTTGATTTTAATGTTTTTTTTTCGATTCTTCGATTCAGTGAGTACATTATAAAGAATTAGTTAATCAATTGGACATTCAGGAGATAAAAACTCACTAATTTGAATTCTTTTTCTACTTCTTTCAAGGGCAGAATAGCTCCAATGAGTTTGAGTTTGATTTTGATTTTGATTTTTTTTTTTTGATTTTCTGGTTCAATTTTGGTGCACCGAAGAACTGAACTTTCTTTAACTTTTTTTTTTCAAAAAAACTTTTTAAAATATATCACTGATAAGTCTTCTTTTTATTTCTTCTCGTGTTGTTGTTCCTATTATTATTGTTAATATTATTATTATTGTTCTTGTTCAATTTTGGTGCATCGAAGAACTGAACTTTCATAAATTTTTTTTAAAAACTTCTTAAATATATCACTGATAAGTCTTCTTTTTATTTCTTCCCGTGTTGTTGTTGTTGTTATTATTATTATTATTATTATTATTTATTAATGTTGTTGTTGTTGTTGGTAGTGATTATATTTAAATGTTTTAATTTTTAGTATCTTATACTTTAATTTGGTCCTCATTTTATTTCTCTTTCACACTGAAAAGAACATTCTAAAATCATAAAAATAAATCGAATTGAAGTTGAAAACGTTGAATCAAACCGAACTAATTCAATTCGATGTTTGGTGCATACTTTTTAAAAATCAAAAATTAAAGAATCAAACGCTCAACTTACCATCGTCTGCCCTGTCCATTTAAATTTTATTAAAAATGAGTTTTAATCTGTCTTGTTCTACCCACTAAAGCCCTAATTTTCCCTTTTCTATTCCTAATAATTTCACTCCTCGCCTCATCTAGAAAGTATATTCGTTCAGGACAAGTTTGAACATTTAAGTATCATGCTGAGAAATTTAAATTTCCAAGAGGATCACATTGGAGACAATTTTGAACACTCAACGAACCATATTATTGACATTAATTTTCAGAGGAGCCAAAAGTTAAATATTATTATATTTAATAATAAATAAAACAAAAGGTGAAAACAATAGAGCACCCGATTCTGAACAGGCTATCAAGAAAAGGACAAAATAATTGAATAATATATAACAATACTCATTCCGATCCTATTTAGTTGTCATTATTTTAGATTTTACTTTCTTTGGGAAACTAGATAAATTTATTAATCTATCCTTATTTGTTGTTCTCTTTTATTTAAGTCAAAATTTTAACATGCATTAATTTTATGAAATGACAATATTAAGTAAATTCTATTTTAATAAAGACGACATGTAAATAAGAACGGAGAGATATTATTTTATTAATAGACATACTAGGAGAATGAGTCTATTATTATATATATTTAGAAGACTCTCAATGAAGTAATATTAGAGAGGTACTACTAGAGTACTATAATATATCTCCAAAGACAATTCTCAATTATGCCGTTTCTATCAGTCTTCAATTTCCCGCAAAAAACTGATCCATTGACATGAAGCTGAAGATCTCAGACTAAGTTTACCCAACAACGACAAGGTTTCTGCTTTCATCTTTGTCTGAGATCTTTACAGGTTCTCAATTCTTCCGATTTTCCATCTTAATGAGGATGTTTTAAATTATATATACAAATTATATATACAGATGCTAATTCAGCTCTTCATTACTGAATCCTTCAATTAGATCTTTCTTGTTGATTTAGTTCTTTGATGTTTTTAGCACTTTTTTGATTGCTTAATCCCTTTTTGTGCACCTATTTGCTAGTTCTAGGGTTTTGCGTTGGACAATTGATAATTGTGTTGTTGACTTTTCTCTAAATACAAGAATTTGTACACCTCTTTGGTACTTTTTGTTTGTTGTGGGAAGAAATTCTTATGTATATGCTAAGGAGGAGTTGTTAAATGAGGATCACTTTCGAGTTGAGCATTCCATTGGTAAAGTTTGGTATCTGCTCAGTGGAACCATTAATTGCCACAGTGGTTAGGTGGACAATTCAACCGTCAAAACATTTTAAATTGGTCCCAAGGGGAAAAAAGCTAAGCTTTACTCCCGTACTAAATGGGTTCAGCATATGAATACTCAATATCCATTCTGCAGATTATGTGAACGTGTTTCATTCCAATGCTTAATTATTACTCTTTTGGGTGACATAGGCGGGGGAGAGTTGCCAAGATTCATGTGAGGATGAACTATAGGCTTTTGACAACTCTGATACTGAGTCTGCTGTCAGCCTGTCGCTCATTTGTTGATACATGACAATGTTTCTTCTTCTTTCTGTTGTTTTATTGAGGAAATAATCTTTTGGATTGCTTTGATTTTGATGCAGATTTCTGCTTTGAGTTCCACTACCAATCAGAATTAGGTGAACTTCTTTGCAATATACTAAGTTGCAGCCATCATTTTTGAGGGCAAATGATCATGCTTACTTGTTCTAATGAAAGTCTTGGATTCTGTTAGCTCTGAGAAAGATAAATATAATTGCCATGGGCGTAAGCTACTTGTCAGTTTCAGCATTCTGCACTGTTCTGAGCTATGTCGGACTCCAGTGTTGGATGGGAATGTCGGTTGAGAAACTAAAATCAGATGGGCTCATTGGGGAGAGCATTATCAACTTTGGGAATGAAAGCCGTGCACTTGAGAACCTTTTAGGTTCACATACAACAATTGCTCTGGGAGCCAATTTTGCAGTCAACATATTTATACTGCTAGTTTTGTTTCTTAAGGTACTTACTCTTTGCACGTTGAGATGAATAGTTATGACTGATATTGTTACCATGGGCTGGGAAATTTCAAGCGATTATTAAGTTCTTTCTTGTAAAGCTATAGGTAAATCAGCAAATAATGCTTGTTCTAATATAATGATTAATGCAGTTGGTCGGGTATTCAGTATCTTCGATATACCTGTGGATAATTCTTTATTGTTGTTTTTCCATCCACAAGGGCGATTCTTTTCTCATGATGGACATGGTTATGGTATGAGATTGACCATATTAGATTTATTCTAGCTTATAATTTAGTTTTAGATAACACCTTTTTTAAAAAGAGGGAATCATACTTGAATACATTTAAACATATAAGTAATCCTAGCCAAATAAATTTCAATCATCCTGACATAACCTTGCAATCCTTACTCCTTAAATGTGACCATGCCACTTATCCCCCCTTTTTTTCTAATAACAAAAAGGTGAAGTGATAGGGTCACTGTAACGACTGCAAGGTGGTGCCAGAATAAACCCTAACCATCTTATACAAACTAGTAGCTCTGGAGGTGAAGTGAAAGAGTCGAGAATGGTAGTTGCCTAGTTGATACTAAAAAACTCAAACCAAATAGTATTTAAGCCTTGAGGACAAGCTTTTGAAGGAGGGAGAACGAGACCTAGATGTTTCACAAATACTTTGTGGTAGGAAATGATAAGTTGCATTGAGAAAGTAGCAAATGAAGTTTTAGGTGTGTCTAAAATTTCTAAGGGCTTGTTTGGTTCACTGATAAGTTGATGCAAAGATGTTAATACAATGATTGAGATTTATAATTCACGGATTATTTATTGCATTTTTGTAGATGTTAGGATCGTTGTATAAAAATGAGCACTACAATGTATGATTTAAAGCACATGTGTGATTTTAAATTGCTTAAACTTTTGTTTCCAATTATAACCTTGGAGCTTTCCATTAGGTGTAAAGAAGTGCTTTGGAAGGAGGGTATTTTTTTCATTTGGTTTGTTTTTATCTAAGTATAGCTAATCATTGTATAGTTATACCACATTGACTTGATATAAAATAATACAATAATTATTATCTAAAATATTATACATTTTAAATATGCTGAATTTGAAATGGTAATCAAATGAAGTATAAAACAGTACAATTTTATACATGGATTATACTTGTGGGCAAACATATCATGAGACCTCAACCACAACAATCACGACGGTGCCGGTGGAGTAAGGAGGTGCCAAGTTTTGTTAAAACAAAAAGAGAGTAGTGTAAGGAGTTATCAAAAACAGAAGATGGAGAAGTTTTTGAAAGGTATAAGAGAATAAATAGAGAATTGAAGAAGGCGATTAGTGAAGCTCGAGGTAAAGCCTTAAATAGATAACTTTAGAAAGTAAGTGATGTGACAAGATTCCTACTAAGCACCTAGGGGTCTAGCATAGTGGTCAATGAAATGAAAAGAAACCATGAGGTCTCATGTTCATATCTCAGTGGAGACAAAAGTACTAGGTGATTTCATCCAATCTGTGTAAGCCTTTGTAGAAAGAGTTACCTTGTACCTGTTGGTGGTAGGATAAGGATACATCAATTATTCTGTGGAATCAATCGAGGCAAGCACAAGAAGGCTTACCACTGTTGTTAAAAACTAGATGATTCCTAGTCTAATTGGGAGTGTTTACAACATTGTGGCCAAAGTACTATCACAAAGGCTCAAGGGTGTAATGGGCAAACTTGTTTTCAATCATCAAAATGCTTTCATTAAGGACAGATAGATCACAAATGTTGCTCTAATTGCCAATGAAGTTCTGGATTAGAGAATAAAAAATAAGGAACCCCGCATTCTATGCAAACTAGACATAGAAAAAGCTTTTGATCGACTCAATTGGTCACATCTCTTTTCCATTATAAGGCAAATGAGTTTTGGAGAAAGGTGGTTTAAATCGACTCAATTGGTCACATCTCTCACCACATAAGGGACTCAAGCAAGTGGATCCTCTCTCTCCTTTTCTTTTTATCCTGGCAATGGAGGGCCTTAGTAATATGTCCGATAAGGCGAAGCAACTGCGATGGCTGGATGGTTTTAATGTTGGCATAAGGAACACTATTAATGTTTAACACTTACTATATGTTGCTGACACCCTTGTATTTTGTGGAGCACATAGATCTCAAGTTCTTTACCTAAATCTAACCCTACTCATCTTTGAATCACTTTTAGGCCTTTATACAAATATGTTAAAAAGTGTTATATACCCTGTTAATGAGGTTTTAGAGCACCCAAGGATGTAGCCTAGTGGTCAATGAAGTGGTCAGGGTTCAAAACTCAGCGGAGACAAAGAACACTAGGTGATTCTTTCTATTTGTCCTATCCTTGGTGGACTGAGTTATTTGGTACCTGTTGCTGGTGGAGGTGGCATGTATTCCGTGGAACTAATTGAGGTGCGCGAAAGCTGGTCCAGACACCACGATCATCAAAAAAGAAGAGAGATTTTAGACCTAGAAGAACTTGCAAGAATTGTGGGTTTTACCACTGGCTCCCTTCCAACCACTTATCTTGGATTACTCCTAGGTGCCACATTTGGATCTACATCTATATGGGATGGGGTGATTGAGAAGTTTGAGAGAAGGTTGGCATCATGGCAAATGCAATATACATCAATGGGTGGGCGATTGACACTAATTAACAACGTGTTAGACAAAATTCCAACTTACTACATGACACTATTTCCCATACCTAGCACTGAAGCAATTTGATAGGATCAGGAGGAATTTCCTATGAGAGGGTAACAACAAGGATCGTAAGTTTCACTTGGTAAAGTGGATTAAAGTGGTGCTGCCAAAACAATTTGGAGGATTGGGCATAAAAGATTTGGCTCTTCACAACAAATGATTACTCAAAGGAGGATAGTTTTCACAA
Organism: Solanum pinnatisectum; assembly: GCA_035578085.1. NCBI lineage: Eukaryota > Viridiplantae > Streptophyta > Magnoliopsida > Solanales > Solanaceae > Solanum > Solanum pinnatisectum. Next base: position 29,746,972 of record CM069081.1, read on the forward strand.
TAAAATCGCTTATAGACATTTTGATAGGCCAGCTGAAATGTTGTTACCATGGCCTTGGAACATGATATGGAAAATTAATGTTCCTCACAAGGTGGCTTGTTTCACCTGGTTGGTAGCTAGGGAAGCAGTACTAACTCAGGACAATCTAATGAAAAGGGGAAGACAGTTGTGCTCCAGGTGTTTTTTTTTTGTGAAATAGAAACAGAGACAACAAACCATCTCTTCCTCCATTGCAGAGTGACAGAGAAATTGTGGCAGGTCTTTTTGAATTTGAGGGGAATCAGGTGGAAAATGCCAAGACACACCTCAGATTTTCTAGCATGCTGGAATAGAGAAGGGAATACATCAGGTCACAAGGAGAGATGGAAGATTGTCCCTGCTTGCATCTGGTGGACAATTTGGAAGGAAAGGAACCAGAGATGCTTCGAAAACAAGAGCATCCCTTTAGAGTTTGAAGTTGAACTGTCTTATAACCCTTTATTTTTGGTGTAACCATGTCCTCCCCAAAGAGGTGGAGGCTATTACTCACTTTTAAGATAGTTTAGGAAGGGTATAAATGATAGATATTTTGGTTTTGCTTACTGTATACTCCTGATGTAATTACTACTGAAATACACCATTGGTGTATTGTTGTCTATAAAATGTTAACTTTCTCCAAAAAAAAAAAAAAACAAATTATTACTCATGATATGGTTATGGAGGTACACTCAAGTGGATCAAACTCTATGGAAGGAAGTAATCAAGGCAAAACATGGAGTCCAAAATCATTGGTGCTCCAAGCTGTCCAGACTCCAGATCCCCTCATGGTGTAGGCCTATGGAAGAATATATGCAAGATTAAAGACGAGTTCTTTCAAATCACTAAGTTGGCAGCAGGTAATGGTATACATATTAGGTTTTGGAAGGATAGGTGGCTGGACAATATCATTCTGATGGAGGAATTCCCAAGTCTATATCAAATAGCACGTGATTGTAATTCTTCCTTGCACAGCATAGGGCAGACAACACCTTGAATGTACTTTTCAAAAGAAACCTACAAGATTGGGAAATCGAAGAACTGGTCAACTTGTTTTTTTAGGCTAGAAGGCCAGGTGATAAATGTCAGGAAGCAGACAAGTTATGGTGGGGCAGTGACAAGGATGGTAAATACTCAGTCAACGCAGATTATGCAAATTCATATGCTCCTAATGAATTACTTGATAACTGGTCATGGAAGTTGATATGGAATGACTAAGCTCCCAACAGAGATCATATGCTTCATTTGGACATCTCTCATGAAGTTTGCCTCACTCAAGACAACCTTAAGAAAAGGAATTTTCAAATTGCCAATAGATATTACATGTGCCAATAGAACCTTGAGTCCAACAACCATCTATTTTTACATTGTACACTCACTGCTTACTTAGAGTATGTTTTTGTATATATTTGGTATTAATTGGGTAATGCCACATAGTACCAAAGAGGCCTTTGAAGGCTGGTGTAATTGGAGAGTTGGTAAGGCCAACTCCAAATCACTCCCTTATGGCGAAAGTATCTTTTGTATCTATATAGTTGGCAGTCTTTCACCCATAGATTCACTTGAGAACTTTTTGAACTTTGTTAGCTCCCTGGTACTAGCTTAGTCTTTTTTGTGATTGAGCTAACAAAGTTTAGTTATTTTCCCTACTTTTGTACTATTCTGCATCTTCTTGATGCCAACAATGAAATTTCTTATTACTTCATAAAAAAAACTAAATTTGGGAGGAGATAGTGTGATCAAACAGAAATGAAATTCCTACTTCAATCAATTCTCAACAAAAATCACGAGGATAATTTTTTTGATTTTCATACTTATGTGGAGAAACCTTAGTAACACTTCATAGAATTAAGTGCTTATCTACCCTTTGGGGTGGCCCAGTGGTTTGGGCTTGGGACTTCCATGTTGGAGGTCTCAAGTTCGAAACCCCTTGCCAGCGAAAGCAAGGGGTTTGCCTTCTGGGTCGAGCTCGTCGCACCGGGCTTGCCTAGTGCGGGTTACCTCTCCTATGTGGTTTGCGAGCTATTGCATAGGAGCGGGGGTTTTACCCTGTGCACACCCAAAGGGTAGCGCCTGCGGGTTTCCCTTGTCATAAAATAAAATAAAATTAAGTGCTTATCTTGGGAGTGTGGGAAACTAAACATCAATCAAACAAGTAGATTTATTTCAAAGGAAACTCTGTCCTATTGAATTTATCTTTGGATTCCATCTGAAGCCTGAACTGCCACTACCACTTCTTTCAGCAAAATCGAAGTCCTTAGTACAATCAATTTCAGTATGCCGATTTTATTTGAAGAGACCTGATCATCCAATTCGTTCCATCAGATAGGAACGATTCTGTAGTCAAAGCAACTTTATCACTTTAGACTTGACTTTTTCTTTAGCCTCTCGGCTTTGAGAAGCCGTGGCCCAACAATGCTTTCTGAAGCTTGTAATCTGTTCGACATAAGAACCAATCTCAAGCTGGATAATCCAATGCCCTCTTACCAACTTGCTCCCGGTGACAATAAACACTATCTCATTTGGGTTGGAAACAATATAATTGTCCATAGTATGGACACACAAGGTCAAAACATGTGTGTCAGGCTTTCCAGTCAAGTATAGTTGATAATCCTATTTTCAAATATGTATTTGAATAGAATCTCCTTTGATCTTTATTTGTCTTTGGATTGGCTTTAAAGGATTCTCTCTTGTAGATTTGGCTTCTATTTAAGACTTCTTGGAATATAGAATCCAACTACCCTCCTGTCACGACCCAAGGTAGATCCTAGGTGTAACATGGTGTATAGGATCCCAAGAGGCCCCATACAAGCCACTTAACATACATAAACAAGATATAAGAAAATCGAAAGAGATAAAGAGAACATTTCAAATCACAGAGTGTTATAAAAGCAATGCGGAAGTCTACAAAGTCTCATTTGCCATCTAATACATCAAAGACAAATGAAATGAAACCGTCCTCGGATCCTAAGGACTCACCAAGTCTTCGAATGCTCTAAGTGTAGCTACTGGCCACGAGTGGAGGGAGAAAAGTCACCACGCCCAACATTAGGGAAAATGTAGGCAAGAGTATGCGTTAGTACAAATATGTATCAAGTATGATAGCCATGCATAAACATATAAAAGTCAAGTAAAAAGGGACCTTTTCATGATAAGCAAAGACCAACTAAAACATGTGATAAAAGAGTTAGAAAACATAAGTCGTAAAAACAAGGTCAATGCATGTCAACATCATTAAAACATTTGTGAGATGCTTCCTTAAGTAACCTTGACTCATTAGTGTGGGAGAATTACCTTTAACCGACATGTAAGACCATGTGAGCTATCAACACAGAATTCGGCGTCTACCCTACACCGAAAAGAGGTGTTCTCACTTGCCAAGGTAAGAACCATGAACTTCTAGCTTACGTGGATCCACTAGCTAAGGTCTTATCTAGACAAATCCTATGTTGGCACAGTTTATGGGACATGGGTAATCGCCACTTGTCCATTCGGTGCTAAGTATAATTCCCACGGAATATTCATTATTCTAAACTTTCCTTTACATTCATAAGACATGGGTAATCGCCTCTAGTCTTTGCATCAGAGGTCATGGGTGCTTGCCTTATCATTAGAATAGCTCCTTAACTTTGATTCATTTTAGGTGAGCAGACCTTTCAACCTTAGAATCCTTTATGTGAGAAACCTTTCACATTCATGTCTTCATGTGTATATGAGGAATCCTTTCACAACACAACAACAACATCAACATTGATACTTCACTCTCAAAGCATCCTTACAACATTTACATCAACTTCATAATAACATGCATGATTTCATAAACTCATCATTCATAGTTCAAAATCCACATTATATCATCATAACTTGGAAAACATGGGTATGCATGGGTTTGTGGGGAATCATCTTAAAACATGGAATTTACTCAATTCATGCATAAATGATCATAATTCAATCAAATAAATCAATATAAAAAGGAGCCCATAACATAAAAGAAAACCCTAACTCAATTGGGGATTTTTAACTTTATAAATTGGAGAATTTAGGAACTCCATGGAGGAAAGGGCTCCATGGGTGAAAACTATCATACCTTAATGCCAAAAGCTTGACTTTAATGGAGGAATTGGATACTTGACTTGAAAACCCTAGCCGCCTTCAACTTCTAGAGAGAGAAATATTTGGAGAGAAAGACTTGTTCTTCGTTTTAGGAATTGACAGAATGATTTCAATTGGGGAAATTTGGGGGTAAAAACACTTATATATGCTTCAGGTGAAGGGTAAAACGACATAATATTAGGCTAGAATAATTAGGAAAAGACCCAAAAGCGCTCATAAAAATAACTGCCGATTCCCATCGACGGCACAACCTACGGACCGTTGGTCAGACTGGTTGGCCATCGATCGAGTTCAGAGACTATGGTCTTTGGTCCTTGACTGACGGGACCCACCTACGGATCGTGGGTCTCAACTTTTGATCCTGAATTTTTTCTAAGTATGGGACTCACCTATGAGACCTACCTATGACTCATGCATTGGACGACGGACCATTCTGGCGAACCGTTAAAAAATACTAAAACCTGACAATTTTGGAAAACTGGACTGGCCTACCTACGGTCCGTTGGTCAGACCACTGACTGTCGGTACTGGCACCATGTTCTGAAGAAATTTTCACCCTTTTTGAATCCGAGGTGTTACACCTCCAGCCTTGGTTTTTGAGGATTCCATTTCGATCTAAACCCAAAAACCCACATCTTATGTACAAAATTACTTTTTTTTAGCCGTCATGAATTCTGGTCGGGCATTCATGAGGTATTTAATAACTCTGCTTCTGTGTGTTGCTGGCGCACCTCTCCTAACTATTGCCCATTTATCCTAGAATAATCTTTTAGGACTCACGGGGCATACCAATAAAAAGAAAAGCATAATTGGATTTGAATCGATGACTTAAGCCTCTTTCTTAAGGGCCTTTAAAGACCGGCCATTATCGAACGAGGGACTTCGCTTCACTGTCCTTCAAGAAAGCAAGTTCGCACAGTAAATTCTCATCCCATAGGCACATCTTGACTATGAAAAAAAGAGAGATAGGTCACGCGCACTAAAGGATGCAAAAATGGTTGAGTTAGAGAAACATGTGATCAATCTGGTCTGGGAGACTTATTTAAGTTATTTGTTATGTTACCAGATGCTGGGGAACAACTGGTGAAGTTTGACTCTATAATGGGAGCTTTTATTTTCTTCCTCTTGCTTTGCGCATGTTTCTTCTGTCCTTTATGAGCCTTTATGTTGGAGCTATAATGGGAGCTTTTATTTTCTTCCTCTTGCTTTGCGCATGTTTCTTCTGTCCTTTATGAGCCTTTATGTTGGAGCTCCTGTGCTTTCCTAGCTCCTTTGTGAAGGGGCCAAGCTCATGTCAGTGTGAGTTAGCTGAACTTTTCCACTAATTGGCTTAACTGTGCTTTTGGCTCCAGAGGATCGAACCTAGTATGAGTTTGTTTGCTTTTGTTTATTCTTCTCTCCTCTTCAGACTAGGCTATATTCTCTTCTTGGGCCCACTATAGCATATTTGGGTTATTCGTGCAAAAGCCCACAAGTTTTGGCTCCCATTTTTCTGTCTGTTTTCTTTTTGGCCATTTTACTCTAAATTCAGTTCTTTAATTTGAGAAGAATCCATGCCTCTCCAATTTGAAACTAAATTTGGCAGTTCACGTATCCACATGTTTCATACAGACTCTTTCAACCATTGCTCCTCTCAGCATATTCACCTCATCTTCCTCCTTCCTTTGTAAGTTTGATAGAATATCATAGTGAAGTGAGTTGACTATGAGTGGAAGGATGATTATTTCATCCACCACGAACAAAATCTAGCTAACATCTTCTTAGATCCAGTAATCGTTGCCTCATCAATCTCGACCATACCCCTAACTTATTGTCAACATCTCTACATTGTGGGTGGAATACCAAAGATATAAAGTGAACCTACTAGTCTTGCCCATAGCTTCTCTTCTTCAAATCCTTTCCTACTGCACCCCTTACTGACTTTTTCAGTTTACCATAAGTCTGCTCTTTCATTCTACTATCTAACCTTTCTCTACTCAGTTCGTCGTTTGTGGGAATTTGATTGAAAGTAGCTTCCTTCTAGCTTCTATCCTTCTCTGAGGGCATGTGCCGTTGATCCATCTATAGCAGACTCAAAGCAACAGTCCTCTGTGAACCTCTCGATGTTCCTGCTAACAATGTCTAAACCATTGGGCTCTATTGTCTGCTTCATAGGCCCAATGTCCCTTGTTATTCTCATAATATAGAGGCTTTATCTCCATGTTAGAATGTTTTCAACTCATGCGTATGTTCGAGCTTTCAGCATTGGGACATCACTAGAGACGTCTCCACAAATAACATTAGTTTAACCCTCTGAAAATAAGGATCCACATACCGGGTCAGAGTGTATGTAAGAATAGATAACTGATTTAGGCTTGCACCAAAACATTTACTGTTTTCTGTGTATTTCTTTTCAATATTGGGTGGATAAGCTGTGGTTCTAGGATTCTATTATTTATTCTTTGAGATGTAATTTGGACTCCTTTTATTGTAATCCAGATAGGAAGTATGTGGTTATAGTTTTGGGAAAGAATACATGTACCTCTTAGTCTCATCTTAAATTGATCTAGTTGATTTTCTACAGGGATTATGAGAAAATATTTGAATGATCATTGTATAATGTATTTGCATTTGGTCAAAATATATTAACATACCGGTGAGAAGATGTGAAAAGGGTGTAAAGATATCACATCAAGTTGAAAATAGTATAATGTTATCATATATTAAGAATATGTTGACTTTGTGTTTGTAGAAAAATAATTTTCAGGGGCGGATGAATGAGAAATTAGGTAAAAAGGATGGGGAGGTGGGATATTTTCTTGATAACCTCCGAAAGGACGTCCTTTCAGCCTTATTGAATGTCTAACAAACTCTTTAATTTCTTCTTTTGGTTTCTTGGACATTTCTTCATGTAATCTAGAATGTCTGTGTGAATGTTTAAAATAGGACTTCTTAATGCTTCTAATGAAAGTTCATGGGAAATTAGGTACTCTTTTTGCACCTGAATCCTTTTCGAATATTATAGAGTACCTTTTACAACACAAGTTCTTTTCACAACTTTCTGCAGACTATATTCTTTGGAGATTTGCACTCGTCAGAAATCCGAAAGCTGGCTGAGCGCCTTATCAATTATGTTATTTCCAAGGTAAACATCTCAGTTACATGAATTAGGTGGTATCTAGAACCTTGATTATCTTTTTTCTTCTTTTCTTTCCTCTATTGTTATAATTCAAACTCTATACTTTGTGACCGATGTTAAGGAAAATTATGCAACATATAGTGTTGGCACTTGGCATTGTTTCCATTTGATTTTACTTGTTAAGATCTTTTGGCCACGTTAAATTGTTATATTGCTTGACATTGAATGGATGACTAAGTAAGCTGATGTGTGATGGTTACATTTTCCCCTTCTTGGAGCAATGCGGAGCCAAGTGAGTATGAGTACTCAGTGGAAAGAAACTAAAAAAATGGAAAGTGAGAGGAGTGAGGGCCCCTCATTTAGAATTAGTTCATTGACAGTTTCTGGACAACTTGGTGAAAGACGTGAGCTTCAGCCTTGTTCAGAGTATTAGCACCTCTCAATTCTTGCTTTGCAAAACCTCCATAGTTGATCCACAGGGTTCTTCTTGTCGATGAATTGGACAAAATATAGTGTATACATTTTTGTAGGTCCATGATCTATAAGACTAAGGAAGGGAGAACCTGCATGAAGATAGGGAACTTATTTTGTTGGGCTTGGACTTGCTATATATGATGAATTTTAATACCATGGGGTCTTCTAAGTTTAGTAGTTGAAGATCTCAATTGTTTCTGATGATTTTAACATTCTCTCATATGTTTTTCATTTTATATTGGAAACTTTTCCTTTGTTAGAATAATCATTCTACAAAGTCCACATCTGGTTCCAATATGAGATGCCTACATGAATGTTCAGAAACGTTACAGGGTAACCACATATCACTGCTGTCTGATTGCGAAATTTGAAATGCCAACAACATGATATCGAACGAATAAATTTCCCAAGTTCAAGAATTTGATATCTCTTGCGCATGCCTTAATCCTTAACCTTTGGTGGATTCGGAAGTTCACTTGAAAGTTGAAATATATAGTGTATCTTTCTCTCCAGGCAAAATGCAAGAATGGGAATAAATGGGTCTGAATCCAAACAGGTGGTAGCATTTACGTTATTTACATACCTTAAATGCCCGCATCTTCTGATCGTATTATTTCTTGATTTCTCCCCGTCTGTCATGTTTTCTGCATTCATTATCCCATCACTACCATACAGTCCCAAAACATCCTTTTCCTTAATCCCTATCTTTCTTGCTATCTACAGACCTAACATAGTTTCAATAAGAATAGTTACTGGAGCATAGGGACATATGGATATGGATGTGTCAATGCTATATCTGGTTTTTGGTTGAAATTTGAATTGTTTCAAACTGTTGGTTTGATCAGATTGGATATGTCTTGTCATCGTGATCTTTCACTGAGAAGCGATTGCAGTAGTTCTGAATCACTTCCACAATGATCTAGAGCATTTCAAACTCTGCTTGAGACTCATAGCTCCATGTGTATCATTTGCTAAATTTGAAGTCCACATTCATGTTGTCCTCTATGCATGTAAACTTACACTTGTATGGTCAATGAAGTCATTCTCACATTCATGTTTCTCTTTAGTGGTTATATTGGAAGTGTTTTAGTATACTGTCCACTGATAACTACTTCCAGGGAACTTTTCTTCCGTTGGTTGTTCCACCTACGCTGTATCAAGCAGGCCTGTGGTCAATGTGGCTAGCTGTTCTTTGCTTTTTAAAGGTATCCACTGTTGTGTATTCTAAGCTATTGATATTGGGATTTTGAGTGTCTAACCTTGGATAAAATCTACATATATACAGATGTTTCAAGCTTTAGCTAGGGATCGACTTGAACGATTGAATGCCTCTCCTTCAGCTACTCCCTGGTCATATTTCCTGGTGTATTCTGCCTTATTGCTGGTTCTCTCAGCCAACTTACTCTGGTACTTCCTAGACCTAAGTCTGTTTGTTGTGCATTACATTATGCAGAGGTCATTCTTATTTGAAGATTGTATTTAGTTTTAAGGATGTAGAAGGTATTGTACGTGTGTTGTCTTTTGTATTTTCAAATATTGCTGTTTTAGCAGCAATTGTGTCTCCATAGATACAAGTTTGAAGCTTTAATCCCTAATACCCTTCTATGCTTTGGGCAAATTTCACATGGGAGGTCTCTAGAATTAACACGGCCTATGCATGTCATATTACTCACTATAACAGCAGCATAAAATCGAGTTCACCAACTCATATTACTCACTATAACAGCAGCATAAAATCGAGTTCACCAACACCCAAAACTGATGGGACGGATATAAGAAGATGTGCGTGGAATTTCATGATAGCGAGGACCTCATGTCTGAAAGATAGAACAGAAATACTTATCAGAACAGGGGGACAGATAGGAAAAGTGTTTCTTCTATAAAACTACCTAGAAATATGGAAGTTCAGATATTACGTCCTAGACCAAAAATTAATGGACACATCAGTCCAGATATAAGAAAAAGGACCTAACTTTGACCTTATTTGGATGAAAGTAGCAATTACAAAAACAGTGAGAAAGGAACTGAATCCAAAGAGACTTAATTTGCTCCTTAATAAAGAAAATTTACCATTCACTTCATTCATGCAAGTACTCTGCAATGTATATTTTGCTAAACAAAGGGAGTAACCACAAAAGGGAAAATCAGTGATCTGTTTAGGAGTTTTTGGTCATTAAAGGCTTCCTTTCACATCTTCTGATTATACCTTTCTTGGCCTTTCGGCTAAGATCAAGTGTAGTATATGTTCACATCTTCTGATTTTCCACCCATTAAAGTCTAAACAATAACCATTTATCATTTAAATTCACTTACCTAGTTATATAAACACATGCTTTGCCTCTTCTTCTTAGATTTTAAGAATTCAATTATTCTCCTGCTGTTTTCATCATAGTTTGTCTTTTTTCCATCACTTTCTGGCCATTTTAGCCATTGAGTAGTGTCCAGCAGCAACAAACCGAAAAAAGTATTTTTACAAATAATATTTAAGAAAATATTAAATAAACTGATTATTGGTATTAGTCGAGGTGCGCACAAGCTAGCTCGAACACCATGGTATATCACAAAAAAAGAAGAAGAAACCTTGCTTCATCGCTTTAAGCAATGAATGGCTCACTTTTCACAACATTGGTTTAACTTAAGCTACCTGGTTGGGATAATAGTGAATTTGTCCTTGGGTGTTCTATTCCAGCCTTTTGTGATATTAATGTTCATTGAGGGGGTCAAAAATAATATTCTCCGAATGGAGCGAGTTGGATTACAAGGTTTATCTCGTTACTGTGGCCGACTGCTGTCAGCTTTGGTGTAGCTGTAGTATCCGCCCCAGATTCATTCAAGCAAAACATGGTTCTTTTATTCGAGAATATGGAGGAATATTCTTAGTTCTTACTTGATTCAGTCGTGCAGCTCCTTCTACAACCTCTTGTAATGTTCTCAAATAATCAGACTCAATCAACTCAATAAAACAGTGCCAGCCAAAATGGAATTAACAATTCCCATCAACAGACTTAATGAGTATTCAGCTAAAACAATCCAACAATGATTCAAATTAGAATGAAAACTAATGGACAGTAACTAAAATAGGAATCATCTCCAGACTTGCTAAGTCCTTCAATACTCTCGCACCAAGAGAATCACATTGGCATACCTGAAAAAGATTAAACTCAATTTCAGGACCTCAATTAGGAAACATCCATTGTGATTCAATTACAAGAAGACCTGAAATGAGAAAAAGGAAGAAGATAGATGGGCAGAGGAAGAAGGATTTAAGAGAGAAAACGGCAGAGAGCACGAGAGAGATGATCATACCAGTTTCATCCTTCCAACATTGAAAGGATTTGCTTATATATGTTGCCATGACAACCGTCCCTCCTCTTTAATATGAGTCGTCAATTTCCAGTAACAACAACAACATACTAGTGTAGTCCCACACAGTGAGGTCTGGCGAGGGTAGAGTGTATAGAGTGTATGTAGACCTTACCTCTACTTCAGAGGTGAGGAAGGAAGAAAGGCTGTTTCCGATTGACCCCCGGCTCAAGGCAAAAACAATCTAGAAAAGACATAATGAAAGTACAATAGACAATAGATAGTAACAAAACAACAAATAGGAACATAATAGTACTATATCAAAATAATACTACAAACAAACTACACGAAATAATAGATAGTCATAGAAATCGAAGAGCAAGAAAGTACAAGAGTAGTTGTACGACTTCTGGTAAGGGCAACAAGGCAAACCACTCCAACCTACTAGTATGGACACAGTCCTACCTACTAACCTTTTACCCTAATTCGTGGCCTTCATTCCTTCCTCTCTAAGGTCTAGTCTAATCACCTCTTCCCAGTGCTTCTTTGGTCTACCTCTTCTGAATCCATCCATAACCAAGTTCTCACACCTCCACACTGGGGCATCCGTTCATCTCCTCATCACATGCCCAAACCAAACCATCTCAACCTTCGCTTCCCGTTTAAATAACCTCGCATTACTTTTCTCAAAAAAAAAAAAAAAATGCTCGCATTACCGTTAATCCTGTCCCTAATGACTCACCCACATGCCTTGTTTAGCTAGCAAATGCTTAGTCATTTCATTCTACCCTCCTTCAAAACATTCTTGCCCTCAAGGATGTTGTTGAAGGCTTGGAGCTGAGCTATGGATTCAGGGAACTGGGCTTAATGAAGGACCAATCCTCCCTTGTGGCCTCTTCAGGTGCATGGTTCTCCCACTGTATTAAAACCTTAACTAGTGCATTGTTCTCCTTGACCATGCGCCTTTGTAATATGACGATGAGCTTAACTAACATCTGGCCATCATCTCCCAGCAAGGGTAGCTGCTGCTGTGGGGTGACATTTGGTCCAATCCTCTTCTTGAGCAGTGAGACATGGAACAGAAGATGCATTATAGCTACACTAGGTAGCAGTGTTATCAAAGGCGAAAAACGCAAAAAGCTCTAAGGTCCGTTGGGGGCTTTAAGCGCAAATAAAGAGTGGGCTTTAATGAAAAAAGGTGCAAAGGGAGAAAAAAATACAAATATATATGTTTTTGTCGAAGACTAATAATTATAAACATGAATGACAAATATATGACCGAAGAAATTGAATTTTTTTTTATGATAAAGTGAAATATCAATTGTTTAGTGTTACCTAGCGCTCAACACGTTTTGAGCCCCGCTTCAGGGCTTAAGCACGCTTAAAGTGTTCCTTTGACAACACTGCTAGGTAGTTTGAGCTTGTAACTAACAGTTCCTATTTTTGTTCCACCAGATAAGGACCGTAGTAATCAGTGAGAGAGGCTTTTGTGTGTTGGAGCACTTGGAAAGTAGGGAAGTCCATAAAAGAGATCTGGTCATTGGTATGAGATCCTACTTATTCCATCAAAAGAAGTAGTTGTTTTGAGTATACACCTTAACTGCGGAAATTGTGATAATAGGTCATTTGTATAAACATGAAACTATCATGGCAAATATAAGATATCTGAGAAGCTTATCATAAAAGATAAACAGAGGACAACTTGGAGAACATCTAGTCACTCTGAACGAGCTATGCGAAGTATTCTATACAGACAAAGAATATTAAATCACTATCAGCATCGCGTTAAAAAGAAAGAAAAATCAAAAGAAGATGATGACATGGAATTCAAAATTATTTTGTAAAAATAAGACGCATTTAAAAGAAGATTTTAAATCAAGAATTCATCCTTGACGTAAAGAAGACGTCGAAGAGACTCACTATTAAAAGAAGAAACCACATCTCAGAATCTAATTTTTAGTATGAAAGCTGAGAAGATGAAATATACATCAAGTGAAGAATTGCCTTACAAGTGTAAAACTGGAATCTTTTTTTTTGAAATAGGTAACTTTGTATTATATCACAAAACAGTACATGGGTTGTACTGAAACCATTATATACAGATGTCTCCTTTCCACTTGTTTCTGTCTATATTGAGTCTAAAACATCAATTACTGATAGAGTGTCATTGGAGTATACTTGATTACACCAAAAACATAACAATAAAATGCAGTTTAACTTGACTTTCTTGACATCATTCTCTATGCTCTCAAAACACCTAGAATTCCTTTCTTTCCAAATAGTCCACCATATACTAGCAGGGATAATTCTCCATCTGTTTCTGTCCTTTGCATTCACCCCTGCTGCCTCCCAACTCTTCAAAGCCTCTGAGACCTTCCTGGGCATGGTCCATGAGATGCCTTTGAGATTCAAAAAAATCCTCCAATAGTTGTTGGGTATACTTGCAGTGTAGGAACAGATTATTCACTGTCTCTAATGCCTCCCCACAAAGAAAGCAACTAGAGCATAAGGTTATCCCTCTTTTCTTCAAGTTATCTGGAGTCAGAGCAGCTTCTTTGGCCAATAACCATATGAAGCATGAGATTTTATGAGGTATTTTGCTTCTCCAAATTTGTTTCCATGGCCAACTGTATGTTTGTTGGTTTGTCTGATCCATCAACTTGTAGGCTGAGTTAACTTTGAATTCTCCTCTGCTATTTCCCTTCCACCACATAACATCTTCCCCTGTTTGTAGCCCATTAAAAGCTTCCAGTGTGTTGAGAAATTCTGCCACTCTTGCTATTTCCCAGTCATTGAATTGTCTTCTGAAATTGAAGCTCCACCCCTGATTTGTCCATAACTCTGCTATAGTATTGTGCTGTCCCAAAACAATATTGTATATGTCAGGGAAAAGAACTTCCAGGTTTCGCTTTTCATGCCACTCATCCTTCCAAAATCTTGTCTTGCTTCCATCTACAGCTTTGATCCTTGCATTACTCTTAACTTCATCCCACATGTCTCTTATTGATCTCCACAAACTCACTCCATACGGTGTAGTCACTTCTTTGGTCATCCACATATCTTCACCCTCATATTTTGCACTTATTACCCTCTTCCATAGCATCTGATTTTCATTGGCAAACTTCCACAACCATTTCATTCTGAGAGCTTTACTCTGTACCTTCAAGTTCTTTATCCCCATGCCCCCTACCTTCTTGTCAGTTATAACTACTTTCCACTTCACCAAATTGAAGCCTTTCCTCTCCTTGTTGCCATGCCATAGGAATTTTCTCCTGATACTGTCCAATCTCTTGATGACTCTTGCTGGTATTGGGAACAAGGTCATCATGTAAGTTGGCAAGGAATCTAAGACTGAATTGATGAGAGTCAGTCTACCTCCGAAGGACAGATATTGAGTTTTCCATCTGGCCATTCTTTTCACACTTCTCCAGCACACCATTCCATATATCAACAGAGTTGGAGTTTCCACCTAGAGGCATTCCCAAGTAAGTTGTTGGCAGAGTACCAATTTCCCCACTAAGGATTGCTGCTAGGCAGTTCATATTTGTGACGTCATTGACTGGATACACTAAGCTCTTCCTCCAGTTCATATGTAATCCAGACATCCCTTCAAATAGAATCAGTATAACCCTCAGATATTTCAGTTGTTGCTCCTCAGCATCACAAAAAATTAGGGTATCAGCTGCATACTGTAGGTGTATTACCTCCAAACTGTCACCACCCTCTCTTGCAACATCAAAGCCTTTCAACCAGGCTCTGTTGTTTGCTGTTTTGATCTTACTATTCAGCCCCTCCATAGTGATTAAAAACAAAAATGGTGACAAAGGGTCACCTTGCCTGAGACCTCTCTGTGTATTGAAAAATTCTGTAGGAGCTCCATTCATAAGCACGGAAAACTTAACAGTTGAGATACAATACTTTATCCATCTCAACCATTTCTGTCCGTAGGCCTCCATTGAGTTGTTTCAGTGTACAATTATTTTATAGAAATCAATGATTTCCCCTTCAATTTTGTGTGACTCTTGAGTGATTTCTCCCTGTACCATGAGCTGATCTATGTTATTATATCTTCTATATGCATTTGCTATTCTGTGAAAAAACTTGGTGTTCTTGTCCCCTTCTTTGAGCCACAATGCTCTTGATTTTTGTCTCCACAGACTTTCTTCCCTTTTGACCAGCCCCTCATACTCCAACATAATCCCTGCCTTCTTTGTTATCTCTTCCTCTGTGAGAATTCTATCTTCTCTATTTGCATCTATTGCTGCCATTTGTTCAAGTAGTTTTTTCCGCTGATTGCCCAAATTTCCAGCATCATATTTCCTCCATTCCTTTAGTTTAGTTCTAACAGCTTTGAGTTTGGATGCTAAAACATGGTCAGGTCTTCTAGTGAAGTTGAAAGAATCCCACCATCCTTTCACTTTGTCAACAAAACCTTCTGTTTCAAGCCACCAGTTTTCAAATTTGAAATAGTTCTTGTTTCTCTCCCAAGATCCCCCCAACAAGGCTAATGGAATGTGGTCTGAACTCAAATCTTTGGAGGGGTACTTGTTTCAAATGATTGAAGTTAGCATCCCATTCTTCTGAAATCAAGATCCTATCAATTCTGGATGCTACTTCATGTTGTTCCCCTTTGAACCAAGTGTAAGTAGCATCCTCTAGTTGCAAATCAATCAGCTTCATGTCTTCAATGAAATCTGAAAATTCTTCAATGCTTTTTGTTCTATTGTTACAGTTCTTTTTCTCAGAATTGAACCTTGATACATTGAAATGCCCACATAGAGCCCATGGTCCCTCTATCAGACCCCTCACTGCTCCTATTTCTTCCCAAACCAACCTCCTTTCCTTGTAGCAATTAGGAGCACATACTCCTGTTATATGACATGAATAATTTTGTAGTTGGGATACAAATTTACAAGAAATTGTATACATTCCTATTTCCAGAACCTCCCCTTCCACTTCTTCTCATCCCACATAAAGAGAATTCCCCCTCTTGTTCCACTTGCATCCAGAGATGCATGTCTAATCCATCTCCCTCCCCAAAGTTGTTGAACCATCTCTAAGATATCTCCTTCTATTTTTGTTTCTTGTAGACATATTACATCTGCACCCGACTCCTTAATCAAACTATTCACAACTCTCCTCTTTTCTCTATTGTTTAATCCCCTAACATTCCATAACACCAGTTTGAATTTCATCATTTAGAAGAGCTTGTGATTCTCCCCTTATTCCTACTACCAGAACTTTTGAATTTGACATCAAATGAAACAAGACTTTTCAATTCTTGTACCCCCTTGATCTTTGACTTTTTCCCTTCAACCTCTTGCTCCATTCTTCTTGCATGTCTGCAGCTATCAATCTGCAGGAGTAGTTCTGTGGCCTCCTCTTCATGCCCTTGAAAATCTACTCCGAAAATCTTCCCCAACTTTATTAAATTTTGTTTCACCCAAGTGGAAGTGTCTTTCTTTATTTCTTGAATTGTATGCTGTTGGTGAATTACTATTGGATCCACTTCTTCAATATCCCAATTAACGAGTTCATTATTTTGATTTTGAACTGTAACTGAATTATCTTCTCTTTCGCTTCTGCTACTTTCTCCATTTTCTGCCACTGGAAACTCCTCTTCTCCTCTTTCCGATAAAACTTTTTCCCCCTTTGATCTCTCTGTCTCCCTCATCACCATTGCTGCGTAAGAGTTTTCCTTCTCTGTTTCCATTGTTGCATGCAAAGCTTTCTGTAGAACCATGGCATCAATTAAGTTGTCTTCTCTGATTGCTTCTGGGTTGTTTCCTCCATGTATTTTATTAAAGATCAGTTGTCCAGCTCTATCTGGGCTTATACTTCTTTTCTGGGGCATAATACTCTTGGGCCTGGACAAGGGGCCCAAATCTGATCTTAAATTTACATGAGTCATGTGCAAGTCACATGTCTCATTAAAGCTTACCCCTCCAGCTTTAATTTTAGAAGATTCTTCTTATAGTTATCATTAAGGCTGTTAGAACTACCACAATTGTTTAACTCGCGAAGACGAAATCGGCAAAGAAATCATTTGTATCGGACCAAGAATTACAGACAGCGTGTAAAGTAATGGGTACCTACAACATGGAGAGTTACGCGTCGTAGTGGTGTACCAATTGCCACCCTAAGCCCATCAATGGTTGAATTTTCTACACTCTAGCCCCTGAGAGAATCCATTTCCCTCTCTGCTTCCCTTTCAGAACCTTCATTCCTTGGTTTGAGGCTTGGAATTGGTGGTGTCTTGCATCTTTGGGAATTTCCTTGGAGCCCTTTCTGCTCTTTTAGAGTTTGGAGTGTATATTCAAAAAATTTAGGTGTGTTTGAGTGAATGATCGAACTATAAGAGACCTAGGTCCATAAGGTCCCTTTTTTGATAGCTGAGAAATTATCGAGAACCATTGATACACGGTTCGAAACTTGGTGCGTAATGTGCCTGCTACTCTACCGTTCTCTTAAATACCAGGCTTTTATCTGTGGGCTGGGCTCAAACCCGTGACATGTGCCTAACCCACACACCGTTGTACTCTTACCACTAGACCAAAGCCTTGGAGGGTCCCATTTTAGAATCATAAGAGGTATTTATTTAAACAAAGTTGATGTGTTGTTCGACTCTGTAGACGGGAACCAGATTATCAGTTTCTTTTGGTGGATGACATCTCAAGTGCTTTACGCACATTATCTGGTCTTTTGAAGACTTCTCTAACTACGATCTTTTTGTGTCCTTGCAGGATGAGGGCGTGCCTGATTGTATATAAGACAATAAGTTCATCCCTATTTTTGTTATTGTTCTTTGAGCCTCTTAGCATAGCATTTGAGACGCTACAGGTACAGTACATTAGGAGGGTATATCTTCTATTTTTCTTTGATGCATGCTTTTGAATGTTTTTGACCTTTCCAAAAACATGTTAACGATTGCATTTTGTTTGCCAATCCTTCTCTACAGGCTATTCTTGTTCATGGATTTCAGCTGCTTGACATATTTATCCATGACTCAGCAAATGATATTTCAAATAGTAGAATATCCAAGCTCTTTGACATATCTGCCGCAGGTAAGTTTTATGCTGGTAAATTTTGCTTTAGGTGGTCTGGTTGATTGAGTAATGAGGTTATGGTGATTTATTGGAGATGCACTGTGGCTTACTGAAGTGGATTTTGTGATCAATGTTCTGCATTCAAGATTTTTGTTTGATTTATCGACCCTTCTTTGAAATATTCTCACGAGCGGTGTGATCTTTTCCTTAATGAGGTTGATGCTCTTCGTTTTTGTCTGCCGTTCTCTTTTCCATTAGTAGTGAGATATTCTGTTAAGATGTCCCACATCGGTAGAGGGATGGGAATTTGGTCTCCTTATATGGACTTGGACAAACCTCCCCTCACGAGCTAGCTTTTGGGTTGAGTTAGGTCTAGGTGCCATATCTTCACATGGTATCAGAGTCAGGCCCATCCCAATTGTTGTTCACCGATAATGGGCCCCCATTTAGAAGTGCTCACGCTCCAGTTGAGGTTTGAGGTCTGGGTGTGCGGGGGAGTGTTAAGATGTTCCTCATCGGTGGAGGGATGGGAATTTGGTCTCCTTATATGGAATTGGACAAACCTCCTGCTAGCTTTTGGGGTTGAGTTAGGCCCAAGTGCCATATCTTTACAATAACTTTACAAAGTTACTTTATTTAAGAAGTCATCTTTCTCTTTGAAGTTTTTAATCAAATACTTCCTAATCATTGCTAATGAAGGATATATGTGCGGTAAAAAAGACATTAAGGATATATATGTGCATCCTTTATTAATCTTGAGCTTGTCTGAATGTATATCCAGTTGAAAGGATGTGGAAAGAGTTTCCTTTCTGCTTCTGTTCTATGGGTGGTTTCATGCGAAGTCTGTGGTTGAAAACACATCTTAATCGTCTTCCCTGTACCTTGTTCTTGCTGAAGTATGTAGGATATTTACTCAAATAAGAAATAATGATTCTCTTTTTGTCTTTAACCATCTCCGATCCTCATCTTATTCCTAAAAACCTCTTACAGGCTCATTTGGGGAATGGAAAGGCGTTCTTATTCGGAATATGGGTTTTCTCCTGGACATGATGACTCTGTTGATGGCCCTCGCTCATTATGTGCACATTTGGTGGCTTCATGGCATGGCATTTCACCTTGTGGATGCAATTCTTTTCCTAAATATCCGTGTAAATATTTATCTGTATGAATTAATGTAATCTCATAATTTTTCAAATACCTCAGTTTCCCTCTTCTATCTAATGTTTAGTATATCCATGCGCTGTTACTAAACTTTAGTTCATTTTGAGCAGGCTTTATTAAGTGCCATTGTAAAACGGGTCAAAGGGTTTATTAAACTGAGAATAGCATTGGGAACTCTTCATGGTGCACTTCCTGATGCAACTTTGGAAGAGCTACAAACTTATGATGATGAATGTGCTATTTGCAGGGTATCTCCCTGCCCCTTTGAGATTCCTTGTTCTTATTCCATTTTCCTTTTTATTCGATTCTTTTTTGCTCTGAATATGTAAGCCTTTGATATGCTGGAAATGACAGGAACCGATGGCAAAGGCAAAAAAACTATCTTGTAATCATCTTTTCCATCTTGCATGCTTGAGATCTTGGTATGGCTTAGTCGTTGCTTGAAATGTTTACTGGGTAGTGCAAATTGCAATCTCAGGAAAAATTCATATAAAAATATTGCAAAATAATTACAGGTTGGATCAAGGCTTAACTGAAAATTATTCATGTCCCACTTGCCGGAAGCCATTGTTTATAGGAAGAAGTGAGAATGAGGTAAATCCTCAAACCGTAGATGTTCGGGGTGATGAGCTGCTTGCTCGTGAGATGAGTATGGGACTTGATCAGTTGAATCTTCCTGGTCATGCACTTCAAAATGAAGATTCCCGTAATCAAATGCACAATCCTCTTGAAAGTAGTGATTGGAGGTCTGTTTTCTTGTATCATAGTCGGTGATTGCTTCTTACCCATTTGCCACTATTGATTTCAGCTAAACCAGCATCTGCTGTGGAATATTATATTGTGCCTGTTGCTGTTCTATCTAATATTTTTGTATAAGTTCTGAAGTGTAAAGAGGATAACTGACAGAAAATATTTGGTAAGAGTGTCAAGAAAAGTCGTTCGAGAAGAAATGAATTCATATAAGATACATAAGAGTGAGATAATGGATATTCAAGAAGGAGCCTTAACAAGTGCAAGAAGCGGTGGTGATGATTGATATAAAGGATTTTCCCTGAACTGCCTGATTACTTCAATGATTTGCTTTGAGCCTTTACTTGTTTACTTTAGTTAGGGATGAGCTAGCCAATATATGCAAGATGAGGTCCCATAGGACAAACCTTTTTAGCAATTTATATTGTCGACTGACGAAATTAGTGAGAGCTGAACAAAAGCTTGTGTTGTGGAGAAGCACCTCAGTAAGCAAGTGTTTTAGGATAAGTAGAAATAAACTAAAATACATACACTGCAAGTTTTTTCTTTGAGAATTGTAACAATATATATATATATATAAGAAAACACTTAGGGGAGTGTTAACCATTTTTACTGCAGAATAATAGATCAAAGTGATCTATTATACCTACAGACTACCTAACATATCTACCAGAGAATCTGTACTCTCTACATTGCTTTCTTTACACAAAATAAATCAAAAGGATACAATTCATCTTAACATTTTGCAATGAATTGCATTTATCTTCAAAAAATCTTGAGTTCCTCTCTTTCCGTATTGATCACCATATGCAAGCAGGGACCAACCTTCACCACTCTTTCTGTCTCACTGTGTCCCCCTTATTGTTCCAAGTTCTTAGCAGATCAACAGAATTAGCATGCATAGTCTAACTAAGCCCCACCAAGTTAAGGAACAGAATCCACAATTGAGTAGTGAAAGGACAGTGTATAAACAGATGGCTGTTGGACTCTAAAGCTTTCCCACATAAAACACACATAGAACATAACTGGAAGCCAAGCTTTCATGAGTAAGGCAAAATTCTCTAGAAAGCAACCAGCCATGCAAAGCTCACAACCTTGGTAGGAACTTTAGCCTTCCAAGTGCACTTCCATGGGCAATTCACAATGGGGTGGATTGTCTGTGAAAGGTTAAGATAAGCAGATTTAACAGTATAAATCCCATTCTTGTTTCTATTCCAGTAAAGAGAATCTTCTTCCTCCTTGAGACCTATGAAAGCAAGTAGCAAAAAGGTCATCGATTCTTCCCAGATCCCAATCATTCAACCCTCTCCTGAAGATGATATTCCAGCCATTCAGTCCCCAAGCACTATCTAGTTTGATGTCAGGAAGTGATGCTATAGACAAAAACTCAGGAAATATATCTTTTAGTGGCCCATGGCCTACCCATTTATCATGCCAAAATGAAGTCCTCCCATTGCCCACCCTTGTGTATCATCTGAAAAGAATCCCATAGTTGTCTGATAGCTTTCCAGATCCCTGTCACATGACGGTATTGACTGGACTTGTACACCACTGATCTGTGTGGCTATATTTTTCACCAATGATTATTCTCCACAAGGGATTAAGGTCAGAACTATACCTGCACAACAACTTCATGATTAGGCTTTGATTATGTGCTTTTAAGTTCCTAAAACCTATGCCCCCTTCCTTCTTGCTAGGTAATGAGAGATTCCCAATTAACCAAGTGTGTGATCCTCTTATCTATGTACGCTGTCATATGAAGTTTCTCCTTAAGTATCAATTGTATCCCTTACCTTGACTGTTAATGGAAACAATGACATGACATATGTTGGAAGAGAATCCAGTACTGAGTTCACCAGAACCATCCTGCCTCCCAAGGACAAATATTGACTCTTTCATGTTGCTAGCCTTCTTTCACACCTCTCCAAAACCCCACTCCAATTATCTTGTTCTTTATATTTTGATCCCAGAGGTAATCCGAGATATGTAGTTGGCAATTATTCCACCCGACACCCTACAATAACAGCTAAAACCTGAATATTATGAACCCCATTGACAGGGTACAGATAACTCTTTCTCCAATTCACATGTAGCCCAGATATTGCTTCAAAAACTACTAAGATAAGTCTCAGATATTTTAATTGTTCAGCTTCAGAATCACAAAAAATCAAAGAGTCATCAGTATACAATAAATCTGTAATGGTCAGAGTGTTGGTTCTCTATTAGACACAGAGAATCCCTTCAACCAGGCATTCCTCTTAGCATAGTGAATCATCTGCCCCAACCCCTCCATAGCTATCAGGAACAGAAAGGGGGGGTACCCTTGTCAATTCTGGGAAGCAATCATGGTTTGCCCCCTTTGCCCAAGTGAAACTCCCCCCCTCCCCCATAATATTCAAAAGTCCTCTTTATCCTACATGATCAAAATTCCTCCCCTCCCACTGGCCTCCAGCTCCACATGTTACTACAAAGATGTTAACAATTAAGTCACAATTCCCTTCTAACTTAGTCTCTTGAAAGCAGTATATGTCTGCTTTCCATTCCTGCATCAGAGACTGTCACTCCATTTTGTCCAAGTTGTTTTGCCCCCTAACATTCCATGATATAGTGTGTATTCTCATTGAGAATTATTTTAATTCTCCTCCTCCTCCTTGATCCCTCACTTTAAATTTGATGCCAAACTCCAATTTTTTCACCTCCTTCGAACCTTTGGATTTTGGAGTAGCTGATGCCGATACACTCGTCTCGGTTAACTTCTCTCGTCTATTCCTGTCTAGCTTCATGAGTTGAGTAAAAACCGCTCACAACCTTGAAAAATAACTCCGAATTGCTCGCTCAGCTTCATTATGTTTCGATGCACCCATAAATTGGCATCTGATTATGCTATTTGTATCTGCATCTCCAGCAGCACAGCTTCCTCAATTGGCCATTGTTGATTGTCAATT
This sequence comes from Solanum pinnatisectum, assembly GCA_035578085.1. Taxonomy (NCBI): domain Eukaryota; kingdom Viridiplantae; phylum Streptophyta; class Magnoliopsida; order Solanales; family Solanaceae; genus Solanum; species Solanum pinnatisectum. Next base: position 29,769,897 of record CM069081.1, read on the forward strand.
GAGAACACCTCTAAACCATTAGCCCCCCTGCCTGTGTAATCAGAGTTGATAACATGTTCCCCTTCTTCTTGGAATTCCCCCTCCTCTGCCTCCGTGTTCTTATCTGAAGAATTGAAGCTTGGGAATCGGCAGATTGCCATTGGAGTTGTTGAATGCTCCTGCTCTGTTAGAGTCATCAACATCTGGAAGTTTATCGCCATTTTCTCATCATCTAATGTGTCATAAGTGGCAGACGAAATAGAGCCAGCTTCAATAACGACTAATAGAGGGCCTGGACCAATTATCCTCTTCTTTTTAATTGTTATTAGGCTCGGATCCAGGTCCCTCATGGCCTTTTCCTTGTGAATCTAGCGCTTTAGTACTTGAGGAGTCCCCCACGTGCCGCACCAGCGAATTTCGAACATTTGAGCAATCCATTTGCCTCTCCACTCCCACGTGCCTATCTTCTCCAAACCTTAATATCTTTGACACATGAGACTCATGCGATAGAACAGGTAGGGTTTCGCCGTTGTTATTCATCTTCTCACTTAGCATCAGAGCCCCTTCACTCCAGATCGGCAGGGTAAAATCAACCCATTTTTCTCCAATTCTACTGAGCGTGGAATTATTTCCGGTGGACCTTTCACTTTAATTCTTGCCCATTTCATATGATTCTTTATAGTGGTCTCCTCTTCTGTGTCAATCCACCCGCTGCACTTCTTGCCAATTTCTACCATAGTCTCCTTCGTCCTAAGGTGTAAAGGAAGACCAATGATTCTGACCCATAACCAATCTGTAATTTTTTCTTCTCTCGTGAAAGTGGCTTCCGGTGACCATCACTTCAGCTTGATGGTTTCCCGCTCCACATCCAGCTTCCTAGCATGACTTGTTCATCCATCTTGGTATTCAGAAATTCGAACAGGAACTGTGTATCATTAAGGTCCTTGATCAGAACTCTGAAAGCTGATTTCCATTGTCTGTTACCCATCTTCTCAGTTCAGATCTGGTGGGAACAGTCCCTATCCCTGAGAAGCCCATGTCTCATAAAAGTTGATACACTCCTTGTGCTGTTCTAACAAGAGGTTCCTTTCTCTCACCAGCCATTTGTTTTTGGCAGCTGCTTCAACGTATGGAATACCCTGCCTTGGAGGCTGCTGTTCCACCATATTCAAGGGTCCCTTGTCTACAAATTTCGGCAATCTTTATCGCTATATCTCCCCACCCTTTGTTAGGAGCCACTTCAGGCACAATAATGACTGATCTCCTCTCCCCTCTTACTGTCACAATGCTAATAATCTGCCAAATAACTCTTGTAATTTTGGGAACTAAACTAGTTGTGAAGATGGTCTTCAAGTCTCCAGGCTTTTGTGTCTGTTTCCTGTAGCTTCTGTGGCCAGATGTAATAAATGGCATATCCAAGGGAACACCTTCCTGCTAATTGCCATTCTGCGAAGAAGATTCCTCTGCACCAGGAAATATATGGATCTCCCCTCGTTATGTAGCCCCCAACCTAATTTTTAGTCAATCATAATTCATAAATGAGTAAGGGAAAACACAACTTCTCTGGTGCAAAATCTCCCTGGAATCTGATAAGATACACTGCAAGTTTAACCACTGTATAAAGAATGAGGTTATATTAATATTTGGTGGGAGTGGTGTGTAACTGCAGACAATTCACGTAACTAGTTACCTCAGTGTTCCTGGAAATCGATATGATAGATGAAATGTAATAAATATTATTAAAATGACATGACATGTAGGAATGATGTGCGAGATATCAACTAAATCGGTAGGTAATTTCTATAGAATGATTGTGAGACTAACAAGGGTTATATGCAAGTGAATATGGAGCCTCTTAGATTAACATATCCATTAGATGAGTTTTAAAAATGCATATTTTAATGTGGATGTGCAATCATACAAGATTAGACACGATCAAAAGTAATTACATGCAGCAGATAATTGAATACCAGCACAGATAGTAGATAAAATAGAGGAGATGGTCTGACCATGAACTAATTAGTCCTCCAAATGCAACAATTCATAGGAGTGCCACCATGATATCTGAAGGTTACAAGAGGGGCAGGATAAACCTAAAATCGCATGTGAGTTGTTTAAAAAGATCTATAATTTTACGGAATACCTGAGGACCTAGTAAAAGACAATAAAAACAGGAAGCAAAGATCCATATAGGTGATTCAAACTAGTTAACATTATGGCTTAGTTGTATTGCTACCTTTCCTGCTTTTGACACAAGTCTTTTTCTTTTGATTATGGATTTGTGTGTCGCTATATGGGTAAGTGAAACTTAGAGACCTCTAATTTGGGAGCTCCTAATTTAGAGTGTTAGAATGAAACAAGTTAAGATAGTAGAATATAAAGAATGTCTAGCCGACCCAACTACTTTGTGATTGAGACATAGTTATTTTAAAGAATATATGCTTGCCCCTTGTTTGTGCAAAAAGTGGAACATCTTTTGTTTTATAACAAGGTTTCTCAGTGCTTGCTATATATTGATTGTATGATTGCACTTCTGAAATTTTTTTTTTTTTTGAGATAAAGGTAACTGTGTATTCACAAAAGGCTCATCATCAAATAAATGATGAGCATAGGTCACTTACAATCTCATCAGAGCATATCAAACTACCCTATGGGAGATTACAAATTACCTATAAAGTCAGCAAAAAGTTCTATATCCCCCATCATATCTTGTTTACACCAAAAGTACAAAAGACTAAGACAATTCATTCTAATTTTCTAGATGTTGTTTCTCTTATCCACAAAGCATCTTCCGCTCCTTTCTTTCCGTAGGGACCACCAGATGCAGGCTGGGATTAACTCCCACCAATCTTCATTTGACTCCCTTCTTCCTATCTCCTTCCAGCTGTAGAGCAAGTCCTTAGTGGACTTTGGAATTGCCCAGCATACACCAAGAAGACCAAGAAACATGTTCCACAAGCTTGTAGCTACTTTGCAATGAAGGAATAAGTGACTATTAACTTCTGCATCTTGATCACACTAATTATCTGCCTTTCTTTTGTTAAGCAGGCCCTTTTGCACACTAACCAAGCATGAGATCTTCAATGGTATTTTTATCTTCCATATTAACTTCCATGGCCAGTTTCTGATCTGTGTTTGGCCAATATTGTATCTGCAGTAACATGACTTGACTGTAAACACACCTTTGCTTTGCCATCTCCAAATAGGCTAATCAGGTTCAGTGGAGGTGCCTCGGAAGGCATTGAGGATCTGAAACAGATTAATGACCCTCTCGATTTCCCAATCATTGAAAGCTCGCCTGAATATGAGATTCCAACCCTGAGGGCTCCATAGCTGTGAGATTGTGGCCTTGTTTTGAGTGGTGAGCATAAACAGGTCTAGGAAGCGTGATTGCAGGCTTTCATCCCCAATCCAATGTTCATTCCAAAAATCAATTTTCCTACCATTTCCCACCTTTAGTGAGATGTTGCCTTTGAATTGGGGCCATAATCTTCTAATAGTCTTCCACACACTGCATCCAAAAGTTCCAAGAGCCTTCTCAGTAATCCAATGGCTTTGTAGTCCATACTTCATTGTGATGACTCTTTTCTAGTGTGATTGATCTTTAATGCAGAATCTCCACAACCATTTTTGAAGGGGACAATTGTACTGAAGATTGAGCTTTTTATTCCCAGCCCCCCTTGCTTTCTGCTAAGAGTAAAGAGTATCCCACTTAACTAGATGGTAACTTTTGTGCTCTTTATTTCCATTCCATAGGAAAGACCTTCTGAGTTGATTGATCTTTTTCACAGTGTTCTTTAGAATTGGAAATAGGCTCATCATATATAAAGGAAGGGCATCAAGGACTGATTTAACTAGAGTCGACCTACCTCCTAGGGAGAGGTATTGACTCTTCCACCTAGCAAGCTTCTTGTTATATATCTCCAAAACTTCACTCCGCACTACTGTCTCCTTATTTTATGCTCCTAAAGGCATGCCCAGATACCTTGTAGGTAGGGTTGCTATTTGGCAGCCAAGATTTCTAGCTAGCAACTCCATATTATCCACTTGATTCACAGGATAGAGAACTTTTTTGCCAATTTACATGAAGACTAGATATACCTTCAAAGATGGTTAGGATTGCTCTGATGTGTCTAATTTGTATCACCTCAGCCTCACAGAAAACTAAACTATCATCTGCATATAGTAGATGAGTAATCCCCACCTCATTGTCCCTATTCCCCTGAGTCTGAGCCTTAAAGCCCTTAATCCATCCATTAACATTTGCTTTTCTGATCATGTGATTGAGGCCTTCCATGGCTAGCAAGAAAAGAAAAGGTGAGAGAGGGTCACCTTGTCTCAAACCTCTCAGTGATTGGAAAAAACCTTCAGAGTTTCCAGTTGTGATCAGGGAGAATTTAACAGACTTTATCCAATTGAGCCATTTCCTCCCAAATCCCATGTCCTTTAAAACCTTCAGCAGAAAAGCCCAATTGACGTGATCATAGGCCTTCTCTATGTCCAACTTACATAAAATTCCAGGAATTTTTTGCTAACTCTGGAGTCTACCAACTCATTAGCAATTAGTGCAGCATCCATGATTTACCTTCTTTTCAGAAAGGCCATTTGGTGTACATCAACCCGCTTCCCCATTACTGTCTTCAACCTCTCAGTAATCAGTTTGGAAATGATCTTGTAGACTCCTCCTATCAAGCTAATAGGCCTGAAATCTTTCAATTCTTCTGCTCCAGGTTTTTTAGGAATCAGTGCTAGGAAGGTGGCATTGAAAGACTTTTCAAAAATTCCATTTTGATGGAAATTGTGCTAGGAAGGTGGCATTGAAAGACTTTCAAAAAATTCCATTTTGATGGAAATTGTGAATTGTCAGCATCAGATCCTCTTTTACAATTCCCCAACAAGATTTAAAGAAACTCATTATGTAGCCATCTGGACCTGGAGCTTTATCTCCATCACAAAGTTGTAGGCATTGCAGGACCTCTGATTCAGTAAATGGTCTTTGCATCCAATCCTTTTCTTCCTGAGAAATAGTTGGACATTCCATAAGGTCAAAACTGGGTCTCCACTCCTCAGATTCAATGTAAAGTTCTTTGTAGAAGTTAATCATGGTATTCCTGATCTCTACAGGGTCTTTTACAACCTCTCCCCTGTCTATCAACCTATCAGTAGTGTTGATCCTTCTGTGGGCTGTTGCCATTCTCTGAAAAAACCTTGTGTATTATCTCCTTGTTTCAGCCATAAAACCCTTGATTTTTGTCTCATTTCAATTCTTCATTTTTTGCGGACTCTTCCAGCTCCACTACTATGGTGGCTCTTATTATCACTTCATCTTCAGTCAATTCCCTGGTTTCTTGTATCAAATCAATTGCTGCGAGTTCCTCCAGTAAGCTATTTTTCTTACTAATAAGCTCCCCAAAATTTGACTTGCTCAACTCCTTGAGTTTCTGCTTTAGCATTCTTAGTTTAATATTCAATCTGTAATCAGGACAACCTTCCACTAGAAATTCATTCCACCAACTCTGAATCAAGTTGGTGAAACCCTCCACCTTTAGCCACCAATTCTCAAACTTAAAGTTTGACCTTTTCTGCTCCCACTTTCTAACAAGATAGGACAGTGGTCAGATAGCACTCTAGGTAGTAACTTTTGCCTGATGTTTTTGAATTTTTCTTCCCATTCCATCGAGTACAAGAATCTGTCTAGTCTAGCTGCACTAGGATGATTGATGCCTCTAAACCAGGAGAACTTTCCACCATTTAAATGAGTATCATGTAGCTCCATCTCCTCTATCCACCTTGAGAAGTCAGACATAACATATGAGATTCTGTTACATCCTCTTCTTTCTCCCATAGTTCTATTGGTATTGAAATCTCCACATGTAATCCATGGACCTTCACATAAGGTCCTGCTGCAGCCAATTCTTCCCAGCATATCAGCTTCTCATCTCTGGTATGAGGAGCATACACTCCAGTGAGGTACCAGGTGAAAAAATTGAGTTGATACAAACTCATAAGTAATGGAGTATTGACCAGTTTCAACAAGGGTCCCACTCCAGATTCTACTATCCCACAGCAACAAGATCCCCCCACAACTGCCTTCAGCTTCCAAGTAACCACATTTCATCCACCTACATGACCATAGTTGTTTGGCCATTGCTTCTAAGTCCTTGCTAATCTTTGTTTCCTCTGCCTTCCACTTTTTCATTAGACTCTTCACCATAGTTCTCTTATTCTGATTGTTCAGCCCCCTTACGTTCCATGTAATCAAGTTAACTTTCATTTACGCAGGAGGTCCTTGATAAATTCAATCTGTATCACGGATTTCTCTCCTATAAATGGGCCGTTTTCCCTCTCATCCTTTTGATATTCTGTTGCTTCTGTTGTCATCTTTTGCAGTAATTCCTCATCATCTAGAAACATAGAGAGGTCACTAATTTTGCTCTTCCATTTGGTCTACAGGGGTTCGGGAGTTGATTCAGGTTGGTTGGGTTTAGATGGTGCTGGTCCATCTACAGGCATCAGGTCAGCGAGTTTGGGTCGGGTTCAGACAGTGATGAGGCATCTTGCAGCTGTTGGAGAAACGTATGCACAAACTGCTCTGGAAGATGCTGCCTGGAATCTTTGGTCTATGCGTGCCTCCCAGGCTGGTACTTCCAGTTCAGCAATTCCTCCTGCAGGTTCTGTGAGGCATGTTGGAGGTGCTGGAGGGTTGCACTTGAGGACAACCTCACGTGCCACAAACAACAACATTCCAAACATACACACTATGGTTGAAACTGTTAGAGAAGTGCTGCCACACATACCTGATGAAATAATTTTTGAGGTATGGTTACTTAGACTTTTAGAGGCACAATGTTCTTTATTGTTTCTCTACAGCCATTTTACTTTTGCTGTTAACTCCAAAAATCAGTAAAAAGGACTTGCACTTGGAGGGTGTGTGCGCATCTACAAGTAGAGTTGCAATTAATTGCAAAAAGTGAGGGAGATGAAAAAGCAAAATGAATGGTTGGTGTTCTCATAGATAAATGGTAGGGGAAGGGCAGGGGCAATGAGCAAATTCATAGTTTTCTGATCTTCGTCCTAATTATTCCCCTTGATATGGTAGTCATTTAATGTCTTCCCTTTATATAAAGTAAAAGAGGGTGGTAAAAATTACGTTCTAGTGCTAAGTAGCAATAAGTCCATTTTTGAAGGATTGTTATTTGGGCAGCTGGTGGCAAATTTATACCCAAAATAGATATTACTGTACATTAACTGACCATCTTGGTTGAGATTCCTTGAATCAAAATTTTGCCTTGCTATTTTCATTCCCCATCTCCCAACCCTATCCTCCACTCCTCAACCTAAAAGGAAAAAAAGAAGCTAAAATATTCGTAATATTAAATATTTAACTCTTCCATCCGGAAGGTTATAAATAGCATAAAAGGGGCCTAAGTTTGCCTTTGCAATGTACTGTCATTTGAAAAATAGTACTAGTAAACAATTGTAGCTAATGATTTAATGAACTAATTAGTTCTAAATTTGCTCAATCAATGAACCAATTATTAGCTATCTTTGATTTTACATTCCTGTTTCGATGCTTCTTTCAAAATTGCAATTATAAGTGATAAATTTGAATTTGCAGGATTTACAGAGAACACACTCAGTAACTGTTACTGTGAATAATCTTCTGCACATGTGATTACACATACCTTTCTTTGCGATACTGTTGGGGTATGTCTTTCACTGAGGCAGCTCAAAATTGAAGCTCTTGTTGTGTACAGGAGTGAGGTTTCCAAATATCTTGTGGTGCCAAGCCTGTTACTGCATATTATATCTGATATATAAGTTTCACTTTTTTGTACATAAAAATAACTTAGGGAACCTGCTGTTAGAGACAAATGCTATAATAATTCCTCTTTTCTTTTTTTCTTCCCATGAAATAAAAGAGCATATTCTTTTGGCACACATAGATATTGCCAATTTACTTTGTTGGACAGTTCTACCAGCACATAACTGGCATTGAATAATATGTGGTGAAGCCTGTTGATTATGGTATGCTAAATTCAAATTTTTGATTAAGAGGATTTTAGTGGAATAAAGGCTCCAAAGGAAACCAAGTGGGATGCTGATTGAAGTGAGTTATGTTGTTTCATATCAAGATTTGTAAGTTTAGACTAGTAGACTCATGTCTAATGGAGTAATCGTTATCATGGGTGGAGATACCTTAGGTGAAAGGGCAATATGGTGCACATCCTTCGTCGAAAAATTATGTGATGACATAGGTTAAATTTAGTTATTATGAGTATCTATTTAATTTTGCACACTTTTAATATAACTGAGAAGAAAATTTACACATTCTTCTCTAAGTTCGTGGGGCTGCCATTGAATTTGTTATCCTTATCAAGCGTCACTTTGTTTGGTACCATGCAGTGCTTTCCCTTGGGTCTATGTAGAACGATTCCAACGAGTCTTTGTTTAGAATTCCAGGCCAGGGCATCTAATGATAGCACTTTAATGAGTAAGTGGTTCGTAGCTTTTATAAAAAAAAAATTGTTGTTTAGTGTGGTGATTCGTTACGTCATCATGCCACTTAGGGCCATGCTTCATAGTGGAGGACTTACATTGTAGGTCATGAAAAATTTGTGAGCGAGTTGTCAAGTGTTGCACAGAGTGCTTAGTAAAAGTCTAAGTCCGTAACAGTTTTATAAATCTCGGAAAAGCAAAAAATGTCTGACTCAAATCAAGGACCAGGAACTTGTCCACCGGAGCCTTTAACCAAACGTTGTATTTCCAAAAGATTGCTTTTATTTCCTTTCCTCCCAGCATATTGGTTTCTTTTAAAAAAAAACATTTTTATCCCCGTTTTGTTTAAAATATCCTAGGAACTTTGGTTAGTAACCTTTGTAAGAAACTCATTTTTTTACCCCTTCTCAAGAAAAGGAAACTATTTACAACCAATAAAATATCCTAGAAAATATGTTTGAGTGGTAAGACATTTTAATCGATATGTTAGCATTACTAGCGTATCCAAACATAAGATACATTTCGACACCAAGAAAACAGACGACAACTTGAGAGGGGTGACATTTCACCTTAAAAGAACCATAGATTTCCTAAGTTAGAACTCCTAATACAGTAAAACCTCGATAAAGTAATATTCGATAAGGTAATAATCTCGCTAAATGAATATTTTTCTTCGGTCCCAATTTGGGCTAGTTATATTAAAGTAATATTCTCGCTAAATGCATTAGATAATAATTAAAAATAAAGTATTAAAGGCCCAGAAAAAATATAAAGTAATAATTACTAGAATACATCAAGAATTTACTTCCCACCAAAATCAAAATTAATCTCATCCTTAACTTTTTGAAGAGCGAACACAATTTCCGAAATATTTTGTTCGTGTTGTACCAAATAGTTTGACAATGTAGTCATTGCTTGAAATGCCTCCTTTGACGATATATGTGGGACAATGCTACTATCATCTTGTTCAGGATCATTCTCATCATCATTATTCATTACAGATTGAATAATCTCTTCCTCTGTAGGTGATTCTATAACTGTATCATTCTCGTCAGGGTAGTTCAAAAGATGTTCAACATCCATCACATTTCTGTAGGCTAAATTAGAGATGACATTATTTAATTCTTGGATACCGTCATCTAATTCATCAACTTCTTGGATACCTTCATCTAATTCACCAACTTGTGGTTCGGGAACATTGTTTTCTTCCGACGGGATCTTGCAATGCCAAAAACAATTTGCAATTGTTATTTCTTTCACATCAAAATTCCAAGCCAAGTTAGCAAAATTAATAGCATTCAAAATATTAATTTTTTCAGTATTTGGTGCTTCAACCTCAAGGCCTTGTAGGATGTTGAAATAAAGACGACGACGATAATGAGCTTTGAATGCTCGAATAATCCCAGCATCACATGGTTGAGTCTTAGACGTTGTGTTAGGAGGTAAGAAAAACAACTCTACATTTCTTAGGCCTTTAACTATCTTTGGATGAGCTGGGCAATTGTCTACTATTAACAAAACCTTCCTGCCATTCATTCTCTTATCAAACCAGCCAACATATTCTTGGAAAAGCAAGCCAGTCATCCAAGCTTTCTTGTTGGATCTATACATACAATTAAGATTGTTCATGTTCACATTTTTAAAGCATCTAGGATTTGTAAACTTACCAATAATCCACAATGGTACTTTGTCAGATCGATCACCATTGCAACAGAGAGCAAGAGTAATTCGCTCTTTGTCTTTTTTGCGACCTTCAAGCTGCTTGGTAGCAAGTGAATGATCAGCTTCCAATTGGTAAAATAGTCCAGTTTCATCCATATTATAAATATCCTTCAATTCAAACTGATCTAGTTTTGACCGTATGCTAGGCAATTCGTTTTCAATATTCTCCATGATAACTGAACCACTTTCACCAAAACGTCTGTAAGACTTGATTTTGTATCTTGACTTGAAACGTTCTAACCAACCAGAAGAAAAGCTGAATTCTGGATTAGTTTCACCATACATTTTCAGGAAAAGATCTTTTGCTTTTCCTTGGATAATTTCCCCTGACATGTTCACTTTCTCTTGCATTTGAAGAAACCACTAGTACAAAACTTTCTCTAAATCAGGGTATTTTGCCTGTTTATGCCTTTTGGCATTGCTATTTTTCATCTCATTTGAAAAATACTCTGCCGACCTTTTGAGAATGCGCGATATTGTTGATTGACTAATAGTCAAATCAAACTTTTGTTTCATCCATGCTTGCAAATCTTTTTGGCTAATAGTTGGATTCTCTTTCTTATGCTCACATATTGCATTTCTTATTTTATTGGTTAAAGATGATTTTTGTACGCCTTTCAAATGATGAGAAGACATTATACTTGGATTATGATTTTTAAACGTCTAACTTTTTCCTTTTATAGTTAACATAAAATCTCTTCATATTCTATAGACATGAATGCAATTAGAAACATTAAACTTTACTAAATTCGTTTAGCTTTCCTAAATTTAAATAATAAATATGCAAAGACTACACTTTTTAGTTTCCTAGATTAAACTTTTGAAATTCTTAATTCAAATATTTTTTTTTCTTTCTTATGACACATACTGCAAAATACTCTCTAAAATAATAAATATTTATTTATCGATAAATAAATATTTTATGCATTTATCGATAAACTAATAATCTCGATAAATGAATATTTTTTTTAGTCCCAAGCATATGTATTTATAGAGGTTTTACTGTATTTCCAAAAAAAAAAAAAATTAAACGATTATCATAGTGAACGACAATAAGTTTGAACCCGATTGTAGAACAAGATTGTTAGAGATTTGGTCCATGTCCCTCTGTCTAACAATAGTTCTCCACTATTGACTTGACACACCCCTTAAGAGACTATAAATAGAAGAGTAATTTTACTATATCACCTTTTGAATATAATAAATACAATGTCTTAAAAAATGTAATAGAGAAATGACTATAATTAATGATACGGGTAAATTAGGAACTACATGTAAAATTATCCATGGATTTCATAAAGTGAACAAGTATTGTTGGACTGAGGGAGTAACTTTTTTTATTTATTTTTTTGAGTTTATCAATACGCCAAGGATATTCAAGCCTTAACCCCCCCCTCCCCCCCGCCCCACAAAAAAAAAAAGGAATCACAACCTAATATCTTATTAAAATGAGATTATTGCCGTCATTCTAGTATATTGTGCGACCTTTCACTGATTTTAAATCTGACATATGCGATATTAGAGTAAAAGAGTTACTGAACGACATTCATTACGGTCGTCATTCAATTGAAAGAATCTCCGTTCCAGAATCGTACGTGAGATTTTCACCTCTGGGGCAGGAGAAAACACATGCGAGCATACTGCTTCTGGGGACATTGATCCAAAGCTCGAGTACGGTTCGTGCGCCGTTTTTCTTCTCTATGACGAATCAATTGATTTCCCCTATCGTTACAAACATATGATTCATGGGGAGATAAAGAAACTCTAGAGGGAATGTTTTTATGCGGTGCTAACAATTTAATATAAAAAATAGCTTTTTTATGAAAATATTCTTAAAAAAAAAAAAGTAAGGCACTTAAATTAACATAGAGAAAACAAATAATGCAATATATAATTGAAGAAAAAGTGTTTTTATTTTCAATTTAGAGTGTGGAAAGAAGAGCATATAATAGCAGTCACATGGGTATTCATCCTTTAATGATGTTAACTTCATTTACACTCAAAACATTACTTGGAAACCTTAATCATAATTCCCAGGTGCTCATCACATCTTCATGCCATGCGTATACCTATTTTTGTTATTGACTTTGAAAATATATTTTTTGTCCTATAGGATAACAATTGACAAAATTATTTCCATACTCCTTTCTTTCTAAAGTTCCAAAGATTGTGGTCAATGAGTAAGGAAAACATATTAAATGAGTATGTTTGTGGAAAAAAAATTAATTCCTTTTCTTGAAAATGAGCATTATCTCTAGCAGACTAAGACATATCCAAATAACTTGGACACTATATATGTTTACACTGTATTTATATATATAAAAAAATATTGTGACATTTTGAGAATCAACTCTCTCTTAATTTCATTTTTATTTTCTTGGTTACTTTCAAGTTCTTCAGCAATTTTGCAGAATTACTATACAGAGAAGATATGTTTCTGTAAGTAATGTTCCCATTTATCTCTTTAATCTCATTCCATGGATTTTTGAGAGCATGTTTTTTGCATGCACTAGAAGTGGGCAAGTAGAACCCGGGGCGGAGCTAGAGTATTGGTTATGAATTTGTTGAATTCAACAGCTTTGGTTTAAATTTTATATTTTATATTTATCTTAAAAAATTCATCAATTGATATGTATAAGAAATTCATCAATTGATATGTCTTAAATGGATCCGTTCGTGTTCCCCAAGACTTGCATAAGCTTAAATATGTTAAATTAGTATGTGATTTACTTAGAATCGGCAATTACTAATATCATATTGCAGACATGTTACACATGTGCGTTTGTATCTTGGACAGTAAAAATAGAGTCAAGATTTGAACTTTATAAATCGAGTATGAAATTTCACCACAATTCATTTGATTTATTGAGTTTCAAATGACTATATTATTTATACTTATTTAGTGAAATTTTAACGCTTATAAAACTCTACGTCTCTCCAGCCCTACCGACTAAGTGGTCTAAGGGTGATTGGGGAATATATATATATATATATATATATATATATATATATATATATATATATATATATATATATATATATATATATATATATATATAATTAGTTAATTAATTCTGACTAGGGCTTGCTTCTTAGGGTTTTTTTCCTTTCCTATGAAGAATGGAAAAGTTTTTACGCAACGTTATTTCAGCAAATGCAAATGCAATGGGGACAAGTCTTAACTCCAAAGGAACGTAATACTAGTATACTTTTTGCTCATGATGGACCTATATATAAGCCACCAATAGCAATTTTGTTAAATAAGAAATGTGTTTTTGTATTTGCTTTAATAAATGTTTTGTCCATAAAATGCATAAGCCAACTGGTATTTTACTGGGTGTAATAATATCATGCCTACTGACACTACAATAAAGAGACATTTTGTGGCGATGAATTTTCGCAATATTTATTGTCAAAATAATAATAAAGTTAATGACATTGCATCTAAAGTCAATAAAACCTTTAGCGACATATTTATTATTATTAGTAAATATAATATAGAGCCAATTATACTATTGCCGCTAATATAAATAATTATCACTAAATTCTTCATGTGTTGTAGTATTGTAAGTCAGTTCGTCCCTTGTTTGTTTTAGATTTTGCACGCCTTTTAATTAAAAGTAATAATTAATATGACTAGTTTACCATGATATTCATAATAATTAATGTATAGTCTTTCGATCTTGTGAAATGATTTGAAGAATAAGTAATTAATATTAAAGGTAAAATAAGAAAAAATAATCTTTCTTGATATATTAAATTAACAAGTAAATACGAGAATCTATTTTTGAAATATTAAACCAGTAAATTGAACAGAGTAACCAAAACGCAACTCTTTCCTTGCATTAATTTCGGATTGTAACCGACATGGATTGTGGTGCATTGGTGGGAGTGCTTCACTCTTAATTAGAGGTCTCGGGTTTGAGCCTTGGATATGGAGAAAATCCTATTGGGAGTGCCACCCCGAATGAACCCTGCAGTGCGTGATCTAGATTTAATCGGGGCTCTAATGTGGGCAACGGACACCAAGTGGAAAAAAAATCGGATTGTAATATTATTAGTGCTCCTAGCTACTGCCACTTGCTTTCCAACCAAAAACAAAATATAAACTCTTTGTTATTTGATTCCTCGTTGTGTTTTTTTTGCTTTAAGCATCTGTATTTAAAATTTATTAACCCAATTAATTTGGATTTACATTGAATAGGATTAATTGAAAGAATTTTAGGACTATGCTGGTGACAAAGTTGCAGCTAATTAAAGTGAAGCAAATACATCTTTCTTTTATATTAATAATTAATTAGCCTCTTGCATGCAGTAACTTTATCAAGACAGATACACGGTCTAAGTAAGAGTTTAACTTAAAAAATTAGGATTTTTGTTATTAAAATTATTCAGTATATAATATTTATTAACCTATATAACTGATCATCCGTCCGCATACATAACTATGCCCCTGTACATTGGTGACGGAGTGCCAGACTCAGAATATTTAACAAATGGGATTAAAAAATATGCAATTTTTTCAACATCTAGCATTTTCGAACCACGTTTTCTTACAGTGACAATGGACTATAATTTGATTTTTTACAACCTTTTTATATAATTTAATTCCTAGAAATTGAAAAGGAGAGTAGATATTATAATTATTATTACTCGAATATCACTAACAATATTTTTTTTTGAATATATCACTTAATAACATTTAAACATGTGGAAATAATCGTCTGGTTATACTACATAAACAAAGCAAATGGCTATGACAATAACACATATATATAGCCATATGCTTTACACAAATAATGCTGCAAATTACAACTCCATGCAGCATCATCCAGCTGCAATCTCTATGAGTTAATCATGATCGTCGATCTTAAGTTAATACAATTAGAAAATGTCATACAATTTCTATACATTTATAATAATGTACACATATATTTATATATATCTTCAGATATTTTTTCAATCAAGAAGGTATACTGTACGTACTTAATTCCTCCTATGATAATATTTTTGAGCAGTAACTTACTATTATTATTATTATTATTATTATTAGGTGGATTTTCACTTTCATTTCCACAAATCAATTTGAGAACTTGAAGATGCTGTGGAGGTATTTTCCGGGGCCATTTCTTGCTTGTTCAAATTCACCTCATCATCGCGCTTAGCCTGAAATGTGTTTGGTACTGCATTTGACGAATAGTTATTATTTTCATCTTCTTGGCTAAGTTGAGAAGCTACCAATTTATGGAGTACTCGCCAATCAGTCACTTGATCTGCAACTTGCTGGTTGTCATTATTCGCAAATGTAGGATGAACATGTTGATCTTGTGTGAGCAATGCTGGTCGATTAACGTTAATATTGCCAAATATAGGCATTGAGCTGAAACCAGGAGGTGCAGCTTCAAGTTTAGTTGTTTCTAAAAGAGGAAGTTGATGAAGAAATTGGTGATTTTGAGGTGGGATTTGGTAGTGCAAATTATCAAATTCTTTTTTGCAATTAGGGTAATTATTGGGATAGTGGTTAATGTAATTAATTTGAGGATGTATTGGCTTAGGGGAATCCATGTCTTGCATGAATGAAAGTTGATCATCGTACCAAATAGGTGAACCATGTTCACTAGTATCCATTCTCATTCCAGCAGCTATTTTCTTCTTGAATACTCTACATATAACCCATCCTTCTTCCTGTATTATTAATTGTTCAAAAATATTAATGAGTGAATTTGTATCCTACCAATGAAGCATGATAATATTTTTAAAAAGTGCATGTTAATTTGATCAAGAAGTTTGTTCCGCAAAAGTCTAGGCATTTGGACAATATTTGGTCAATAACAATAATAACATACCAGTGAAATTTCACAAGTGAGATCTGATGAGGAGGATAAAATATTTGCAGACCTTATCACTATTGACTATCCTATAGAGGTAGAGAGGTTGTTTCCAAATTGGACAATATTTGGTCGAGTTGAAAGAATGTACTACTATTTGCAATTAAAGTTGAAACAAAAAAAATAAAATAAAAAAATAGCGTGGAACTTCCAAATTGTGTATGGACATGAACTTCACTTTGAAAAAAAGTTAAAGATTGGTAGATGGAAACAACTACTTATTTTTCTTGAAATATTCATCAGAAATATATACTAAGATATTATTTATGGCCAAACAGGAAAAAAATAATAAAAAGATGCAATTTCGTCCATCATAGATTTAGTTTCCAATTCTCAGGCATTGTCAAGTCAAACTACGTCACATAAATTGAGACAAAAAAGGAGTAATTAATATATTTGACTTGGTTGCATCAAAGTAAGAATTAATGTTGTGAATTTGTGGAAAACTTGCCTGAGGAGCACCATTTGGATCAGTCTCAAGTCTGTATTCATGCATAATAAAATCAGATTTTTGTCCATTTGGAGCCCTCCCTTTATAATACACCAATGTCTTCCTCATCCCAATTAAATCATGCTTTGAATATATAGCCTTGTCCCTTCCTGTTGCCTTCCAAAATCCTGCTGCTGTTGCTCTATTTGTTCTTGTTCCTGTTGGATATTTCTTGTCTTTATGGCTAAAAAAGTACCAATCACTTTGTTCTTCTGTCCCCATTCTACATAATTCTATACAAAAAAAATAAAAAATATAATATATTGTAAAACAACTTTTAGACTACCAAATTTATATAAATGTGGGTATATACGAGTTCATAAGTAATCTGAAGATTAATATGCTAAAATATTCCGATATTGTTATAGACTGTCAGAATATATAAGTTTTGTCCATCAAGACGTTTTTAATTATAAGTACCTTGAAGATCCCATGGCTCGATTTTGTAGAGATCGATGTCTTTAATAACATCGAGGTCAATCCTTCTAGAGGTGATTTTCTTTCTAAGGTAATAATCAACAAGTTCTTCATCTGTTGGATGAAATCGAAAACCTGGAGGAACGTGTGACAAGGAATTCATCTTCTCTGATCAATCAAATGTACTACTGTAACCACCTGCATATTCGTATATATCAGCATTTAATCTTAGATCAAAATGTTTTATATTATTGCCAATATTATACTAATTGTAATTTATCAACATGCTTCATCTATTCAGTTTTTAATTACTATGTACTTCTTTGTAATTTTCTTGTATATCATGAGATTGCAATGAATAAAGAATGACTCGATTTTTAGTTGAACTTGAATATTGATCATGGAGAAAGAATTAGCCAAATAAATTTGATTAATTCTAGCAATTGTTATAACAAGTGCAAATTAACATCCAAAGGAAGAGGACAAGAAGTTAATGATGATGAATAAAAATGAGAAAGCCACAAAAAAAAAAAAAAAAAAAAAAAAAGGAAAAAATTACATAGTAATTCGAAATGCAATGTATATATAAAAACTCCTACAAATATATTTGACACAAGGAGTGCGTGGATCTAATATAGTCCTTTTGATAATTAAAATTGAGTCCACTCTTGCCTTATACGATAAGCATAATCTAATCGATGCTTCTACTTTTATGTAATGAATGATACAATATTATCTCCATTCATGAAATTAAATTTTGAGTAGCGGTTTACCACGTTATATAGGCATTTCGTTTCACATATTTAGTATTCTTCAATTATTTTCTTGGTTAATTAAATAAACAAGTTAGGGAAAAGAATAACAAAATTAAATCATTGTTAAAATGGTACTATAAAGAGGGGGTTGTGAAATTCCTGAAGGGAAATAGCATGATTAATATTATTGTTAGGAAAAAAACAAGAACAAAATAAGATCTTCAGTACTGATCCATTTAAATATTTGTTTGGTTAATTATGTTAATAGGTTATGAAAAATATTATTTTTTTTTTAAAAAAAAACAAGAACTAGTGACTTCTATTTCAAGATATACAAGTAATAATTTGAAGAACAACAAAGAATACTTTTCCTAGAACACATATATTAGTAGAACCTATGAGCTCATTAACGAGAGATAATTACTAGTTAACTTATGAGCTCATTAACAAAAAAAAAAACCCATAATTAGGGCATTTAAACACACACACCCACACAACTAAGACATATAGTGTAAGTTTAACACAAAATATGTATGAATTTAATTCAAATGTCCCCTTCTTTCAGGTCCAGATACGTTTTAGAATAAAATCAAACGAGAGACTTTCCTTGGGAACAAATTTCACTAGAATATCATCATGATATATATGATGGATCAATATTTTGAATCCAAGATGGACATAGCCTTTTGGTTATAGGATCATCTAAATTTAGAAGGTATGATAACATACAACATAACAACATATCTAGTGAAATCCTATTAAGGTCTAGAGAGAATAAAGTGTACTTAGACTTTACCACGAGTTTGTACCTGATCAGAAGGTATGACATAAAATATAAATATATACATTAAAACTTACTTAAAATTCAATACATGTTAGATCTGAATTCATACTTTTGAGAATACAACATGAATGAATCTCAAAGGCTGCATCTATAAATTTATTTAAATTTTGTAAAAGAACCTTATTAGATGAAATTACAAACCTTAATTTCAAAATCAGCAGATCTGAGTAGAGTCAATATTTGGACTTAAAATGACAGACAAATCAAGAGGAAATTGCTCGTATGATAAACAACTATCTCCGGGAAGAAAGAAATTTAAAAGGGTCAACAACAAAAAAACAAAGATAATAAGAGACAGCAAAAGACAAAGCCTTATCCTCGAGAATTACCGGAGATAAGAAATTTAAAAGGGTCAACAACAAAAAAACAAAGATAATAAGAGACAGCAAAAGACAAAGCTTTATCCTCGGGAATTGGAACTTCCAGTGAGTTTGGCTATCTTTTTGGACCAAATCCCGAGGATAGAGTAAATAAACTGAAGAAGGAAAGATAAAAAGGGACAGAGAGAATGGAAGAAGGATGAAGAAATAGGGTTATATAAAGGCACGCCCCACCAAACAAATAAACCCTAATGATGAAGGATCTGTTTATTAGACTTAATAATAACTAGCTAGGCTACAACACTACTTTTAATTATTTCCTCTGTTTAAAAAAGAATGACCTAGTTTGACTTAGAAGAGAGTTTAAAAAAAAAACTTTTTAATTTTATGATTCTAAATTAAAGTTATATCAAATGTATCAAATGTCCTTTAATTTTGTGGTCTTAAGCATGTCATGTAAAAAGTTGAAGTTAAAATGTTGCCAAAAAAGAAAAGGGGTCAATTTTTTTTAAAACAGACTAAAAAAAAACTAGGTCATTCTTTTTGAAACGGAGAGTAAAATTTATTTTATGTATATTGTATATATTCCATCATCATCATCATCATATATATATATATATATATGCTTTCATTGTCTCTTTCTCTTTATTAATTGTATGATAATAGTATGAGCAGAATTGCTGGAAAAGTTTTAGGGGGCGCGATAAAAGGTGGCGCAAAATTGGTAGAAATAGAAATAAAGACAAAGACAGAAGCATTCTGTAGGCAACTGCCACCTCCACTCACCCGCCATTGATTGAGACCTCCAAGTTAATTCTCTAGCTACTTTTAAGTTTGTTTTTGTTTTTAGTTATCTATTACACATGACTCACTGATGAAGAGAATGTTTTAATTTCTTTCAATTCTTATGTAAATCTTATTACAAAAGAAAATATATGAAAAAGAAAGTAGGGTAAACGGTAACGGCACGGGCCAATCACACCTTATAAATTACATTAATTAAGACATTAAGTAGCCAAAGTGGGTATATATTCACCAATGTTTCATAAGACATGCGTTTTGGTCATTACTCCCTCTCTCCAACAATAGTTGTCCACTATTGACTTAGCACACCTTTTAAAAAACTATAAATAGAAAAGTAATTTTATTATATTACCCTTTGAATATAATAAATACAATGTCTTTAAAAATGTAATTGAAAAATGACTAAAATTAATGATAAGGGTAAATTAGGAACTAAGTGTGAAATTATTCATAGATTTCATAAAGTAGACAAGTATTATTAGACATCTATTTTTAGTATAGTGCACATGTATTGTTGGACGGAGGGAGTACATAGAGCTAAGCCCCACATTTGAACTTTGAGGCATTTTATTAGTGCCCGGATCCGGAGAGAGTTCCAAAGATGTCCTTTTAAAATAGTATTGGTTTCCACTAAAATGATACTCCCTCTATTTTATATTAACTGAATTTGTGAGGCAATATACATATTAAAAAATATATTCAAGAACATAATTTAAAACATAATTTCTATTATTGTCCTTTGCGAAATCATAAATATAGCTTTGTAAATATTGTAATTTATCTCCTAGAAAATATAAAACTTCAATAAATGAAAGGGCAAATATGGAAAAAATTCTAATATCCATCTTGAACTTTGAATAATTCAATTATTTTGAACAATGAAAAGAAGTTCAAAAATTCACTTAATATGAAATAGAGGGAGTATATAGAAAAAAAAATTTTAAAAAAGGAAAAAAAGGGAGTATATATAGCAGCTAAAGTAATTGAGTTTAAAGTCTGTTGGTTCATTAGAAGAATATTTATAAATAATATTTTTAAAATAATATGTTAAGAGCTATACAAGTTAAGATGATACTACAACATAACGGAGTAAAACTTTTTTACACGAACAGTGTATGTGACTTAATTAATTCTTTACACATTCATTTCGCTTATAATTAAGGTAAATTTCTATGATACACACTAATTAGTGGATTAAGTTATATATATTGGCAATATAAATTTTGTTTATAATAACATAGTTTAACGTGTCGTTATTCAAATCAAGTTACGAATTAGTAATATTATATTTATCTTAAAATTTATATGTAATTACATTATAAATTACTAGTAATATTTTTTGAATTATCGATGCATAAAGCTTATAATTTTAATCAATAACCTAATAAAAATGATAACTAACTCACTGTAGTTGGTTAAACTACACTATCAATGTATGAATAAAAAAATGTTTTACATTTTCATTTTATATAACTGAAATCCAAAATGAATATACTATAAAATCTTTTTAGTATAATTTTATGCTGGTGACGCAATGTAACATTGTCCACGAAGGAATTTAAGGATTTTGGTCCTTTGCTTATCTTAAAGAGGTAAGAATTGTTCAACAATTAATATTCTTTAATTTGTCCTAGTCCCTACCTTTTCTTTCCCATTTCTGAAATTTCATTTTAGCTACTTGGGACCAACAAGCTATAGATTCACTGAAATTATTTTAAAAAATCGTTTATTCGAAAAATGATAAAAAATTTACGTCTAAAAAAAACTAGAATAAATTTCATAAGAAAATATATCGAATAGTTTATTTTTTAAAAATTTAAAACCTCTATTCAATTTTTGCTTTAAGACACTAACGTGCTAAAGCCGCCCAACTTAGTAGGAGTACATTTGCTAGCCAGCTGAGAAAATTAAAGGAGAGGTAATAAACTCATGCTACTTCGAGTCATGCGAATGTTAGGTTGATCAGACTATAATGATGATAATCTTCGCAAGAAAGAAGTAAAAAGAGGAAGAAAGAAATTATTAAGAACAAAAAAGTCAGTAAATTATACTTCCCTCTATTCTAATTTACGTGATATTTTTTGTTTTTTGAGAGTCAAACAATCTAAGTTTGACCGACAATTTGTGCATGAATTTTTTAATTTTTTTGAAATAAAATTTATATATTTGTAAACTACGTAAAAAGTACTATAAGTCACAGTAATTGACAATTCAAAATATTTGAAAGATATATGAGATATTTACGTTCAAAAATAAATTTATTTAAATCTCAAAATTTGAAATATATCACATAAATTGAGACGGAGGGTGAAGTTAGTTAGAAATATATGTGGTTGTGTCCCAACATGATTGAAGAGGAGCAACCAGCTTATCCGTGAGCAATACGTTTCCAAGCACCACCACCGATTCTCATCATTATACAGCGTTTATATGTTGCCTATTAATAATTGTATATTTATTAAAAGTGTCATATGAATTCAATTGAACTCACTAATTTTTATTTATAATTAAGTTTAGAATTCAGTTATTAATATTTAAAATTGTTATTATAAAATTTAAAATCTATAAAATTAAAATTTTGATTTCATCTCCGCAGTGATGCTACAAATGGTAGACTATTGTTCAGTCACTTCGCCCCTCTTAGCTGAGCCATACTAATGGTAGTTCATTCTTATTATAAGAACTTAAAAGTGGAAAGTCAACCTAACTACACTAACTTTTAATTATTGATATAATCATTCTACATAACTAATGTACTTAATTTAGAAAATAATCGAGATTTACCTTATAGAAAGAAAAATAATATGCACGTCTTGTTTAATTTAAAAACGTAGTTTCTGAAAGTTATTTGTTCAAAAATTTCTTGTGCAAAAATACGAGTAGACTTTCCAACGATTTGTCCTTCAAAATACATGTAACATATGTCATAAATTGAATAATAATTAGATAAAATATGAAATTAACTACGAAATTTATCGATAATCTCTAACTACAAAGTCAATTATTGTTTCACCTACAAAGTCGCTTAATCAATTTAAGATATAATTTCAATATAGTGATTTTACTTCTTCCTTGTTAATTATAAATTGTGTACTAATTAAATTTGATTCGGATGGTCTTATCTAGAGTTATAATTTAATTTATGTTATATATCTAACCACACAATGATACGTAGTCGCTTAAGTAATATAATAATAAAAGTGGAAGCGGTACTCACAGGGACTTATCGTTAGCTTCTACTATTCAAACTGGAATTCCTTATTGATCAAGTGGTTTATCAAGAGTTTTGAAGGTTTTGTTTACTAGTGTTTTCAAAAGTATTTTATCGGGGCGAGTTTTAGGGTGGAATATTGTATCAAAAACATTTTGAGGTGTAAATAAATGATGTAGATTTATAAAGTGTAAGTCCTAAATTGGCGAAAAGACGTAAGTTTCGTGTATAAAAACGTTCACCAAGATGTTAAATTTGATTTTTATTATTTTAAAAGTATATTTTCTATAAATCATGTTTTTATTATTGATGTAATAATATTTATTCTATACGCTGTCATGTTATAGTGTATTTTTCTAAAATATATTAGTAATAAATAAAGTAATTTTTATCATATGAAATAGACACTATTCGAGCAAGCACGGAGCACCATGTTCAGCAATCCCTCTCCAAAGATACTAACAGAAGAGTTGTGCCAACTGGAACAGCTCTGGTTGTGCTAATTAAGTCTAATACAACCATTCAAGTATGAAAAAATCACACACTCGAAGCAAATTATCACTTTTGGCATGCTTAAATGTATACTTAACGGAGAACTTCATAAGTGAAAAGTTAGTTACACAATAGTTTATAAGTTATTTTTCATAAAATGAACATTATTCCACCAAGTGTCAAAAGTGTAATTTTATGGCCAAAATGATCTTAATTTCATTTTTACAATCATCCAGGATATGATGTGGTGAATGAGACTGCTTCTCTCTTATTTAGATGTCTCAAATTTGAGTCATATGTACGAGAAAAATCCTACTACACGACATGAATTCAAATTAATCGAATTTTAATGCTAACTGAACACCAAGTGAGAAACTAAATAATAATAATAATAATAATGATAATAAGGGAAAATGCTCAAATATATCATCGAACTTTGAAAAAAGGCTCATCTATGTCATCCGCTTAAAGTTTGGCTCATCTATGCCATTTCCGTTTGAGAAAAGACTCATCCATGTCATTATTTGTTAATTGAAAAAAATTCAATTTTGTAAAACCATTTTTTACATGTAGTCAATTATAATTAAAAGGAAAAGGGTACAAAAACTCTTAAAATATGTGAAATGAACAAAAATGTCCTCCATTTATGATTTGGTTCAAAAATGTCCTTGCCGTCAATATTTTGGTCTAAAAATGTCCTTATTGTTATTTAATTAAGTCAAAAATGCTCATTTTCCAAATATATATGTTATTTATTTTCTTTATAACACATTTTTTTTAATAATATTTTTTAAAATTAGCAAATGTTTATCCTACTTCAATTCAGATTTTTTTCTTATTTTATTATAATTATTTTTATTGTTATTTAAATAAAAATTAATGATGGATTTACTATGATCTTATATGTATGACATATATTATCCGTCGAAACAATACATGAATTTATTCTATTTTAATTGATAAAATGAGATTAAGAAGAAAAAAATTATTTCCTACATATCTATTTGTTAAAGTGATTTTAAAGGAAAGAAAACCAGAATAGGGGTTTTAAATAATATTCTAATTATGAAGAAGATGTGTTTGAAATTTATTTATTTATTTTTTTCAGGAAAAGGTATTTATGACCCATTTAGTAACTATAGGGGGCATTGCTTGACCAAAATATTGATTGTAGGGGCATTTTCAAACCAAAGTATTGACAGCATGGGGTATTTTTAAGTCAAACTATAAACGAAACATTTTACATAGTTTAAGAATATTTTTGACCATTTTCCCCTTAATTAAATTATTTTTTAAATGAAAAAGGCTTATATATGCCATCAAAATTTGAAAAAATACTTATTTATGTCATCCGTTTAAAATTTAGATCATCTATGATATTTCAATTAATAAATAAATAAAATAATATAAATAAGCCAAATTTTTAATAAATGACGCAAATAAATTTTTTCACAAAATTCGATGGCATGTTTGCATCTTTTCACTGATAATAATAATAATTCATTTTACCTTTGGTGATGATGTAAGAGATGTGTTGAAGGCAGGTAGGGCCTTGATGACGCATAGTGAAATCATTGTCTCCGTTTTAGTTTGGTGAGGACTCCGTTATTGATGACATGGACCCGTTAGAGATGGCTGAAATGAACGGCAACCAATGGTATTGCGGTAGGTATAATACACTACTAAATTACTACTTATTTGGGCCCTACTTTTACTTCACATCATTACACTCCTATTTCCCTACGTACGCATCGGAGAAATTAAGTTATCTACGGTCACGTAATGACATACAGTAAACATAGGGGCAGATCCACATGGACTTGTCCGGATGCTCGAGCGTCCATTAATCTTATATCAAATTATATATACTTATATAGAAACTAAGACAATATTGTATAAAATAAAAGGCCAGCACCCAAAATCAAATGATTTACTTGGTGCAGTGGTTGAATGTGGGTGCTCAATGTCATAATATTGCTCTTTGCCCAAGTTCAATTCCCTCTAAAAGCAATGCTTTTATTTTAAAATTCAGCTTCTTTCTAACGTTATTGTTACTTTTTTTCCTTTCATAAACTATCTTTTTTGCTAACTTTTTTAAAACAAAATCATGTACAAAATTCCTTTTCCTTTTTCAAGATAATTAGTATCCTAGTTTTTCTTTTTTATTAATCTTTTTTCGCTATCATATTTAAATATAATTGTCTTTCTTATGACAAGTATTAAATTTGTACATTTATTTTTTATGATTGATAGCTTAAAAAGTAACCACGATCTTAAAATCTTGAATTGGTCAATGCTCATGTCTATTATGCAACTTAGTCTCCCGAAAATATAAACAATCGTGATCTTCTATGTCTATTAACTCTTTCTTTCTCATCAGTCTAATTAAGAAAAATGAAAAGGGAAGGAAAAAATAATTTGTTCTAGCGCCTTCATTTAAGTTCCAATTCAAAAGCAAAAAAAATCTCCCTCTCGTTGGTTTGCCTTCTTGGTAATTATGATTGTATGTGAAGGTACATTGTTTCTCCTTCTTTTTTTCTTTGAGTCAATCCAAATATTTCGATTGGCTATTGCATTGAATTGAAAAAAAAGCGCCCTTGTTGAAGATTTTAGCTCTCAATTACGCTCCTTGGTTGATACAATTTATGTTAAAAACAGTGAGCACCCATAGCAGTAAAATCCTGATTTAGCCACTGAGTGAAGAATGGTCAGTAAAATATATTTAATCAAAAAGCTATATTATGTATATGAGAAGTTATATAATTATATAGGTTAAAGTTATTTTTCAAATGTAGTATTTATTAAATGATGAACCCTCTAAATGAAATTTGTAGTTTTTTTTTTTTTTACCCTCCCCTAGAAGCTTCCACCCCTTTTGCTTCCTTGATGACTCGAACTCGCAATCTTCGGGTTGAAAGTGAGGGGTGCTTACCATCCGAGCAACTCCCACGTCAATTTGTAGTTCAATACTAGTTATATATACTCCCTGCATTTTAATTTATTTGTCTTAATTTAATTGGACATTAAATTTAACAAAATAAAAATATTTAATTTATGATATTAAATTTAAAATATGTATAATGTAACAAAATATTCTTTAATTTTGTGATCTTAAACATGTTACGAGAAATGTTGAAATTAAAGTATTACAATTTTTTTTTAAAAAAAGACAAATAAATTGAAATAAATGAACCTTAAATATTTTACTATTAATATAGTTAAATTGTAATACTACCTCTGTCCCTAATTATTTGTCCACTTTTCCTTTTATAGTTGTAAATTAAGGAAAGACAATTTTTTTTTACCTATTATACCCTCAATTCAATGACTAATTACTTTGAAAAATGAAGAACTTTTCATCCACTTCATAATTAATAGGGGCAAAATGTTAAACTCACTATGTCATTAATTATTTTCTTAATAAGTGTGTCAATTCAAAAGTGGACAACTAAATAAGGACAAAGGGAGTAATAGTTTTTCTGTTATTTATATTAAATTAAAAATTAATTTTCATGAAGAATCTAAGTTTTGTGGGTTGATAATATTAAAAAAAATTCACTATTATATTAAATTGATACTATATAATAATTGGTTACTTAATCACAAGTTTGACATGGTGTATTCTCAAGAATGAGGCAATAACCTGCCATACTAGTTAAACTGTATTGATAACATAAAAGTTATTCATATTAATGTGCATACAATTTTATTAAATGTTAAATATAATTATCTTATTAATAATTTGATTGTATAAATATTATTTATGTAACAATGCATTAAACTTTATCTCCTATGAGAATTAAAGATAATTAAGGATTACAAGCGAAAGATGACAAAATAAGGGCAAAGAGCTTACTCACATAAAGTATATATGCGAAATATCATCGGATAATATCGTATTTTGATTGATTTGACTTAAATAACTAATAAAGATATATGTTTCTTTTAAGATTGAACTTTACATCTTCACAAAAAAAAAAAAAAAAAAAAAATGAAGAACTTTATATAATAATAAATCAGTGAAGAACATTTTTCCTGTCAATTTTATTTTAAAAAATCAAATATTTTTCTTAATTTTAAACAATTAATATTTCCTCCTTCCTTTCTTATGCAATATCGATTTTGTCTTTCTCATTATCAATCTGATTTGCTATTTTACATTTCGATAAATTTTAAACTAATTACCTGTTTACACGAATATTTTTATATTATATATCGTATTTATTTTTTCACCTACTTCCTTAAGATATAACTAAAGTAAGTTATATCTTTTTATAAATTGTAATATGCGTTCATGTAAATTAGAAACATAATAGTCTATTGATTTCTTTTATAAGAATCAACACTTTCTTTTAGGAAAACAATATAAATGGGCCATAAAATTTAAAATAATTACATGTTCATATTCTAATCCAAAATAATTCAAGAAATATTCATACTCTCAAAAAAATTTACATCACATACTCCCCATTTATTAAGGTTGATAATTTTCGCTTAACTGATACTAAATCACTATCATATACTGTATTGGTATCATTAAGGCTAAAGATTTCGCTTAATTGATAAATATATGTATATATATATATATACACACACACACACACAAAAGGTTTCTTGTTAAGAAATTACTCATTTAGTCAATGATACTATAAGAATATATGCATATTGTTATGGTATCACTAAGATTTCTTGTTTAGAAATTATTCATTAGTCAATGATACTATAAGAATATATGTATATTGTTGTGGTGTCATTAAGATTTCTTGTTTAGAAATTATTCATTAGTCAATAATACTATAAGAGTATATGTACATTGTTATAGTATCATTAAGGTCTCGTGTTCAGAAATTAATCATTAGTCAATGATACTAAATATATATATATAAATTAATCATTAGTCAATGATACTAAATATATATATATATATATATATATATATATATATATATATATATATATGGATATTTAGTATCATTGACTAATGAGTAATTTCTGAACAAGAAACCTTAATGATACCAATACAGTATATACATATACTGATTTAGTATCAATTAAGCGACATTAACAGCCTTAATGATACCAATACAGTATATGATACTGATTTAGTATCAGTTGAGTGAAATTAGACGTGGGTATATAGTGTAATTATTTAGTGGGGTATGAATGTAAAGGGGTATATGTTTATAATTATTTTTCTTTTATGGGGGTATTTGTTTAGTTTCTCTATTATTTTATGATTGCTATTTTACGGTTAAGTGCATTATAAATCAATCCTGGTATAATCTATTTACATCTTAGTAGGGTTGTTCATGGTTATGGTTAAAAAACCAATCTGAACAGCAATTCGAATCAAACCGATTAAAAAAACCGATGTTTGGTTTGATTTGGTTAGGTTTGGTTTTAAATACTTTTGAAAAATCGATACTATCTGGTTTGGTTTTTGGTTTTACCAAAAAATAACTGCAAATATAGCCAAATCGAACCGATAAGTTATATATAAAAATTTTATAATTATTTATATATTATTCATAAATAAAATATAAATATTTTGGTAAATTTTAAGTAACTTAAGTCTTTAACTTTACCATTTTCTCAAGCTCAACACTTAAATTTTAGCCCATCTAGTACAATCATAAGTCCAAGTACATCAAAATTCATTACGTTAGTTTTTACCTACCATACCTTTCATAAGGTAGCTACACCTACTCTTAATTGAATCACTTTGTTCGTGTGTAATGATAACGTTAGTATTGTTTAATTGCTTAATTGAACCAACAATAGTTTTTCAATGGATTGTTTATGTATTAGGTGTTTGTGTCTATCAAGATACGTTTGTCCTAAAAAAAATTATTACTTTCAAACAGAAAAACTAGAAAAACTGAACCAAATCGTCAATAATCAAACCGACATTATTTTTTTCGTTTGGTTTGGTTTAGATTTTTAAAAAACCAACTAAATTGATTTGATTTTGATTTTAACCAATAACCGATTCAAACCGAACCACGAACACCCCTACGGGAATAAAATTCTATTTGTGCTATAAAATAAATCTATTTGTGCTTAGGTATTTATTTTTTCAAAATTGCATATCCACCTCAAGCAATCAAGTGCATAATATAAAATCGTGTATGCTTTGACTCATTAATTTTAAACTTTTGAATTTACTTTCAGATAAACTAAAAGGACAATTAAAAAGAAGAAGAAGCAAACTTTCAACATTTTTCATGACAAAAAGGAAAGTATAAACGAAAGAAATCTCTTAATTTTAATTAGTGCCAATGAAGATTCAAAAGGTCAAAAGTTAGCTTCGTCACGCTACTGACAAGATTTGTATTTTAAAATATATTGCTAATAGTAACTAAGAGATATTATGGGCTACTATCGATGTCCACTTTTAATTGTTATAATTTTCTTTTTTAAAGTTAAACAATAATAATTTTGACTAATATTTTACAAAGTAATTTTTCATCATATTAATATGCAAAAAAAATTATAATTTATAATACTTTTCGTATAATTTTTAAATATCTATTTTTTTTTTTCCCAATAAAACAAATACACAGTAGCTGCCTAGCGGGGAAGTGTAATTTCTAGAAACATTGGACAGGTGGTTGGTACCAGCACTAAATGCTTGCTATTAAGTTAAGCAAAGTGTATATGAATACAGTATATATATATATATATATATTCTCTAATTATATACATATGGTATTTGAAGCCAATTGTTTTTTCAAAAGGGAAAATGGTCTGATATACTTCTCAATTTTAATTTTGTCCATTTAGAGCTGATACACTCATTTGTATAAAAGTAACTTATATATATATCCTATTGTTACACAAATAGCTCACATATATTCTTTTCCTCTAACAGAAGTGAAAAAATAAATTTTAAATAGGGATTTATTTTAAAAAATCATGCAGGGGCATATTTGATACTTCTCACACATATTTTTTTTGGCTTTTTTTGATTCATCCACTAATTTGAATTTATTATATTGATGGTCAAATTTATTTTTTCACTTACTTTCTTATAAAATTTATCATATACACCACCAATTATTTTTACAGATACAAAAAATAAATTACAATATATTCAAAAAATAATTATTTTTAATTTTTCTTATTTTTTTCATTCACACTTTTTCCTCTCATATTTATACACTAGAAAAATGAAATAAATAAATAAAATAAGAATAAGAAACTCAAATAATAATTGTCAAAGAATTCAAGAAAATAAATTATGTCTAAAAAGGATCATGTATAACCCTTACATGAATATTTTAAAAATAAAAAATAAATTTAAAATTATTTTTTTCACTTATGTTAACTTAAAGAGTACATGTAAGTTACTTTTGTAACGATAAGGGTATATGTGAGTCACTTTTGTAATGAGGGAATATCAACTCTAATGACAAAGTTAATTGAGCAGTATATTAGACCCTGGTCCCTTTTAAAAAAGACATTTTAAATTATTAAATATTATAATTAATTTATGTATAGTACTTTTTATGTAACTTACACATAATATATGTTACTCCTTTTATCCCAATTATGTGGCACAACCGGATTTCAAAGTCAACTAAATCATTTTGTAGATATTTTAGATTGTTAATTTGAGCTTTTATGTAATTTTACATATTATATGTTACTCTCTTTGCCCCAATTTATGTGGTATACAATGTGATTCAAGAGTCAACCAAAAAATTTATAAGGTTTGTAGATATTTAAGTATTTGTT